>WHYT01016947.1:169545-235311 GCA_009806455.1 Tetrax tetrax
TTACCGTAGACGTTTTAAGAAGCTAGAGGCAGTTTTTACCCAGGTGACCTTATGCACTCATTCACACGAGACTCAAGCTCAGAGAGGATGTTCCAACTTGTCACGAGTTCTCTTCTTATGTATAAAATATGCAGGTTGATTTTTGTCTGGAACATCTGTAAAATGGAGACAGGTATTAAATCTCATTAAGAGCTATTTTTGTAAAATGGACAAAGCCTAGTTTTGTGTTGATTTTCTGTGTGCGTGTGTGTGGGGTTGGGAGAAGCAGCAGCTGAACCACAAGGTAGTTCCTGCGTCTTAGCCTCGATCGAATTTACAGAATTGAACAAGTCTTCTCCTCTTGACTTGGTACGTATTAGTTTCTTGTACATATGCAGCAAAAGATGCTAGATAATTTAATTGAAAATGCTTGACTGGACATAAAACAACCACAGGATATTCAAACAGCGAACGTGCTTGGAAAAAGGCGTTACTCTGTCACTTGTTTAATTTCAGAGGGTACCAAAAGGCTTGCATTTCCCAACTGTCAGTAAGGAAACAGGAGACAAAAGCTCAAGCTCTCTCCGCAGGAAAGGAAGCTTTGCGTAGTATATGCATCGTGTTTCCTGGGTGCTGCTCAGGAGGGAAGAACGAAGCCTGGGGATCGTGGGATAAAAGTGACAGAAGTCATAGAAAAGCGTGGACTAGCGAGTCAGAATTCCTGTACTCGGTCAGTGCTGGTTCTCGTGGCTACTTTCTATGTGATCAGCACTCTTATTTTTCTACGTGAAAGCTGTTCTGGTCCAATTCAGAGCTGCGTAACACAACAGGTAAGACATTAATTGGCATTTTGACCTTCTTGGTTGCTGAACTGTTTTTATCTTTTAAAGAACAGCTCTCCCAAGCAATCCCCCACTAACTCCGCGTCTCTATCCAACCTGCAGTTGGTACATAAGCACCCATTAGCAAAGAACAGCGAAAAGGTGATCACCACGTGAAGCTTGCAGCTTCGTCTTCCTCTTCCTTGCACTTGTCCATGTCCATCGGTCTGTGTCCTCCTCTGAAGCAGGGCTGTGTCACAAACAACCGGATTCTGGATAACGTGTCATGGTTGAGCCAGGGCAAGGAAACCGCTCCGTTAACACCTATCAGATCCTGTCAGCACAGGAGGGGGAAGAGTTCCCGAAGCCTGTGAACCCATGAAACCAGCTGTGCGTGCCTGCCAGAACGGATCTATACGTGGGATTACCAAGTGTCTGGGCGAGTCCCTGCAGCTCCCAGATGAATCCGCCGCTGCTCATTGCCGTCAGCGATAGCTGCAATGTGCACGCTCCTCTTAGCACAGCTTAATTAACAAAATAAAGCCTGTCTACAGCCATCTCTCACCACCCTCCTTCCCTCTCAACGCTACGCCTTAACGTCAAACTCCTCAAAGCAGGCTCTTCCTTTATTCTGCCGCGATTCCCTTTTTCTGCGGGGCCGAGCAGCCGGGGAGGGAGGGGGGGGCGGTGAGCGCTGCAGCCGCGGGCTGACACAGCCCCACCGCGGGCGCGGGGCCCCGGCTGGGCTGCGCTGACAGCCAAAGCCTCTCTGCTCCGGTTCCGCCGCTCCGGTTCCGCCGCTCCGGTTCCGCCGCTCCGGTCCCTCCGCCGCGCACGGCCCGGCGGCGGCGGGCCTGGGGGGCAGTCAGCCCCCGGGCCGTGAGGAGGGCTCCGGTTTGAGGTTCGCCCCGGTGACCGCAGCGGCTCTTCAGTCCCACCCCTCGCTCCCGCAGCCCGGGCCCCCGCGGGTGGAGTTGGGGTCCGGGGAGGCGGCCCCGGCCCGGCGCCCCCCCGGCTCCCCGCACCGCGTTCCCGCCGCCTTCACCGCGCCTGCGCCCCGGCGGCGGCGGGGCCATGTGGGCGGCGGGCGGGCCGCGGCGGGCGGGCCTGGCGCTGGCGGCGGGGCTGGGGCTGGCGCTGGCCCTGGCCCTGGCGCTGGCGGCCCGGCGGCGGCCGTGGCGGCGGCCCGTGCGGGAGGTGCTGTTCTTCCCCTCCCGGCCCAGCTGCACCGAGGCCTTGCTGGCGGAGGCGGCGGGACCCGGCGCGGCGGCCCGGCCCTGCCCGTGCCCGCTGCCGCGCGGTGACTGCTCCCTCAGCCGCCTCCTGCGGCTCCTGCTCTCCGCCCGCCGCTCCCTGGAGATTTGCCTCTTCGCCTTCTCCAGCCCGCAGCTGGGCCGGGCCGTCCAGCTCCTCCACCGCCGCGGGGTCCGGGTCCGGGTGGTCACGGACGGGCGGTACATGGGGCTGCGCGGCTCGCAGATCGGCCTGCTGCGGCGCGCCGGTGAGCGCAGGGCGCGGGCCGGGGCGCGGCTCGGCTCGGCTCGGCTCGGCTCGGCGCGGCGCGGCAGCTGAAGAGGTGGTTGTGTCTTTGTAGGGATCCAGGTGCGGCACGAGCAGGAGAGCGGTTACATGCACCACAAGTTCGCCATCGTGGACAGGAGGGTGCTCATCACGGGCTCCCTCAACTGGACCACCCAGGCCATCCAGAGCAACCGGGAGAACGTGCTGGTCGTGGAGGACGCTGAGTATGTGAAGCCTTTTCTGGAGGAGTTTGAGAGGATTTGGGAAGAGTACAACCCCAGCAACTACAGATTTTTTCCCAGAGACAATAAATGATTGAGCAGCCTCACAGGGCTGCTGGGGTGCTTAACAGGTAGCATTCACAGACTTTGTTATCAAGTGTGGGCTCCAGTGCGTTATCCGTCTGGGTGTAATTTAGGTGAGGACCTCTGGAGAAGCAAAGTGCCCTCTCCTCACAAGTGCCACAGGGCCCTCGCTGTGGGTCATTCCTGTGCTAGAGGGAATGACCCGGCTGTTCCGTGATTTGGTTTGTGATGATGGCTGTTACAGGGCTGCATTAGCAGAGCTTAAAACTACAGGCAGGCTCGCTGCCGTGCCCTGGTGCAGACGATGTATGTTCATACGGTGCTGTGTAGGCGTTTCACTGTGAAATGGACATTTTCCAGCTCAGGGTAATGCAGAATGGAGTTGTACCCAATGGCTCTTCTACATCAGTAACTCTAAAGAAGAGCTAAGGGGGCTACAGCAGAGCTGGAGTTTGTGTAGGTGAAGTACCTTAGTTATGTTTCTTGTTGGCATTAATTGTTCAAAGTTTGTAAAATGAAATCTGTGGGAAATACGAAGGCAGAAATCAGAAGTATGTTTTGATTGTGTACACGTTTCCTTTGATTTAAGATTAGGAGCGTTCCAGCGTAAAAGCGTGAGAACAGATACTCGCTCACCTTCCAGAAAGCGACTGCAGGGAAGTGCAGAAAGAAATGAGAGAAACTTCAGGAGCAGTGGGTCCTGAGAGCAGACATCAGAGCTGCAGTTCGGTCGCCGACGTCAGAGCAGAGCGGTGGAGGGAAACCCCAGCCCATTCAGCTGGGGACACCGTGGCCGGCTCTGCTTCGGTGACTGCGAGCTGGCAGCAGCGGGGTGGGGACAGCGAGGGAGTGCGAGCGGGGGGTAAGAGCTCAGTCCCTACGGTTCAGGGTGGAGCACAGATGGGCCTAAACTTCAGCATTTCAAAGCTTTAAGTAGTATCTGTGTAAGAATTACTTTATGCTGAATATAAAGTGCCTCAAAAATCTCTCAATGTGAAAAAAGGTCTTAACAAAAGTGTTACCAGTTTTGCTTGATACAGTAGTGCTGATTGGCACTGTCAAATAAACTGTTTTCACCAGAAAGCTCAACGCCATCCTCCGGTTTTTGCACTGCAGGTAGCCCTCGTGGCTTGGTTGTTCCAAAGATCCAAATAATTAAAAATTCCTGTAGACCCTTGGGTGTTATTTAGGGTACGGGAAGTAACAGCAACAGACTGCAAGTTTGTTCTGTTTGAGAAAGCTGGCGTGGGGCTGGGGGAAGCGTAGCAGCTACGGAAGCAGCTGAGGGAGGTAAATCTAATAAATCCCATTCAGCAGCATCAGATTTACACTGTTTAAAATGTGTTACCGCTACCTGTTGCGTTTTCTTTGTGAAGTCTGACTCTAAAAGCCAGCAGCTCGCTGGGTTTCAGGCCTCTGCTCTGTTTTTTTTTCAGTAGGAGCGTCCTTGATGAAAAAGACCTCGCTACACAGCATGCAAAGGGTGGTGCAAAAATAGTTTATTACGATATAGTTAATGTAAAGTTAGGTAATTATATTTACAAAATAAAAATGATCAGCTACATCCATGGGAACCTAGCATGTCACACAAAATTTTGTAAGGAATAAATACTGTGAGAAAAAGTGACGTTTCCATTACGGTGAGCAGTTGACCGGGGACAGCGGCTCTTAAAAAAGCACTGAACTAAACTGGAGTGGGAGGGAGAAGGGAAAGAGAGAGGAACTCACACATACTGAGAAACAGGAGCCTCCAACACCCACCCCCCTTTGCAGAGGGAAAAATCACATGTGAACATCATTTCCCGGACTAATCTGTGTGGAAAATACCCCTTGGAGGCCATTCTCCCTAGGGATGGACAGGGCACGAGGACAACTGTGCTTCCTCCTCCATCCCGGCGCTGCCCGGGTGCTGCCGTCCCTGCTCCGCTGCCGCTCGGCCACGTCACAGGTCGGGGTCGCAGGGCCGGCTGCCGCGTCGCATCGTCGCAGAAACTGGGGAATGACTCTTGCGTCCTCGTTACTCACAATTCCTTTGGGTCGTTTCCAGAGTAGGAGTGGTGGAGCGTGGTGCGTGCGGGGTTTTAATGCAGAACGGACCCTTTCGGTTACGGGTCGGTGGGCAGTTCAAGCTGTGCTCAGACAGAGCCCTCTGCTCCCCTTACGCCGGTGGAGGAAGACTGACCCTTAGTACTTGAACGGCCAGCGCCGCATCAGATACCACCCACGGCCTTGCAGAGCTTCCCTCTCTCTCCCCGAAACTTCATCCTTTCAAATAAACGATTCTTCAGAATCTCAAGTCACCCAGAACTCCAGGTCCCAGCCGAGCGGACGCGGGTCAAAGCCTGCGCAGTCGTAGCTGCTTCCTCCTCAGCGTAGTCTTTAACACTTCACAACATACTTCGCTGTCTGTAGTTCAGGACAAAGAGCGAGTGTTCTTGTCAGTCCTGCACACGGGCAATGGGTGAAGAAAGCATGAAGAAAATAATTGTAAGGGCACTCATTATTGAGGAGTTCCTGGCCAGCTGGCTGAGATCAGTTGGTGCCGCCTTGTCTGCTCATCAGGTTTCTGCCAGTAAATCCCAGGCGGCGTAAGAGGCTGCTCTTTCCTTTGCTTCCTCGAGTGAGAAACGGTTTGTCCTACGGGCTCACGGAAGGTCAGCTCTGGAGTAACGACGCTGCGCTGGAAGTTATGATGTTGGGACAGCTGTTGTAAGAAAGAGCGGCTGCTCTGTGGAACGATAACAGTTTGCCCACGCGCGGCGTTAGTGCCACTACGAACACAAGATTACCGAGTTCTCTGAGGAGACAAAACCCCAAATTTATAGCGCAGTACGGTGACAGGTCTCAGCCAGACTGTACACAATCTTTGGACAGGGATCAGCAAAACTAAAGGTACAGGTCAGCAGAAAAGGTTTGAAAAGGCATTGATAACAGTCGTCAAAAACCCAACAAACAGTTTATCGGGGTGGGTTGGCCAGCCGGCGCGCCTCTCCCAGCCCCCGCACAGAACGGCTGAGTTGGAACAAGAGTTAAAAATCAAAACCACAACTTAGTCACAAAAGAGAACCCTCCACTGATTTCTGAGTAATAAATATTTACATTGTGTACGCTGAATACTATACAGGTTTTAAATTACTTTTTTAAAAGAGAAGAATAACAAAGTTTTTTTTTTTTTTCCCTCTAAAAAAAAAATGGAAAAAAATTACAGAGGCAAGGCAAACTACACGGAGCATGCGTGTGCTTAGGTGTTCACAACAAACCCCGCGCTGTATCCGGACACGAAAACCGCACAGGTCTGGTGGAAACGCAGTCCAGTACAGAGCTGGTACAGAACTGGACACGTTACAGGGCTGGGTAACGCAGTGCAGTCCACCTCCGTTACGGGAAAAAAGAGACTTTTCTGGTTTGCACGTCAGCACACAATTCTAGCTCTGAAGCAAATGAACACAATTTGCCTCCTATTTTTATACACAGGCAAAGAAAAGGTCACGTTTAAAGAAGGCTTCAGTCTGTTTCAGGGGAGACAGTGGGAATGACGGGAAAATTTTATGCAAGGAAAAAAAAAATTCCTTGGAGCCAGGCAGAAGATCTCTGTGCACCTTTGTTGCGCTTGGCTTTGCCCAGCGCTCACATTTCAGTACGATCACCTGCGCACAGGCGCGTGGGACGCAGCAGCGGGCGGTTCACGCCTTGCACCGTACGCACGCCGTGCCCTGGGGAGCAGGATCCTGCGCGGCCTCGCCCGCTGTGCGCACCAGGCACCGCGACCACCAAAAGGCGAAGCCCACGGCCGGGACCGCGCCGCGCTACCACACTGGGACGACGCAGACGGACTTCGAAAGCCTCCAGAGCAGGCGGGGAGCTCGCCCTCCCCTCCCCACACTTTCCCCCCTTCTCCACACACTGTCTGATTTAAACAGCCACAGATTTATCTTGGAAGATGGATGGGGCTCCTTTTTTTTTTTTTTTTTTTTTTATAAATCACTGCTCTCTGCAGAAGTATTTCAGTGTTCAGCTGTTTACTGGTGCGTATCCTACAGCCTCCTGCTTTAGGGAGATGCCTGGATACTTGTCGGGCTGCCAGCGGAGCGGAGCCCGGAGGGGAGCCCGCAGCAGCAGGTCAGAACAGTCTGCGTGCCACAGCATCTTCCCTCCCCCTCATTTTCTCTGTAACCCCCCCAGATCTCACAGCTACTGCCATAAGACACCGCACACAGTGCTCCCACCCGCTGACGCGCCGCCCCAAAGGGGCCAAGCGGCCGCTGCTCAGCCCCCGATGCATCTCCAGTACAGCAGAGCCAGGTTCTCCAGTTTAATTGTCCAAGGAGCCCAGCTCCCCACTGGAAGACAGCTGCTCCTACAAGCTACGGCATATGAGACCACCACCATGTTCACAAAAGACCCCTTCATTTAGTGGTAAATATTTTAAACCCACAAAGTTCAGCACTAAGATTAATTGACTTGGCTTATTAAACATTGCTAAAAGCATGACAACAGCAGCCAGTGCCTCCCGTCCCTCCGCACGCCGGGTTCCCTGCTGCTCTCCTCCTGCCATCCGACACCTTTTATTTCAGCCATACCTGTTAGTGCCAGGGTTTTTCCCCCTGGTTTGCTTTCCTCAGCCGTTTGCAGGTCCAGAGAAGCTGGCCAGCAAACCTCGGAGCAGCTGATCCCGCGAGCAAACCTCAGTTCCAATCCTTTCACAGCTGTTCAGGGAGCCCAGAGCAGGAGGGCGGTGTGAGGACTGACATTTTCTGTACAAAAAGGTGAAAACAAACTAAAGGAAAGAGAGGAGAAGAAAATCCAACTGAATTCCTGCTGATGCCGATTCCCTGGCAGCGCCTCACTGGAGAGATGCGAAACACGGGTGAAGAACTGGCAGGAGCGGCCCAGAAGTTTTGTAGGAGCCCTTGCTTAGTGTATGGGCACGGTGTATGTTTAGATCTGTGTACGTGAGAACACTCCCCCACAGCCTCCCCGCGCAGGGCAGTTCAGGGCCAGAGCCCAGGCAGAAGGCTCCGCTCGGGACCCTCCCCGTCCGCAGTCCCCGCGTGCTTTGCGCGGCTTTGCCACCACTTTTTTACTGCACCTTCTTCTGCTTTCCTGCACCACCCACCATCGAAGGATGCCGCCTTTGCCAACACACTGTAGTGCCTTTCTGCCATCCTCACCCTTTTTTTTTTTCTTAAAAAAAATCATATTAATATGATAATAATTTACACATACTGAGTCAAAAGCTGGGGATGTGCCCACTTGATTGCTCCACGTGTGTCCTCTGCCGTTCTCTACATTAAGAAATAAGGCTCAGTACCTACTCCCAGGCAGGACACTAAGCTGCAAGAGAGGATTTCTTGTATGAACATGCATACAGCAGAAACCGTCCCTCGTGGGGAGCCTCAAATGCTCAGCGGCATGAACCTGCACCAGAAAGGGTCCATCTTGCGTCCTCCACGCCACCGGCGTGCCAATGCAAACAGCAAGGTGCAAAACTTCTCGTCCTCACGCTTAACGTGAAATCTTTAGATGGCCGTTAGCCAGCTCAGCATGGTGAGAGCAGTTATTTCCACAGCCCCAGGACAGTGCTAAGGTGACCATTTCCATCTTGGGGCTGCCCATCATGCAGGTGAGATGGTGAGCAGCTTTGGGTGCCCAGGCCATGCTCCTCCACGGAGGGATGGGAGGAGAGCTAAGGCGGCTGCTGCCTGATGGCTGAAAGCAAACACAACACAAGGAGCAGCACCGAGATTCCTGGGAGCGCTGATAGCTGATCGGAGAGGCGGTCCAGGTGGGTCATGGCTGGGAAGGCTCTCGGATCTCCAGTGCTCAGATTGCAGAAAGTGCTATGGTGAGCTCGGATTAGGGCGAGCGGCTGCTCATCAAAACATCTCAGAGGGCACGTGCTTGCTGATGAGGGAAGAGTCTTGGTATTCGAGTGGTGGAGCGTCTTTCCTACTCTGCTCCTATCTGCAGGACTTCCATGTACACTCAGGCATGGATTGCAGAGCATCAGGGCAGGAGAGCATTCCCGTACGTGCTCTGCTCGCTGCACGGTGCTGGCGTCTTGGCCAGGGACACATGGGGCTCCTACGGGCAGGACCAATGGCTGCCACGCGCTGCCGTGAGTGCCTGAGGAGGCGTCAAGCCGAGCGCTTGGCCACGGCAAGGCCACACAAGCTGGACAAGAACCTGATTCACGCCATGGTTGGACGATGCCATCTCCTGCTGAGGGTCTGGTGGCTGAAACAGAGACTTGCTGCTCCGAGCGGGAGGATGAGGGCGAACGCCGGCACGCGCCGTGGTCCAACCTGGCAGGACTGGAGATGGCTGTCACCAACCTTGCAGTGCTCCCCGCTCCAGAGCCGCAGTGAGTTTGCTCTGAGCGCCACGCTTGTACCACCTGCCTGAGGGACCCAAACTCAGCCACGAAAGCACGCAGAGCTGCCAGCTTCAACCGCGCGTTGAGCACCCGAAAGACAAGGGGAAGCTTTGCTCCACGTTTCCCTGCTCCTCACTTCCAGTTTGTGTCCGTGTATCGGCCTCACGGTGCTGAACTGTAGGCTTTAAATACAAAAGCTATTAGGACTGAGAAGGTCTGAAGCACGTACTGGTTTTGAGATTTTTATTTCAGGAAAAGATTAAAGAATTAAAATAGGAGCTGCCCTGCTGACAAGAAGAGTTGAGTTCAAGAAGCTGATAAAAAAGGAGCATTATATGCATTGAGCACTGTGCATTTTCAGTCAATATTGGCTCTACTTTCTACTCTACTTTCCTTTGACTAGGAAAAGGGAGTTTCACATGCGCACAGACCCTGGGATACACGGGACTCAATGAGAGGAAGGGAGTAACAGCAAAAAAAAGAGAGTGCTGGGCTTGATCTAACAGAGGCAAGAAAGTGATCTTACAGCTCGGCCCCCGAAACACCGACTCCGACCACCAGCGAGACGGCAGGCAAAGACACGCCGACGGGGCGGACCCGATGGCGCACGTGAGTATCTGCAGCTCCCTATCCGTAACCGCCCGGCAGCCACCAAAGCTCGCCGGGCTTCGGCATCGCCTACATTCAGGATACGGCACAGTCCCGGGGCACGAGCGTCATTTCTTGCATCCTCCTCCAGCGACATGTCAGTGTTGTACCTCCAGGCTGCGGACGCCGGCACGGACTTGCGCTCCCCGACAGCTTCCCCCAGGCTTTTCCCCCCTTGTAGGTGCAAGTAATGCAATCGAGATCAACGGTTAGATTAGCAGATCAGGCTCCTGGTGTGCTCTGAGCGCTGGGGCTCTTGACAGCAGTAAGAGCTAGGTATGGCCGATACCACCCAGGCCCTGCTTGCGTACCAAAACGGTTGGTACAACAGAGCTAGCTTATTAACAGGCTACTGAGCCTTAATACTGACACTTAGTGTAATGGTTTACAGTAAAGGAAGGAGTCTCCTACAAAGCGCCAAAGAGAGGGGGGAAAAAACCCCACCCCGATCCCTTCCTCTCCCTCTCAGAGTCTCTGGAGCATCTCACAGGCAGGGAAAGGTGCTGGGGAGGTGAGAGGGCGGCGGGGGGCACCGCCACCGCGGCGCTGGGTCCCGTCGGGGGCGTCAAGACGAACGACAGCGAGGAGAGTCGTAAGGAACGAGAGACAAACGGTGCTGGTGCTGTGCTGCCTCAAGCTGGGAGGTGCGCGTGGTCAAGCGGAGCGGGGAGAACTAGTCTTTCTTCAAGTCCCTGGATTCAAAAAGCTTCAGGCGTTCTTGCACAGTCAGGCCTTCCTTCAGACTCTGGGAGAGACAAAAGACAGACAGCGTCGGATGCGGGCGGGAGGCGGCAGCGGGCAGCGGGCACACGGAAAGGGCGCGATGCTCGGGCAAAGGAGACGTGGGCAGCGGGAGAATGGCCTCCTTGGCGGAGAGATTAGTGGGGCATGCTGAGAGAAAACACACAGTTACGGGGTCGGTTACTGGCAAATGGTGCCTAGAGAGAGGGTGAGATTGCAAACGAACCGGGCGACACACGAGAAGCAAATGGGAGGCACACCATGCTGCAAGCGGGATTAGATCGACTTGGAACATGACCCCCAGAGCCTGCGGTGCAGCGGCGGCTGGGGCAATTTCAGCGGAGCTCTGGCACCGCGGGAGCCCCGGGCAGGTCAGCGCGGATCTGCTGCGCTAAAGCACCGCGCGGCTGAGCAGGACCCTCACACCGGTCCTCCCCGCGCCACTGCAGCACCGACTGAACGTGCGTCCGTCTGGGACGGCGCTGGCCCCCATCAGTGCGCGGGCTTTGCTCAAGCAGCCCTGGAAACTGCGTTGTTTTTGTTGCCAGTGACAATCCCACCCTTTCTCCAATCCCCGGGGGCTCTCCCAAGCCAAAGCTGCCTCTGCGGCACAGGGTTAGACAGAGGACTCACTAAATGCTTGCTTCAGGCCCAGCAGGATCTGATGGCTGATCCGATTCGGATGCAGCATCCAGATTTCAAGGCACGACACTCAGCTAGCCAACAGGAAAGCCCGACCCGCTAGCCCTCGGCATTTGGATTTGTGAAATCTCTCACCTACACGTGGGGACCCGGGAGAGCAGCAATGCGAGGGGCAGAAACGCAGAAGCAAATTGCTTGCCCCCTGTACGACAGATTTCACCTGGAACTAGACTGAGGAGATGCAGCAGCCCAAGCCTTACGCCTGTGGCATAAGAGCTGCAAGGGAGCAGAGCACCGGACAGCGAGTCGTCCCTGCTCACTGCCGAGGAGGCGCAGACACCTCCCTGCCCAGCAGCCAGCCCGCAGAGCCACGGCTCTGTCCCCGCGCGCCGCGAGGGCTCTCGCTGCGGGGCTGCGCCTGCACCCCCCGGGGGCACCGCTGCCTGCCAGCCCGTTCCCTGCAACCTGCACGCCATTCACGCTGCAGCTGGAACATTATTTGCTTTTTACAGACCCAGACATGGCAGCTTCAAAAGGGGAAGGCCTGAAAGCAAAGCCCCTTCTGTTAAGGGGCATCCATCTCCCTTTCGCCCTTACGTCCCCGACCGCGGTGCCAGGGGACCGTACGATCATAGCAGCAGGTCAGGCTTTTGGGCTGGGCCTTCTCTAACGCGTGTTTATCAAGGCAGGATTCCACGATAAACTTGCCCTGAGGCTGTGCAGATTCCCATGGTTACTGTATTTCCTTAAATCTTTCTCCTCCCACAGGCCCACAAAGACAGCACGTGCACATTTCCGTGCGGAAATGGATCGGTTTGGATGTACAAACGCTGCGTGCTTTCTTTTCAACGGGCAGCAGTCTCTGGGGACGCGAGCCTCTGAGCACACGCTTCCTAAAGGAAGTTTACTTTGGGCCTCTCTACACAGGCAGCAGCCTGCGCTCCAGTTTGTACATCCCATTCCTCACTGGATGGAAGGAGACACCAGAAACCGTGAGACTCTTCTGCCTGGTGGTACAAATTCCAGCAAATTCACCCCTCAGGCCATCTCACAACCCAGCTGAGTTGCTGACGAGGGGGAGCCTGATGAAGGGAGACCAATGTAGGATGAAATCTGTGATAAAGGGATCCTCCATCACACTTCCTGGGGCTCTCCAGCCACCGTGCTGGGGGTTCCCCTCTTTTCTCCAACCTCCCTCTGCAGCTGCTCTAACCTCAGTCTTTACCAAGGGCCAGTAAATTAATTACTGCTCCAGTGATTTGAGATATCTGGGTCATTAGGATTGGCCTCATTTCTCCTCAAATCCTTCCTTTTGCTGGATGAGCTCAGAAGCCTCAGGCCAGCGTGTGGGACGGAGGCGCAGGGCCAAGGGATGGAGAGCAGCGGGGTGGGCACTGGGGAGCAGGAGGAGGTGGTTACTGGGCAAGGGAGACTTTTGCTCAGGCACGGATCAACCTAAAGAAGCAGCAGTTATGGGTAAAGGAAATTTAGGGCAGCCCAGGACATCCCCTCTGCAGCTGAGGCGGGACCCTTCAGGCCTTTGTGGGAAATGTGTTTATAGGCATCACTGACCCGCTCCTCCGCCTGGCTAACAGCAAAACAGCTGTTTTTCCTAAAAGACCTGGATGTTGCTGAAGTTTAGTCTGAGGCATGCAGAGTCATTCAAGCATGCACACTCAGCGTCCCGCGCTCCCAACACAGCAAACAGGAAAATGTGCCCCACCGTGCCCAAATCCTCTCCATGATGGTTAGCTGTGTTGGCAAGGGAGGGAGGAGCAGGGGGACAAGAAAGCCATATTCCCCCAGGAAAAGCCAGAGAGACGGCATTTCATACGGATCCTGGGTCCGCTGACTGCTCCCCATCCCCCTCCCCAGTTAAATAATTAGCCATAAATCAATCAGTCAGTATTAAAAGAGGAAAGGCTCTCGTTTGCCACAGAGGTGTGAGCAGTGCATGCAAAAGTGGGTCGCTCCGGTGGGCAGCTGCGTCGCTTGGTGGGTGCTGGTTTGTTTACCTACGTGGCAGGGAACCTGGACTCGGGTTCATTTCAGTTATCCCATGAGACCTGCTCAATAACGGACTGTTGAAGGAAAAAAGCAAAATAAAGAAACAAAACAAAACAAAAAAACTCATAAATCCTAAATGCATTGGCGTTCGCGCAGCCGCAGCCCACCCACCCCGGCAGCGAGGCGCGCAGGCAGTGCGCCCAGGCAGAGCCCATGCTTGCTCTCCTCTCTCCTTTCCCCACCAAGCAACGCACACGAGGGACCACAAGATCAACGGCCTGAGTTGAAGTGGTGGTGGGAAAACCCAACATCAGATGTGGCCCAGCGGGTCTGGGCTGCCCCTGGGATGCGCAGAGATGCTCTCTGTATTTACTCAGCGCAGCACAGACACCCCAAGCTGATGTCCTGCCGCTTGCAGGGGTAGTGACGGTTTCCCCAGCACGGCCGTTGAGCTAGAAGCCTTTCACCCAGAGCTTCTCGCCCTGCCCAAGGTCCCAACCACTTCAAGCATCAGAACGAGACACCAGGTATCCAGAGGTGAGAGGCACAGCAGATTTTGCCCGTGCCGATCCTCCTGCCCGCTGGCCCATGTTTAACCATGATGCCTCAGCAGCTCTTTGCCCTTTGTCTCCCCGTGTCCCACAGGAACAGCCGGCGTGTACCACGGTGTGACTCTGGCAGTCAGCAGGCCAAGCACGCGAGCTTGGCACAGCGCCACTGGGCTTTGGGACCAACAGCAAGTTCAGAACAGCCAGAGAAACACAGGGCTGTCTGCACCGCGTTAACACACAAGCAGAGCACGTGTTCAGTACGCGCAAGGCACTGCTGTCCCACCCAGAGACCAAAAATCTTGCAGTGATGAACACTGTAAAACACAGAATGATGCGCACATTTCCACCTACTGACACCACCTAAACTTCAACTGAAAATGGGGAGCAAACACTGGGAGAGTCCTCCTGTGAAAGACCAAAGAACACAGAATCATAGAATCATGGAATGGTTTGGATGGGAAGGGGCCTTTAAAGCCCATCCTGTCTAACCCCCCTGCACGGAGCAGGGACATCTCCAACCGGATCAGGTTGCTCAGAGCCCCGGCCAACCTGGCCTGGAATGTTTCCAGGGATGGGGCATCCACCGCCTCTCTGGGCAACCTGGGCCAGTGCTCCAGCCCTGTCAGTGTAAAAAATTTTGGCGAACTTCATCCTTTTTGAAGTAGGGAGCAGCTTCACGCCTCGATTTCAGCAGGGTCAGGAGTGTGTGCCCCACCGCGCATGGCGGGGGCAGCGGGCCCTGCCTGGCTGCACAGCCGTCTCGCAGTCGAAAGCTCACTTTTCTCCCCAGTGCTATCCAGGTTAGTGCTAGTAACCAGAAATTCTCCGTTTTCTTCCTCTACCAATTTCTTCCCACCTGTGACCCACACCAGAGAGTAACACTGTGCATTTTCATCGCACAGGGACGGAGATCTGCGCTCACCTTTGACCTGATATTCCTTAGTTGCCGGCTAACACTGGATCTGTCTTTCTTCAAGAAATCAGGGTTGCTTTTTGATTTCATAATATCTGAGGAGAAGCAAAATAAACAGCATTAGCATGGTGTCTGTGGGCTTCCTGCAAGGAACAGGGCTGGGGCTCTTCTGCCCTCCCAGCCCAGGCAAGTGCCCCGATGAGCCCGACTCCAGCAGCGCTGCCGGAAGGGCAGAGGGGAGTCTCGGGGGTCTCCGCTCCCCTGCACGGCGTGTAGCATGAGGTCTTCCCCAATGCAAAATACCAGAAGGCTTTCAAAGCCCACCAGCTTCCCATGCACGGGGCTGGAAGGAGGAACTGCCTGATCCCGGCTATCTCCAGTGTGACTGTCTGCAAGGAGCAGAGGTGGGAAGCGGCACGAAAACGGCAAAAAAGCACCACTCAGACCCATTTCTGCACAGGGGCTCGTGTGCCAGGGTGCACGTGTTAGCCTGGAAACCCACGACTTCGCAGAGCCGCCGGAGGAGGACTGACCGTATCCCGATACAGTGGTGTTCACAGGGGATTTCTCTCCCTGAGCTTCTGTGGCTGCTTTCAGCTGCTCTTTCAACCTGCTGATATCACAGTCTGCCTTGGCCTTCACGATGCTCAGCTCCGTGTAGATGTCTTTGTACTTGTCGCTGGCGTATTTCTTATCCTGGGAAAGGAAGGAGAACAACTCAATGGAGTCAGGCAGTCAGCTGGAGCGGAGGGGTTGTGGACACACCGAAGAGGAGCTCGTCAAACGCCGACGGAAAGTGCTGGCAGCGGGGAGAAATGCTCAGCTGGGGCAACACACGTTTTCACACACGCTCTCGCAGCTGGGTCTAACCGCGCAACGGGACTCGAGACAGGCAGAAAGCTGTGAGCGCAGCGGCGAGCATGCAGCGCTGCTTGTGCATGCAGCCCCTTCGTTACAGGATTAATTGTCTGTGGGTTTTAATTTTAGCAAAGACATGGAATTCAAGCAGAATTCCCAGAAATGGCCTTGGCAAAGAGGCTGTCCAGAGCAAACCAGATCCAATGCTGGGAGGCTGGGCAGATCTCTTACACCGATAATCTTACACCGATTATTTTTACCCTTCAAATAGGATCTGATGTGACAGGAAATAGGGAAAAAACACCGAAGGCGATATTTTCCCACAAGAAGGGAGAAGGAGTAAGTCCTGAGCTGACACAGTCAGGAAGAGCTTTACGGATGATACCAAAATGGCTGTTCAGTTCTATTCAGGGGAAAAATTACATGTTGTTTCAAACGCGGGGATAAGCGAGCTGGTATCTAAGCACACGCGCACAGGAGCAGAGCACAGCCCTTAAGAGGATTTGCAGAAATGTCCCTGGGCATTACCCTCAGTGCTGTCTGCAGCTCATCTTTGAGGGAGCTGATCTCCTGCTTCAGGTACTGGATTTCTGATTCTTTGACCCGCAGCAGGACCTGTGGGAACACAAGCAACGTGTCTTCACACCCAAGGAGACTCACTGCGATCCCGAGACAATCACCCGCTGCACCCAGTAACAACTGAGCCAGAGCTGTACCCACTCCACACCAAAGCTGCTGGTTCACCCATCTTCTGGTTCGCCCAAGAAAATGACTCCGATGACCTTGCCCAAGTTTGCACCGCTCATGCTCCCTGCATACCCCTTGGTTTTTGTTAGTCCCCACTGCTTTGTGTGGGCTGAATCCAAGGGAACAAGCAGGCGATGAAGAAAGAAGAGTGGGCGAGAAGGGAAGATTAAGACTCCAAGAGCTCCTGGCCCCATTGCACCTCGCGATGTACAGTGCTGACCAGCCATGGGGGCCCAACGTGTGAAAGGACGGATGGCTGTGAAAGGACGGACAATGCTGTCCCTTCGGCGCGGCAGAGCTCACCTCCAGCTCGTAGGCGTCCTTGCCCTGCGTGAGAGGCGATCCAGCAGCCTCTCCCCCGCCCTCCCCGGTCAGCAGGGTCCGCAATCGCGTGATCTCCGCAGCCAGGCGGTTATTCAGCTCCTGGGAAGAAGAGGAGAGCCATTGTGGGAATGGTAGCGTGGCCACGGTTCAGCGCAGAGCTCACCGCCCGTTGGACAGTTCGCCTGTAACCCTCTGCCCGCACCGGCTGCCCCGAGAAGGGGGGGACCCTCACCTGGTTGTGGGCGTTGAGCTCCTGGTTCTCCCGCTGGCACTGGCGGAGGGCCTGCCTCTCAGCCTCCAGCGCCTGCGCCAGGTGGGCGTTCTCCAAACACTTCTGCGAATACTGCTCCGAAAGCACCTCCAGCTCCCGCTGCACCGACTGCAGCTCCTCCCTAGCGAAACACACGCCGGGTAGTGCCCTCCCTGCACGCAGCCGCCCACGCCCACTCTTCCTCCAGCGCCCCAGGACAACCCAACAGGGATCTAAGCACTGAGGAGGAGGACCTGCATACTCCTTTTAGGAAAAATCTCAAGCCCAGAGTGGGCCAGCCCTTCCGTCTCCCAGCACCACAGTGCTTGGGCACCAGAAAGGATGGCAACTTTCTCCAGGAGCTTAAATGGCTTGTCTTCCCCAAGTTTCCAAAAATTGAGCTGAAATCAATGAAGTTTGCTCTGGGTGCTCAGGCCTGGGTGTATCTGCACACCTACACGTTGTACATAGATGCATTAAGGTTACCAAAGCTGCTCAGCTGTTTTGCTCAGCTCCCACACGAGGACAGCCTTGCCATGAAAAGCTGAGTGCTTTCTCCTGCCTGGTTTGATTTGGTTGAGCAACCCTCCCGCTGCAGCAGCGTGAAAAGCAGCTCTGTCTGCACATCTGCTACTTCTGGTGACCAAGAAGCAGTTGAATTTGGGTAGTGTGGGGAGATTGACCTGGAGCCTGGAACATTACGGGCAACCAGGAGCCTCCAATGGGCGCAGCTGGGTCGGGGCCGAGGGAAGAGGTCCCTGTGATGACAGGCCTGCCCCTAACTCGTTGCCAAAATTAAAGGGGAGAAAGGGATCTCCCACATGCGCAATCTCCCTGTGAGACACAGCGACAGACGGAGGACAACAAGGGTCTTACAGGTATTGCCTTCGGAGGGCCTCGATGTCGGCATTGACGCTGCTGATCTGGGAGCGCTGGGACTTCTCCAGCTCCCGCTCCAGCTCCTCCCGGTGTGCGTTCTTCATGGCTTCGATAGCTGTGTGGGACAGCAGAGTGTTAGCACCCAGCACCGCTCCACTCAAGGGCATTTCTTTGAGTTTTTGTTTGTTTGTATTCTAAAGGAACTAAAAACGGGTCATCCCAGTGAACCTCCCACAGCTTCATGCCCCCTTCAGTCTGTGCCCCTCACTGCAAAGGGGCTTCTGCAAATCCCACTTTTTAATAAAGACCAAATGATTGTCCGATTCACATGTTTCCTGGATTGTGGGACTCCCGTCACAGAGACTGTGGGCTCCAGTGCTTTAAAACTCCCTGGGGCACTGAAGAATGAATTCAGTGTGGCAGTAACTGAACCCCAGGAATGACTGATGCCCTTCTGAGATGGAGCAGAAAATGAGTCAGGCCCCATTACAGCCAAGGAGAGGGGTGCCAAGCCTGGAGAAGGACCAGGAGGTGGACCTCCATCCAAAATCTATGTCCGACCAGCCTCTCCCCATCTCCCTGTGATTCCCGGCCCTCATCCCACCCCACGCTCTGCTCCTCCACACCAGAGTAAATCCCATCCCCATGTCCCCATCAATATGGTGCCGTCCCACCACAAGGGACCCTCTGGCATGTCCCTGTACCTGAAATGGTGGCAGCCGTTTCTTCTGCCAGCAGGCGGTCTTTCTCCTCCCGCAGCTTCTCCAGCTCCCGCTGGTGCTGCCGCTGCAGGTCCTCAATCTTCTTCTGGTGTGTCTCCTCCATGGCTGCAAAACCCCTTTCACATGTTGCCTGCAAAAGGGATGAGGGGAAGGGATTGGGCTGGGAGCGTGGGGCCGGCATGACAGCTGCAGTGAGGCTGCCAGGAGCCACACACCAGCAGGTAGGTCGGCACCCAAGTTCCATCATGGGGATCTTCTCCCTCCCCAGCCACGGAGGAGCCGGGTGAGGATGGACCTCGCGAGGTCAGGGCTTGTCCTGCAGTCACTTGACTCCTGACAGCTCCCGTGAAAGGGAAGGGACAGGGCAGGTCTGGGGTCAGACCCAACCGGGGAATGCAAAGATATGTTAAAAACAACAACAAAAAAAAGCCTACTGTGTCCTTTCTGCTCTCTTCTGCAATGCCTGATTTTAAGCGGTCACCTATGGGGTGGAAAACAAATGACTTGTGACAGCAACAGGACCTGAATTCCCAATCGGCTCTCACGTCAAACGCTGCACGGGCAATTATTTGCTAACTGAATGACTAGGAGTGAACGTAGGCCAGGACACGGGAGCAGCGCTCTGGGGATTCAGGAGTCACCAGCCGCGAGATCCTGAATTCTGGCCCCAGACACAGACCCCGCTCTGGCCTCTGCAGCACGACAAATACAAAAACCCATTTCCAGTTCAGCCACCAGCCTGGCCACCCCACCGAGGCATCGGGATCCCGGACAGACACAGGGCTGCAGGATAGAAGCGGGATAGCAAAGGCACAGGTAGGGTCCAGCCAGGAGCTGGGAAGGGGCAGGCACTGGGAACGCAGCGCACGAGCCCCGTCAGACGTCTCGGGGCAACCCTGATGCCGAGCACTGCACCGGGCTTTTCTCCCTCTTAACGTCACAGGCTGGCTTTAGTTCCTGATTTCAGTGGATTTCTTCTCGATTCACACTCATGTTTTCCACAGGAAGTGAGAACTGGCCACCTAGGGAGCCTCTGGGACTCCATGGAAAATTGAAGGCAGACATAGTCAATCCCTCAGTGCCAAAAGTGCTCAGGACAGCCCCTCACCCTCACTTTGTTGTCTCGTGCTCTGTAACCTGTGCCACTCTCATTCCCAATTTTTGGCTCTGGTGCTTTTATTTCTCCCCTTCAAGTTTAAATCCTGAGGCATTCTTGATTTTCTCAGCCTGGTTTTTTTTCCCTTGAAGCTCAGTGCCAGAGCCTCTCTGTACTGGGCTGACTGCGGAGGGGCACTACGCAGCCTTGCGGGATTCTTGCGGCTCTGCTGCCGGAGGGAAAGGGGGAATGCTCCCCTACAGGCCTGGCTGTAGATTCAGTACCGAACGTATTGTAAATGCATTGCTACAAACCCAGCACATCTGAACACCTACAAACCAGTATCTCACGTTAGTGATCTTCTCCATCAGCTTCAGAAGAGAAGAGCCGAGCGCATTCCTATAAATCGGACAGGTTCGCCGTCACCCGGCTAGTTTTCTATCCAAGGGGAGTTTGTTTTGCCGTCTGTCCCTCTGTTTCCCACGGAGGCGCAGAGCGAGGCCGGATCACTCTGCTCTCCTGCCCAGCAGCCGCTGGTTGCCTCCGTGCCAGACAAACTGCACGCTTGGCGGAGCAAAGCGGGAAACAGAGGCGGGAGGGCAGGTTCACTGCTTGCTGTTACTTTTCAGCCTCTGTTTTGGTTCTGGCTTTTTTCCTTCTTCCGAAGCAAGAACACCACCTGGTACAATTGACCCTGTTTGGTGCCTGACTCCCAGGACAAGGCGTCCCCCGCGCGTCTCGCTGACCCGATGAGGGGTTCAAGAAGGGTTTTTCCTTCCTAAGGGTTGTGATGGAGGAGACAGCATTCAGTGAACGCCATCACATCACTCCCAGCTCCCAGGCAGCTCTCCCTGCCCTGGACACCCAATTCACCCCCGATGGGATGCAGCAGAACTGCTGCTCTCCCTGGCTAAAACCAGCTTTTGGCTGGGGCTGAGCCACGCTTTACCCCCGGCCCAAACGTGCGCCAAGGATCTCGCAGCTGGAAGCAAGCTCTCCCACGTTTTTGCTGACTCTGAAGAACATCTGCTCCACGAAGGCCTCGCCGGCACGGCCTCTGCGTGCAGCCTGCATCACCGCCCGTTCAACCTGCGAGTCTCCCTGGGCGCGGCCGAGTCCTGCTGCCCTAAACCCACTTCCTAACTGGAAACGCTCTCCGATCAAAAGCAAACCACCAAACTCAAGGGTTTTTTTTTTTAGACGCTATACCATCTCAGGGTAGTTTTACAGCCAGCCCTGCCTGGTGAAGCAACCTGAACGATGGCATTTCATTGCCAGCGGGTTTTTGTGCGCCTAGCCTGGGTTTCCTGTCACTGTGCACTGTTTGTTGGGTAAAGAACTGCTGGTGTACAACACCAGGGTGGTTCCCCTCGCACAGCCTCCTGCGGAGGAGCTTTGCTTTGCTACAGAATTTGGCATCCGTTTGGGGCTCCTCTTCCCAGGAAGGTATATTTTGGGAGCATTACGTTTCCATTTCATCTTAGATTTTTGAGGGCAGCAGAGACAGACTGGAGATTGGATCAGACTGGGAAAGACAGAGCTGAGGAATGCTTTTAAAGGGAAGTCACAAACAAAATGTACACCTCAGGTAGGAGGAGAAACACTGCAGTCTTCATATGGAAGGAGAACGTGAAGTTATCAAGCTACTTTGAAACTCCCTCTACACGCAGAGATTGCCTCCCATAATCAACCCTCCCACCGAGACCAAGCCCTCAGCAATGCATTTAGAATACCCCAGCATGGAAAACAGGGGAACGCCATGCTTTCCAAAGGCCTATCTAACACTTTGGGGCTTCCTTTGGCGTGCTGGCTCTTTGGGGGGACAGCTCTCAGTTCAGCAAGTGAACCCGGGACCGAACGCACCCTCCCGTACACTCAGCAGCATAAAGCGTAAAGCGTTAAATGTGTCACGACCTTTAAGTTTTCAAAGTCTTTCTGGTATTTTTCCCTCAAGGTGGAAGCGTTCCCCTCCAGATGCTTGTTCTCCAGCTCGTCCCTCAAGACGTTCATCTGGGCCTCCAATTCCTGGATGCGTTCCCTCAGGCCATGCATGGAGTCCAGCTCACTGCCGGGGCCCTGCCCGGTGTCGCCCGCCTCACCGGCCGCCCAGGCCTCCCCACCGCCCGGCCCCGCCGCGGGGGACGCCTCTGGGTGCTGCCTCTGGTACTCGTCCAGGGTCTCCTGCAGGCGCTGCAGGTTCTGGCTGTAGTGCTCCTGCAACGCCTGCAGCTCCTCGCCATGGATGACCTGCAGCTCCTTGACCTTGGCCTGGAACTTGTCCTCTAGGATTTGCATCTGCTCCAGGTGATACTGCTCCATGTTCTGCTTGTCTCGGACAACGGCATCCAGCTGGCTGAGGCCCTCCGTCCTCTCGGCCTTCAGAGCATCCTCTGTCCTGTTCAGTTGCTCTATCACGTTTCGAATCTCCTCCTCATACCGTCCCTGCAATTCACTCAAGCTCTTGCTGTGTTTATGCTCTTCTTCCTCCAAGAGCCTTCGCTGACTGTCAAGCTGGGACACCTTGGCTTTGAGATCGGCGTTCTCCCGTTCAAGCATGGTGATCACCTCGCCGTACTCACCCTGCTGCTTCCGAAGCAAGTCTTCGTACTCGTCCCGAAGGAGAGAGACCGTCTTCACGCGCTCTTGGCAGAGCGCGTCCATGCTCTGCAAGGACTCCTTGTAGGACTTCAGCTCTCTCTCGTACTCCAGTCGGACTCTGCAAGCAGCATAACAAACCTGAGCCTGAACAATTGCATCTTGGACTAATAAAGAGGAATACCGTTCAAGGTCTCCCATGCACGAATGATATGAAAAACTCTGCGATATCTTCAGGAGCTTCTGACAGTCTCTCATTGCCTCCTCAGGAGGCAGAGAGAGTAAGGCAACAGATATTTCCTTCAGAACATTTGATTTGTCCTTTAGTTGTTGGGCAAGATCTTCCTGAATGGAAACAAGAGCTTCACTACTATGGTCCGGCAGGCTGCCTATGTCCTCCGCCTTGGCTAATGCCTGACACGGCACCATCTGGGGACAGCTCCTGTCCCAGGAGATTTGGGTTCTTTCTGAAGCATCTTTTTGAATTTCAAGTGCTTCAGAAATCTGGTGCATAACTCTGTCAAAATCTGGAGTCCTGTATGCTTTGATGATCTCCTCCAACATGCATTTATGCTGCTGGAGAGCTGTTTTGGTATTATGGAGGTCTTCTTCGATTGTTTTTAATCTCTGATGAAAAGATTCTCTCATTTTCTGTGCAACAAACCCAAGTTCTGCCTTGATCAACGTAGCATCTGCTACAGCACTGAGAAAACATGAAGAAAAGCCCAAACCTGTTGCTTCTGTTTTGCCCTTGGCTTCTCCTTCTCTGGTGCTCAAGTGCACTCTCAGCTCCTCCACTTGGCTCCAGAACTCCCCTTCCAGCAGCAGCTTCTTAGATAGGATGCTGGCCAAGTCAACTGCTGGCTGAGAAACATTTGCCGGCTCCAACAAAACCACCTCAGCCGTTCCCTGGATCTCTCTCAGAAGCTGAGATATCTCAGAGCCTGCATTTTTCAAAGACTCCGCTATTTGGCTGATGAGAGCGGCCTCAAATGCCACTCTCTCAGAAAGCCATCTCAGCTGGCCGGCGTCAAACATTTCCGCTCGCTCCTCCTTGGAGACATGCTCCTCTTCTCCCAGAAAAACTCCTTCTGGAGCGGGGCTTTCCGCGATAAGGCTTTCACTCTGCTGATAGTCCGATGGGACTGGCGCCCCACTCAAGGCTTGGATCGCGTTTGATAAGGTTGTTTCCATGCTGGACAGAGTAACGAGGAACAAATCACCCTCTGTTTCCTTGTCTGATTTGGGCAACAATCTGAGTTGCTCCCTGCACTTCTCTAAACAAGTCAGCGCTTGATCATTTCTCATTTGGAAACCTCCCAGCTCACTAACGTGATTTTCTATGAGCTTGAACTTTTCCTGCCTCTCACCCTCCAGCTGTGAAATCAAAGCACTGACTTGGGATAAGCTGGTCTGAAGCTGTTCCCGCAGCTGAGACTCTGTGCTGGCCCACTGATGGTGGAGGGCGATGAGCGTCTCCTGATTATGGCCGTGCTGGCTTTCAAGCTTCATCGTTACATCTTTGAGTTTTTCCTCTGTAATATACAGTTTGGTTTCCAGAGAATGGATGATTGAGAGATAAGTCTCAGAGTCGCTCGTCCCTGACGATGGGTAACCAAGAGCTGGCTCTGATGACATGCTTTCTTCAGACAGGGATCTGTCTTGACTTGTGTCTGAAGAGGTACTGCTTGTCCAGTTTTTCTCCGACCCATCTGGATGGATGTATTTTTGACACTGGATGCTCGAGAAACGGATTCTTTGTCTCTTGGCCCCCATGATTCCTACATCAGGCTTCGCTAAGGCTTTCTGAACTAACTCTTGGTCTTGGAGCTCTGCATCTTTGGATGGGGAGCCGAATTCCTCTGCTTGCCTCTGGCTGGTCTCAAGAACCTCCTCCTCCTCCTCCTCCTTCACTGTGTAAGTCAGAGCTGGAAGGACATCCTGAGTTTGCAGAGGCTGCCCCAGTTGGGATGGATGACTTTCATCAGCCTCGAGACTGGGGCCAAAGTCTTCTGCCTCCTCAGCACATGGACCTGTGCCTACGCTAGCTAATCTCTTTAAAGCCTCCTCCTTGGCCTTTAGCTTTACTTTAGTCTCCTCTAAGCTGCTATCTAAAGCAACCATTTTAACCAAAGCCTCACTGAGCTCTTGATCTTTCTTCTCCACAATTCTCAAGTGCATTTCCTTAACATGTCTCAGCTCTTCTTCTTTTTCTTTCAGCACCTTCTGCACACCCTGGAACTGATCTGACACCTCCTCGAACGATTGCTCCAGATTGTGGTAGTTGGTCTCTTCCATTTTCAGCTTTGCTTGCAGCTTTGCAACTTCATTATCCGACTCAGCAACCTGATTCATGAGCTCATGGAAGCGACATTTGATTTGATCTCTCTCTCTTTCGAGCTCCTTGATGTGCTCTGCGAGTTTCTGGATGCTGGCCTCCTTCATCACCAGCTGCTCCTCCAGCTGGTGGACAAGCTCGCTGCCTTCGAACTTTGCACTCAGCTTCTCCTTCTGCAGAATCTCCATTTGCTGCTCGTTATTTTGCAGCTGGATCTCATACTCGTTGGCCTTATCCTCCACCTCCTTCAGACTCCGTATTAAAACCTGCTTTTCCCTCTCACAGCTCTCCAGCAAAGCCTCGTAATTCTTCTGCAGTTTCTCCTCCATGAGGATTCGCGCTTGCTCGCTGGCGTTCAGCTGCCTGCTCAGGTCCGCGATCCTGTCTTGGAGCCGCTGCACCTCCTTCTGATGGTCCCTCTGCAAAGCCTGCTGCATCTCCAGGTCCCGCAGCTCCTGGGTCTTCTCCAGGAGCAGAGCCTCCGCGCTTTTCAGCTTCTGCTCGCTGGCCTTCAGCTGGGAGCTGAGCGTGGCCTCGCCATGCTGCCACTCCTCCAGCTGCTCTTTGGCTTTCTCTTTTTCGCTCCTCAGGTCGCTTTTGAGCTTGGCCAGGGTCTGCTCCTTGATGGAGAGCTCGGCCGCCGCGTTACTGAGCCTCGCCTGCAGGCTCTGAATCTCGGCTTCGTGGTGCCGGATCACGTCTTTCGCCTCGGCGTAGCTGCGCTTCAGCGACTGAATCTGTTGATTGATCACCTCTTGACGCTGGCACTGAGCTTCCAGCTCGCTTTGGAGGTCTTGGTTGACTTTGTGGAGCCTCTGCCAGGCACCTGATGGCGAGGCGGCCACCTCGGTCTTAAAAAAATTGATTAAATACTAGATTAGTAACACTCTTGGCTCTCCCTTCTGAGTGTCACACCTCTGGCCAGGCAGGCCATGGAAAAGCTCCTCACAGCGATTTGGCTGCTACCCACATGCTCCAATTGGGATGATTTGTTCTTGGCACAATTTTTTTGGTTTGTTTTAACCAACTTTTTTTTTTTTTTTTTTAATGAGCGACAACTGCTTTCCAGTAACAGAACACATGGACCACAACATCAAAACAGCTGTACAGTAACAGGCTAAAAGGAAAAAAAACAAAACCAAAAAAACCAAAATCAAATAGAACCAAAAAATAATGAAAAAGAAACACCAGCAGTAAAACAGAGACGGACAAACGAGAGGAAAACGGGAAGGGTGAGAAGGAGGCGGGGATGGGAAGAGGTCGAGAAGAAAGGAACTGCTTTTTTAGCATGTTCGTTCATTTTGTTGTGAAACAAAAAGTGCACAGTTCAGGTAACACAGTCCTACCGACCAAAAGCAACAACAGAAAGTGAGGTGACAGCAAATGACATCACATCCCACCCAAACGCAGGGAGCCAGGGCGGCCGGCGTGGCGATGTCATTTCTGCGACTGCCAAACAGGACTTAGTGGCTGCTCATCGCATTAAAGAGACATTGTTATGCTAAGGTTTAAGACTAGAGAGGATCTAATTTCTCTACCTGCAAAAAAAAAAAAAACAAAAACCCAACAAAGGACAAAATAAAAAGCCCGACAAGTGAAGGGAGGGAAAAGGCATGATGAGAATGTAAAATAAAAGAAACCAACCTTTATGAGATTCAAACCAAAGCAATGGAGCATGCAAAGAGAAAACTCACAGAGAGAGTCATGCAAAAGGCGACAGAAATTATGTATCTTTAAAAAAAATACACAGACAGGAGAGGCGAGAGAAGCACAGCGTTAAGCCTAGGAATTTGGCCTGCCTTGCTGTACTCTGGGTGCTGGTAAGGAAAGCCCACAGATGTGACACTCAGTTATGTTAAGTTAAATTTCATGCTTTACACCAAAAACATGCAAGAACATCCGCCCGGGCCAGGTTAGTACGTGACCCCTCCCGCCCACCAGGACCGGAGCTGGGAGACGTCTCCGGTTCGTCTGCGAGGAGCAGGACCCCTCGCCGTTTCTCCCAGTAGGGTTCAAAGTTGGGGTGCCCCGTCCCGAGGAAGCTCAGAGCGAGAGAGGGGTTACACGAGGCCGAGAGGCTTTGGTGCACGGCACATGCATTGGGGCGGGTATCTCAGCGGCTGCCTTACAAAACGTGCAGCGTCTTTTATGTTGGGACAGCGTTTGGGGGTCCATTTGGGGCTGGTCATGCTGCCCAGGAGGGGTTAGTGCCTCCCGGGCAGCTCAGGAGGGATGGGCTGGCAGCAGTCAGGCTCCTTCATCCCCATGGACAAGGGAGGAACCTCTACGAAATTAGGCATGACGGAGGTAGGGGGCACATGAAATTCAGAGGGTCCGTCCGAAAAAATGTGATGTTTGCCCACAGTATGGGGCTGCAGAAATCCCCCAGCCATTTCACTCCCTCCACCCCACCACCCCAGCAGGGTTTGGTGGGGTTACCCCCTTCTGCAAGAGGACTTTAATCCCTCTGCTCCCAGGGAAACATCAGGAAAATCCCCACAACAATTAGACTGGAGCAAGCCTTGTCCAAAAACCCTTTCCAACTTCTAGGTCAACGTTTGGGTCACTTCTCACTGCAGTGATGATTTCCTCAGCCTTTCTGCAGACTTCCCCTCTCGCCCTCCCTCCTCGTACCGAGGCACATCGGCCAACTTCAACACGGCCAATCTGGCAGTGGATTCAGCATCCAGCTTTTAGCACCATTCTCTGATTTTGTTCAGGCAAAGGGAGATCAAATGCCTTTGCCCCAGGACACTAGTTGTTATTTACTCTTCCGACACTGCCGAGTGAAAATGGAACTCCTCCAAGCAAGCACGGTCAGCTCGGGGACTCCAGAAATAAATGCATTAATAACTCCTCCAAAGAGATCATCGGCAAAGAAGGCAAGATGCCCCCCAACCTGGGCTGGCTCCACTGCCTGTGCAAATTCTTCGGGGGAAGTTTCTCCCATAAGGATGCAAGGTTCAGCATCGACACCGGATTTGCTGCCACAGGAGTGCAGCATGCAGCCACGCATGGCCACTTCGATCCAGACTTAGTTTGGCCAAGTAGATTTGAGCAGGTCGAAATGCTGCTCCTGCACAAAACGGGACTACGGACCCATGAGAGCAGCCAGAAGCTGCCTTGCAGGTGTCATGGCTCCTCTGGACACAGATGCTCCCAGAAGAACAGCTGGAAAAAGTCTGCTTTGTTTGGAGGAAGAGAGGAAAGGCTTCCCAAGAGACTCTACCATTTCTTTCACCAGAACCTCCAAAACACACTTCTAGGCTTCACTGAGGAAAGGCGTCTTGTAACAGAAGAAACCACCAAAGTGACCCAAGACGACAGGTTGACCCAGTACAAATCCTGCCCTGGCTGTAGGGAACAGGCCCAGGAGATAGGCCTGCGTGTGCCGTGTTTGCCCATGTAACCACCACGCAAACTCCCCGGCCGGGAGCAGCTCCTGGGCTGCAAGATGCTTGGAAAGCCTCGTGTGCACCCCACTGCCTGAGGGGAACATCTGGGGCACCGAACGGGGAAAGAGCTGTTGCACAGGCAAACGCAGTGCAGGATGGATCAGAGCCAGACTCTGATGAGGTCCCGTCCGTCCACCATGGCTGTGTTTTGGTTTTCTCTAGGGAATGTCAGTAGGTAACGTTATCTTCCATCTACTGCACCCCAGATCAGATGATCCCGGAAAGGCTACAGAATTAGCAATATTCGCAAGAAGGTCAAAACCCTTGGAGCCCAGTCAGTGGTGGGCATCTGTGCGTCAACCAGGATGCCCCCACGAACACCCTAGGCTGAAGCCCACCAGGGTCCCCCTTGGGCGCAGAGGAAGGTGGATTTCTCCCTTCTCCCTGCTCTCCTACCTGCAACACGTAGCCCTCGCGGGCGCTCTGCTCCCGGCCCAGTGCCACTTTCAGCTGGTCCTGAAGGTGCCGGTTCTGCTCCAGGAGCTCCAGGGCCTCCTTCTGCTTCTGCTCCAGCTGGAGGGACAGGAACAGAGACAGCGTCCAGGGAGTGGGCAGCGGGTCAGCCATAAGGAGCAAGCGGCTCGGAGGGGAGATAGAGCAGAATGAAAGGGGCTTTTGATGGCACCGCTGCTTTGCTCTGCTCTGGGATTTGGATTTCATTTTGCCAGGCAAAGTCCCTCCCCCTGAACCGAGTTACGCATTAGCTTAATTCGTAAAGCTCACTGCAGCAAAGGATGAACGGCACCAGCTCGTGCCAGGCATGACCCAGGCAAATCTCAGCCCGGTTCAGATCGGTGATACTCCTGGTTACTCCACGCCCGCACCCTTTTATTCCTGCTAATACACCTTAATCCCAGCTAACAACAACCTTTGTTATCCCAGATATGGGCCTCTTCCAAATGAGCTAAGTCTCCTCCTTTCTTTTCCTAAAATCGTAAGATTGTTTGATGTAGGCTCCACAGAAAGAGAACCTTTGTTGTGTGTGCTACTACTCAAGCCACTTCATAGTTTTGCAGACACAAATCTCTACAGCACACAGAATTATGAGCTCGAATTTAGAGTCTGGTTGATACACACCAGTTGCACCCGTCTCATCAGAGGCAGGCTGGCTAACAACCAACAGGAGGGTCGGCTGCATGGGTGGGGAGGGCGTAACGAAGTACCACCCTTGCAAGAAGAGCCCTTTCTGCAGCTGTGGGAACGTGAAGGCTGCTGGCAGAGCTGTATGGGAACGGATGCGGATCTGTGCCCTGTCAGCTCCCCAGGGGACCTTACAGCATCCCCACTCGTTGCTATTATGAAGTAGGAATAAATGCAGCTTTTTAAGCCTTCCTACAGCTCCTGCAGTGGCCCGAAGGCCATTTTGCCAGGCAGCCTGCACCCCACACACCCTGCTTTACCTCCTTCTCCAGCAGCGTGGTCAAATGCTGCTTTGCCAGCCCCTCGTCCCGATCCTCAGCGTGGGCGAGGTGCAGGGGTGTGATGGGGATCTGCTTCTCCTCCCGCAGCGGGGTGGTCTCCACCTGGTGCCAGCGCTGCTCAATCTCCACATGGACATTCTGCGGTTTGATGTCCGCTGGGACGGGCAGGATCCGGTCCACCTCCATCCTTAGCGCCTCTTCCGACCCCGCCCCATCCACAGCATCGATCATCTCGAAACGCTTGCGCCGCTCCTCCCGCCGCCGGGCCCGCTCCCGCTCCAGCTCTCCTGGGTCGGCGTCGGTGGCACCGGTGTCCCTGGGGAAGGGGGCGGAGGCGCTCTTGGAGTCTGCAGCGTTTGCACGCTCCTGCGCCAGGGCTTGCTGGATGGGGCGAAATTCGGCCCAGTCAAAAGTCTTGGACCGTCCTTCTCGCCGGCGTTCCCGGGCACGGCTCCGCTTCTGCTCTGGGTCCAGCTCAGCTTGCTCCGCATCTGGCTTCTCGCTCGCCTTTGGAGCGGTCTCGAAGGAAGAGCTTGTTTTGCTTTTCTCTTCCGGCAGAGAGCTGCGAGGACAGAGAGAGGGTGAAGGAAAGTCAGTGGGTGCTCGAGATGGCCAGTGACTCCCATGCATGCCTCAAAGAGCCAGGTGGAAGGGGGCTGCGGGAAGCCCAAGCCAATGCCACGTGGGTGCCCCCCTGCCCCTCTGTCTCCCGTCACCTCTCGGGTGCAGGAGCCACCGCTGCCCTTCCCCGGGGTCGTGCTGGTGTGCAAAGCCTTGGTGCAAGCGGCCTCGGCTGCTCCTGGGCACCCCCTGGCCCTCGGAGAGCGGCCGATCCCAACCTTGCTCTTCCTCAGCAGCCACCCCGGGGCCGGTGACCATGACCCAACAGCAGCCCGCAGCTGAGGCAGCGACCCTTGCCAGGCGTGGAAGAGGCTCCGAAAGCTCCTCCGGCGCCCGCCGGCTGGCTCGCCGCCCGCCTCCCCGGCTGCGGGGCTCCATGCACACACGCCGGTCGAGGCAGCTGCAGTCACGTGCTTGCAGGGAGGATGCCACCAGTCCCACCAAAGTCAGGCTGGCTTCAGAGCTGCAGGGTGGAGAAGCACGGAGCAGCTCCCACAGGTCTCAGGTCTCAGGGGGAAGGCTTTCCTCGAGCTCGGCAAAGTTGGGGTATTAACGGGTCAAAAACTTCTCTGTGCCACTATCTGCACTGAAGGCACAGAGCTTCCCTGGGGAAATCAACCTCGCAGGCGGCACGGGCAACCGCCCCGGCACGGGGGGCTGCGCACTGCGTGTGCAGTTGTCAGCGCAGCAAGGAGAGCAAGAGTTATTCAACACAGCGCGGGAGTCACTGAAAAGGTCGATTTCTCAAGCAAGGAATGGTTTTTAGTGCTGAGTTAGAGGGTGGTGGGTTGAGAGGGGAGACATACTCATCAAGCAGGGAGAGTTAATTGGGGAAGGCAATACTGTGTCCAACCTATGGATAACCGTAATGCAGTATTAGCTTATTAGACGCAGACATGCCAGCCTTGTAACATGCAGACCAAAATTAAAAAAGAAAATAGCAGTATGCTAAGTTTGCAGAGGAAGCTCGCCCCGAGTGCTCTCAGAAGCCCCTGAGACGCCTCCCGAGGCACAGCCCTGCTGCTCAGGCTGACTCCTGGCTCTCCCTGCTCCCAGTACGACCACAGCATCCCCCCAGCTTCCAGCGCAGCCTCAACAAGCGCAGTGACAAGAGCTGGAAAGCGGCTCCCGGGACCCTTTGCTGCAGGCAAACCACGGCTAAGGGGGCCCTGACCCACGGGACCACATGCACCGAGACTGCCCTGACTGGGAGGGAGCAGCAGCAGCACGGCCTCTCCTCCCGTCTCCGTCACGCAGCCCAGGTCCCGCAGCCGACCACCTCACGTATGCACGTGTGCCCAAACCAAAGAATGGAGCAGAAGAGATGACGCCGCGTGGGTCCAGGGCTAGTATCTTCCGATGCGCTCTCATCCACCACCAAACCAAGGCTCAGTAGAGCTGGGTTTCAAGAAACTCTGGCAGCTACAGGCTAAAACCAGCTGGGAGGTAATTCCTTCTTCAGCCCTGTCACTTGCAGCTAATAAAATAAACCCCAAAGGCAGGAGGATGAAACCTCCTCGCTCCTCAGCCATTAGAAGATATGGCATGAGCCTAACGCCAGCGCTCAATCTGGAGTCAGTTAGTGATTGCAGCTGCATTTTAAACAAGTAAAGCGGGGATGAGATGGATTCTTAAAATGGAGAAGAGCGCTAGGAAGAAGATGGTCCTGGGGCCCCTCGGACGTCTCTGAGAGACAGAAATTACGCTGCTCTAAATATCACATGGAAGAATCCCAGCATTTCTAGAGCTGACACCTCTCCCGAGCTCATTTCTCCTCTGCTGCTTTCCGAAGGGCGAGGGATGTGTGTCAGGGAGCAGAGCGACAGCTGCTAGGGACTGAGTTAAGAAGACTGACCCAAAGTTTCTAATTTCATCTCCCACAAGTGGCCCATGGCTATTAATTCTGCTCAAGCATCTCACATTAATTAATTTTTTCAAATTAATTCACATCACATGGGCGGGGGGGTCTTGACCTCACAATTGTATTTATAGGTCAAAACTAAAAGGATTTTTTTTTTTTTTTTTTTAATATTGGTGCCTGCAGGAGGGGTGCAGGCTGTGAGCCGGGCACCTGCCGCCGTGTGCAAGAAGCACCTGAAGGGCCCAGGGAACTGGGAGGGCACTGGGGAACTCAGCCTCACCAGGCATGGGAGCTGAAGAAGGACCCAGCGCTGAAGTGGACAACTTCTTTCTTGTGGGTATTTTATATCTGCACGGGCATCATTAGCAGAGTGTAATTAGTGCCTCGGCAGACTGCAGGGCACTGCTGAGGGCAGGGAGCAGTGCAGCACCTGCCCCCTCCCCGGGTGCTGACACACGCAGCAATATAAACAATAATTAGGACTTGAGTAAGCGAGAAAACGTGCGTTTGGCTTCGTGGAGACACGGCAGCAGGTTAACGAGACACGGCAGAGGGCTGCAGGAGTGTGCGGAGTCAGACCAGCCCGGGACATGGGGCGAACACCGCCGCCCTCCCAGCATCCAGACTAATGTCCCTCTCGCACCCCGGCCACGCTGTGCGGACGTTTGCCACCTCTCCATCCCGAGCCTTTGGCAGCCTGTCCGTTGCCTTCCCAGCCGTCCATCCACAAGCCGTACCCCGGGTGTGGATGTTAAAGCCGTGCCCAAAGCCAGGCGGGACGGGCTGGGAATGCCCCGTGCGCTGCGGCAAAGGGCTCGCGAGCAGGCACGGGCTGAACACAGCCTCGCTTCACACGTGGCACGGCCCTTCAGCTCACAGCGACAACTTCTCAGCAACGTGACTCTACCACGCCAGACTCTACCCCAGCCGAAACCAGCTCGGTGGAAAACGACAGAAGTGCCCCTATAATTCCCTCTTCCCCAGCTCAAGGCTGAGATTCCCAGTTTATTTATGCAGCATAACAAGTTACTGCCCAACTGACACCCGCACTCGGACCCTCTCACTGGGGTAAGCCAAGGCAAACCACTTCGCGTGGGCTCAGAGCAGACGCAGAGCACAGGACCATTGTGCTGCAGTAACCTGTTAGGCTATAAAGATATCTGGCTCTTTAAAGGCAGAGAGGTTCCCCTCAAATTTCCTTGGTCTTCATCTTCATATCTAGTCACATCGGAAGATACCAGTGTGGGGAAATCAAGTGTCAAGACCAGGTTGCTTCTTCCCTTCTGTCTGGCTTTTATTTAAAGAAAAAAAAAAAAAAAAAGGGAGGGAAAAAAGAAAAGAAAGAAAAATAAATGGAAACTGCAGGACTTCCCATCCGAGGTGCAGAAAAGGAGGAGCATGCAGTGAATCACAAGATATACAAACCACAAAACGTTAATACAGGAGAGAACACAGTTTTCCAACCTGGGCTTCAGCACGGATAGTTTCAAAGAGAAGTTTTTCCTGGGATTGCATGGAAATCAAACATACAGAGGAGTGAGGAGAGAGATGGCTTCCCCGAAACCCCCGTGAGATCCACCAGAGCTCAGGCAGGGCTGGGAAACGGTGGCCAAGTGCCAAGCGGGATGGGGAAGGAGAGGCTGGAGCATCTCCAGGTCAACAGCACCGGGTGAGAAGAGCCATTCCGTCAATGCGGGGACAAACCTGGCAAAAACCTGCTCGCTGCAGCTACAGTAAGGACAGGAGACGGAGTTAACGGTGCGGCCGTGTCCATGAAGCCTGTAAGAGGTGGCCTGTAGGAGTGGCTGGCGTGGTTAGCCGTGAGGAGGTCAAACAGCCTTTACCCCCAGCCGCAAGCGCTCACAGAAGGTAACTCTGTGAAGCGGGGGGTCCCTTCCTCTGGCACTGACGGCAGGAGGAGATGCGAGCATTACTAAAGGGAATGAGCTGCGGCAGCTATCTGGGAGATCAAAAGAGGAGGGAAGACCGATTTGCTGGCTGGAGTTTGAAATATATCAGAGCCAAACAGCTTCTAAATTGAACCCTGCGCTCGTGCTGCCGTGACCCGCAGAGGGGATGGGCAGCTCGTGCTGAACAGTAGCCAGAGGAAAGGGGGAACCCAGCACAGTTGAATCCAAGTGGTTTCACAATACCTGGTGGGAATCCAGAGGAGCCTTGATATAGGAACAGTATTTCATATTCCTATGCACAAATTAAAGCCACATTTTCAACCCTCTTTGAAATCTGCACGCGTAAGAGTAACTCAGCACATCAGCATCCCCACAAAGTGTATCCAAACTAAGCCCAGAGAGGGGGATGTGAGAAAGAGCCGCAGCTCCCAGGAATGGACAGGCTCAGAAAGAGGAAAAGAAAGGGGATGAAGGAAGAGTTACTCCTGCACAACAAATCAGACAACTGCAAGGGCTGCTAAACTCCTCCCTTTACCTTGTTACGTCAGGAGCAGTGGTGGGGCGAACGTGCTTCATGATGGTCTGGATCCAGTTGCGGCGAATGCCCGACGTCATGGCGGAGAGGGTGAACTCCCCTTCCTTCGTCTAGAGAGAGAGGAGGACCAGCTCAGAGCAGCTGATTGCACCCACCAGCACCTTCCCATACCCTACAATACCACCCAGCACCCAGCCCCAAGCACCCAGCACCGTGGCACCGCTCACCAGCTGTGCAGGAGTCGCGTCCAGCCCCTCCATCCCTCAGCACGCTCACGGTGGGAATTAGCGTTTCTCCGCAATCGGACTAATTTTGCCGTAGCTAACACCCTAAGGCTGAGAAAAAACCTTCCCTTTCCCCCTCCATTTTTTTGAGAGCCAAAAAACTAGCTCTCAAACTCAAGGCCATAGCTCTCTGGAGCACTGTGGGGGATGCTAGGTGGCCTCTCATAGCTGTCTGGGGAGATGTTTCCCTCACCACAGACAGGCATCCCCAAGTAGTAGCACAGCACGAGCAGCCCCGTTGGCCATCCCGCAGTCAGACTCTTCCTCCTCCCCACGTTTTCCTTACGTGGATCTGGAAGCCGTAGTTTCGCTGAACCGGGTACTCGGTAACATCGTAGCACGTGGATAAATCAATTTCTCCATCCAGGTCAGCTGCCTGGAGAGGGAAGAAGTAAAATAAACCTTAATGCTTTGCAACCCCAAAGCACGGGGGGCTCTCAGGGTCCTTGAGAAGCACAAACCTGGGAGGACAACCTCCCTGGAGTCAGTTTGGGAGCATCTGGGGCTCCCCTGGATGCAGAGCGATGGATCGAACACTGATGGAGAAGACACTTACCTCCTCTGCCACCGAATCCCGGTAGTATCTCAGGCTCTGGTCAGTCAGCACAAACCAGTGCTTCTTCCACTGGAAACAACCAAGACAGGGCAGTTAACAGTCCTGCTCCTTCCCCACCAGCAAAGCCCGGGCAGCTCGTCACAGGTCACCCAGCAGAGACGCCCCGCAGGGAGGCAGCTCGCAGCCTCTCCCATCCCAGCTCTGCACCCGGCTTCACAAAGAGGCCTGCCTGGGGGGAAGGGGAGACCCAAGCAGGCAGCAATGCAAGGGATGGCTGGCACTGTCAGGACCCCAGTTTCCCCAGCACTGCTGCACTGGCAGAGCGCTGGACCCTCAGCGGCACCAGCCCTGCCTGCGGTGGTGAAACACCGTGAGAGCCGCGGGGGCAGTCGCAGCCCTCCCATTAGCTCCACCGGCAAGACGATGCTTTTTGTGGCTGCACTTAAAGCCTCAGAGGGACCTTTTTAAAAAAAAAAAAAAAGCAGTGTAACATTCATCTTTCATCTGCAGTACCTAGAAATTGAGTTAGAGCCTATTCCTGGCCCTCGCTCTATATAAATTTGCCTTCTGCACCCTCCCAGCGAGGCACAGCCTCCACCCAAGGGAGCTTCCAGTTCACAAAGCACTCGCTCCAGCAGCCGATTCCCCCCGGGATGCACCCTTGGCCCTGGGGCCCAACGCACCAGCGGGTGCCCGCAGCACAGCCCAGGCCATGGTGCTCACAGCCTCCGGCGAGTTGCCCTCCTTCTCCCTTGATGGGCTGAGCGGGAGGGAAGGAAATCCAGGGAAGGGGCAGTTTGCAAACAGCCAGGGCACCTACGTTGCTTCGGTGCCCTTCTCTAAGGCTCGGAAAGAGCAGCACATCCCGCATCCTTCCGGGAATGGAGAGGAGGAAAAAGGCAACAGCTGCTTCCCTCAGTGCCGAATCAGAGGCATTTATTTATTTCTCGGCCTTGCCATTTCCCCGGTGCCCAGGAGACCTTATCTGAGCCTCATTACTGGCGCCAAAGAGGTTGCTGGGTCGCAAGGGAGATGAGACTAATAGAGAACGGGAACACAAAACCAGTGCTGCTATCCAAGCTGCCCTAGCTCCCTAGAAACCCACGACATGATATCCAGCTGTGGGGCTTTGAAACCTCCCCAGGAGAGAGCACTGGCTATTCCCACTCCAAGACAAACACTGTTTGCACAGAGCTCGCCCACAGTCCCTGCTGCCTGGCTCCAGAGCTGTACAAATTCCCTGTTGCTGCTCTGCCCAAGCGCCTACATCTGGTTTCTCCCATCTGGAGCATGACCCAGTACTGATCCACCCTGCAAGGACAGTGCTGAGAGCAGCCCCATGTGCAGCCGGGACGTCGGAGTGAGCGTCGGCTGCCAGAAACCAGGACCGACCGCGGCACCAAAGACCGACGCGAAGGGCAGAGCTTCTCCCGAACTCACTTGGCCGTCCTCGTACTGCTTTGTCAACCAGCCCTTCTTGAAGTTCAGCAGGTCGGGCTGCAAGAAAGGAGAGAGGCTATCAGAGGGGAGGGAAGAAGCGTCCGCGCCCAGAAGACAACAGCAGTGGCTTGACAAAACAGTTATAAAAGAGACCAGCAACAGTTAAATCCACAGAATCATAGAACAATTTGGGTTGGAAGGGACGTTTGAAGGTCGCCTAGTCCAAACTGGATCATTATACTGTGTGGTGGCTAAACACTCAGTCCCAGGAGGAACAGAGACCTGCTGTACGATTTATTCAGGCTGTCCCCTTCCTAGCACTTATCTTGCAATTTCCTACAGCTCCACCAACATTACAGAGGAAAGAGAAGCAAGGAATTAGCAAGCCTGCAGGCAGTTTTGTCCCTCTATTATATATTACAAAGGCCAAACTATGTGCTATTGATGCAAGGTTGCAGGGTTCAAAACAAGGCTGAGTTCCCAAGGTTAGGAACACAGGGAATCCCAGCATTGCACCGCCCAAACGACACCTGCTCTTTCCTCCAAATGTTGAAGCTCTGAGAAAAGCAACCAAGACAGCGTGGGATAACTCCCGCCAGCCCTTCCTCCAGCCCTGCCCGCGCGCAGGGAAGGATGTGGTGGAAATGCTTTCGCTCCCTCGAGGCTGAACTCCTCCAGCTGCTCCACGTGCTGCAGAGTGGAGGAGGAAAGGACAGCAGTGTGTGAAATGCAGCTGTAGCGTCTGAAACGGGATATAGCAAGGGGAGAAATGGAAAACTGGGGCCTGGAAACCTATTCAATTAAACCTACGCTGTGGGGTGGCACATCCCACATTTGAGTGCTCCCACGGTGGCGGGAACCCAGCCCCGCTCCACAAAAAACACAGGTGAAGGTAAATGGTACCTAGCCCTTCCCGAATCCCTAGAGAATTGGAACAGGGAGTGGATGGACGCCAGCCTGAGCAGCCCTGGCGTGATGTGGCTGCAGGCAATAAACCCGCCGAGCCCCACCAGGACCTGTTGATGAGGCAGCAATAAGCCACAAACAAACTATAGAGAAAATTGCATTTTCAATGACTACATCCATCTCTGAAGTAGGCTATGAGTGCTGGGCATCCTAATCACAGCCCTAATTTACCCTGGGAGAGCGATACCAGATACCACCACCTGCCTGCTTCCCCTCTGCCGAAGTGCAGGTGGGATCGTGCTTCCAGGATCTGGGTCCTGTCCAAGCTCTTTCTTGTACAACAGGAGAGCGTCAAGCGAAGGATCTACATTTTGGATCAAAACTAACCTGCTCCCAACCATGCACTTCGCAGAGAAGGAAAACAGAAGCACTGCAAGTGTTACAGTTGCTCACAGGCTTGTTATTTATCAACTAGGAAGAAGCACAGGTCAAGAATCTTCCGCAAAAGCAGGTAAAACCCTCCTTGGCAGCATTCATACTACTGTACTGCACTTAGTTTCGTTAAAATTTTAGCAAAGGTGTAGAAGCAGCCAGAGAGGAAAGATGCTGCTGAACAGTTTATGCACACATTTCAGACTGGGCTGCAGCGAGACGCTACGGAAGCACCCGGAGTGGGAAGGTTTCTCCTGCTGGTCTCACCCCTCCCCGGAAAGCTCTCTGCTCTCCTCTGAGTGCTTGGGCAGGCAGGAGAGCGCAGGGCTTGCCTGAAGCTGCAAAGCTGCTGAAGCACGAAAAGTATGGGACCAGCTGCCACTGAAGGGTGTAGACATTAGAAACCAAAAACAGATGAAGCACTTGATGGAAGAGATGCTCACACAGCGCAAGCCACAGCTCTGCCGTAACCCCTCGAGCCTAACGAGAGACGAACTCTCCCTCGGCCTTTATCCTGACGGATAACCGATCTGACCCAACGCCGCGAACCCAAGGGGCAGGGGAGAGTCTTGCAATCACAGACGCAAGCCAGCAGGCATGCAGGTTTTTCTTATATTGCTACTTTTATAGCAGGAGTGGCACAGTAAAGGCGTATTTAATGCAAGGAAAAGGTTTTCTTCCCACTGACTGCATGATTTCCTTGCCTTCACTAGATGATGTGCATCGCCATTCAATGCGCACTCCTTGCACCTTTTTACTACCACCAAGAATTTAAAAATCTCTCTTGTAGCTGTGCCAGTCTACATGAAAAGCTACTACAGAAAGGCTAAGCTACTGCATTTTTTTCTGAGAAGTCCTTCAGTAGAAGCTGTCCATCCATGAAAAATGTAGCTTGTATTTACAGTGGCTGTGTAATCTTTTGGAGAGATTAGCAAGTGTGTTTATTTTGTTCCTAACAGAAGGGTGGTGAGTGAGAGGAGAGCGTTTGGTGTTTGCTCTGTACTGTTTGCCTCCAGGTCTGGTGAGCATTTGAAATATGCAAAGGGAGGAAAGCTCAGGAGGGCAGGTTCAGCCCTTCCTCGCAGCCTTCGTCCCACTCACACCCACTTGCAACCGCATAAACATCAAGGAAGCGGCGTTAGAGAACAAGGCCATGTGTTAGCTGTCCTTAACATGCTGAGTGTGAAGCGTGAAGCCAAGTCACTGAAGCTTGCTCCGAATCCGAGCGTATCCTATGTCCTATGTGCCGGCTACGGGGAAAGCAGCAGACAGTCCAGCTTTCACTGGACCTGCCTGGGAAGGGCCTCTCACGTTCTCCCCCAAGGCAGAGGACGCGGCCCTGGCAGCTCACCGTCATAGAGGACTCCGTGGACCTTCTGTCCAGCGACTTTGCCCGGCGATGCGGGGACAGAGGAGATGCAGACACATCCAGGATGGAGCCCACAGCTGCACTTTCGCAAGTGAAGTCCTGTGTAAACAGCGTTAGCCCAGATCAGCGCAGGAACTAGGACAGCAAGTCCCGCTCACGGCATAAAAATCCGCATGTTTAAGGGGCGTCTCCGGCTCAGAACAATTTCACTGTCATTTCAATGGCAATAGATTTTTTCTTATCCTCTCAGGCATTAATTTGTTCCTCATATATGTAAGATTATCTGGGACTCCCAAGACTACCTATTTCTTTTGTCAGTTCACCCCATCCTGATGCGTCCTGCCATGCCAGATCTGAAGTTTCCCTCTTTCTATTTTAGAGGAAGGAGAAGAGTCAGCCTGATTTTCCACTCTGACCTGCAGCTGGGCCAAGGGAGCAGAGCAGCAAGCAGCAAACCTGCACAGACCGAGCACACACAGCGCTTTGGCTCCTGCACGAGCCTGCCTGTGACTCCAGACCCCCTGCTCCACCCAGGGACAAACGCCACAGCTAAACTCTCTCTCCTGGGCTGCAGATCCAGGTGCCATCCTCCGAACCGGAACGAGACCGCGACTGAGCAGCTTACCCGTTTCCGCGGGAAAACTCTCTTCTCGCTCCTGCCCTGCCGCGTCTCACTGGAAAGCGCAGCACCGGCCGACGCGTTCGTTTCCATGTGCTCCGCGTTCTCAATATCTAACGCCTCAAATTTTTCAATCACCTGCGATCGCCTGGAAAACAGAGAGAAAGAGGAAACCAGAGCCAGTTTAAACGCAAGAACAGCAACTGTGCTGTACAGTCCTACAAATTTAAGGTTGCAGAATTGCTCGACCCCGTGTTCATGCACACCTGGCTTTCGGCCCCTGTTTCTGTGCAAGCTCTAGCGTGCACAAACCCAGGGCAAAACGCCCCGGTCTGACACACACCATTTTTCCTGCAGCCAAAGCGGGGAAAAATCTCACACTACTCAGCTCCACAAATGGTGGTTTAAATATCTACAAAACCCTTGCAAAACCAGCAATAACATTTTACTTGTAGATTTTACAGCCCTTTGAGCAGCACGGATTATTGAGTAGCTTTGGCTTAAACTTTGTCTTTACTCTATAGCCCTGCAGCTATCGATGGCGCCCCGGGCCACAGAGCAGGGACACATCAGACCAAGCTGGGGTACCTACGGGTCACCCTGTGCGTTCGCTGCAATGGACACCCCATAAAAACTCAGCTGCACACAGGTGACTTGCACAGGACTGCGCTGAGTGAAGAGTGTTCGTAGGTGCCTCTGGACAACGGGTCTGGCTCGCAGGGTGTGCCAGAGGAGGCATCAGGAGATGGGCACAGCAGGGCATCCCCTGCAAAACCCTGGGGCTCTACCCCCCTCTCAAACCGGTTTGCAAATCCAGTATGGACAGCAGGGACCATAACTTGGGCTCTCAGATAGCGTCTTGGTGGCCCATCGCACCGTGGCACACATGTCTCTGAGGACGGAGGAGAACCATGAAGAAATGTGGATGGAGCGAGAGCCAACCCTGCACCAAACCCAAATGGGATGCTCCTAAGAACAAGCAAACATCAGGCCTCTGCAAGTGGAATTAAAAACGCCATTTCAGCATGAAAAGCTGCTCATTGACCCACAGGAGAGGAAATACTGGAATTTTCAAAGGACCTGCTGGTGTCTAAGTTTGCATGCCTGGGGGTTTGGGCAAGTATCAACCTCAGGTCTTTAATCACAACCTGGGAACGTCAAGCAATAACCACCACCAACACACATGCCAGCTGAGCTCCAGGTTGTGAGGTTTAAAGCTCAACTTCATACCTCCCCAAAAAGCTCAATCTGAGTGGATACTTGACAGAAAATTTGGACCCATGCGTGCTGCATCTAAACTCGGGGCTGCTTGCTCTGCCTGAACCTCTGATGTGCATGAAAACCACAATGGCAACCACATGAGGGGAAACAGGTTATCCAAAACCAAACATTCTTAAAACTTCCCTCAAAAAGGAACAGTAAGTTTAAGGACTCAAAAAAAACATGAGATGTTCAGTTTTCAATCAACATTTGCACCAAATTCCATAAATTAGATGAACAGTCTGAGCACATCATATCCCCGGCGGGCTGGGGGCCCCCCACTGCTGCTCAGAGCCAGGCTGCCAGGACCGGGCGCTGAAGCCCACAACCAAAGAGGAAGGGTCAGAATCGGTGGGGAAGACTTTGCTTTGCAAATTCAAACATCTCAGATGTTTTTACGGGACATCTCTTTAGCCCCTGCTGCCTCCCAGTTTGTAGACTGGGAGCGGGCAGATCCCAGGCTCACGGAGAGCTCCAGTCCCACCGGGACATTCTGCTCACAAGATGTCCATTCACATAATCCAGCCTGCAGAGCATAAATCCACGTCCTCCATTCCCCAACACACGGGGAACAGTTTTGGAATCACAATTTTTTAACGCTGGCCCAGCCTTCTCTGAGTCTCAGTTTAGGAGGGAGGAAGAAGTTCATGAATTAACATTGTCTGTGCCCTATTAGGTGAAGGCCTGAAGAAAAACAAATCAGGAGGGAGAAAAAAAAAACCCAACCAAAAAACATAAAACAAAATCAAAAGCAGGTTGATTTCTCATGAAAGGGGCTGCACCACCAGGTTGTTCTACGGCTTGAGATTGAGATGAGATGGTAGCGAAGCAGGCGAAGTAAAGGCGGACACGTCACACAGCAACACAGCAGGAGAAGGTGGAGAGCAACAAGACCTGGAAGAAAACAAGGCTGGAAAATGAATGAACAGAAGAGGAAATTATATATCTGCATCTACATACAAAACAAAATCAAAATCATTCCAGTAATTTGTCATTGAAAAAGGGAGGAGAAAAATAAATCACTGCAATCAAATCACAGCCCCAAGGGTTAATATCATCCGGATTATAGGAAAGAATCGTTTTTTTTCCCCATTAGCTCAACATTTCAGAGAGGTTACTGCGAGAGATCCTGGGGGGACGGGGAGGGAAGGGCTCTCCTCTCCTCCCCACCGCGCAGAGGGGAGAGCCGCTCTCTCTGACCAGCAGCTCTGTGCTGTCGAGCCAGGCTGTGGACAGGTACGAAGAAGCGTTTTAAAAGCTGCGGTGCCATTCTGTGCTTTCTCGACTACAAAGCTCGTCCCAAAGAGCTCCTTGGCTGTGCAGGCTGTTAATCTTTTCCAGGCCACTAAACCCGAGCTGCAGATCTCGGCTGTTAGGCGGAGGGGTGTGTGCGGTGGAAGGAAAGCTATAAAGACCAGCACGAGCTATCGTTAAAATTATTTTCTTTGATTGGAAAAAAAGGGCTTGTTTTTATTGGATTCATTCATTATTTAGCAGCAAGAAAGACAGCGAGTGTCAGGAAAAGGAAGAGGAATTTCCCCAAAAGGTCCACAAAAACGAAGAGGATAGTTACACCAGAAAAAAAATGTACTTGGGAGAGCAGGCACTCCTCTCTACTGGTAGAAGCAGCATTCAGGGAAGAGCATTACATCTCAAGAAGCTCCAGAGAAGGAATTTGAGAAAGAAAAGTCTTTCAAGCAATTTCAGGCAGCTCTGCTATTTACTGAGGCTAGAAATACTCCTCAGCCCCCTGACCACGCTCCCACAGCAGATCTGGCAAACGCCACAGCAGATGCCTGCCAGCATGTGCAGAACCTGGAGTCAACCGGGAAAGCCACGGTTTTAGAGGCTGCATCCCTGGAAGCATGCACAAAAAGCCCAGTTTGCCAACCAGAAACCCCAGTGCTCCCCAGGGAGCTGCAGGAGGCGGGTAAGCCTGCAGCCGCACACCCAGAGGAAGGGGCTCTGGGTCTCTGCACCCCAAGAACTTCTCAGCCGATGGTGGTTTCCTTCCCAAAGCTGCTTGATCCCTTCCTGAGATGTGCCAGGATTTATCCCTGCAGCTGCAAGAGCTCTGCTGGGATATGGGGACCAGCATCCAAGGTTGTCCCTGCAGCCCTCTCCACTGTGATTCTGTGTGCAAAACAGGCTTCAAAATTTAACTGTGGGGTTTCCACAGAGCTGCCCCTGCTCTTTCGCCCTTGTGATGGGAGACCGCAGGCACAGCTCGACCTCTCTGGACACAGACCCTCTACCCCAGCTCTGTCGAGACCCCTGCGCGGTGCCGGCAGCCCCGTCCTGCCGCATGCCAGCAGAGGGAACTCGCACTCCGCTGCTTTGCCACGCGTGCCAAAATCATGGAGATTATCTCCTGTTCTCTGATTCACGCTTCTGAGTGGCCGTGAGCTCAGACATCTGCACCGGGCGTGGAGTCAGCGTCAGGTATAAACGGTCAACGTGAAAAATTTCCAGCACAGTCCTGGGCGTAAGTCATGTAATATCCCTCACTATAAGGAAACAGGACAAGCAGCCTGAAAAACAGCTTTATCTGGAGCTAAGCCTACAGGTGTGTCACTCAGGATGCAGCACTGGGTACCTAAAACAATTCTTTTCCATCCATAGCTCTGACACTCACACGAATTTACGGTGGGTAAATGGAAAATGGAAGGAAGAGCTGAAAATACCAACAGAATCAGAGTGAGGTCCTCTGGCTGCACTGAGAGACGAAAGGCCGAGCTGAACGATGCCCGGCTGGCACCTATGGGCCATGGAGGTGAGTGATTTCAGGCAAGTGTTCCCAGATGTGTTAGTGGGTTACTGAGAAGGATTTTTAGAAATGGTGTTAAACCCAGGGAAAAAAGCTGACCCCACAGCATGGAAGTGAGTTATTGTATTTGCTCAACCTCAAATAGCGCAGCCGCAGCTTGAAGGAGAAAAATGAGAGGGGTGTGTGGACTAAGTAAACTCAAATTTAAAAAGCAGCCAAGCCAAGCTGAGCAGGGTGCTGGCAAATGTTAATTTCTCTGGTGCGACGCTGGACTGCCTCTCTGTGCCCTCCTGAGTCCACCTGAGCTCTGGGACACATGGCCTCTCCACCCACACCGCCTGCACGGGCCAATTCCCAGGTTACCAGAGGAGAAAGCAAACGTGCCTGTCCCTAAACACTGCCCACAGAGCCGTCCCTGATCGTGACGTGCTCCTCTGGTGCCGCGGGCTGCGACTCTTGGCCAAACCTTCCGGCAGATCGGGACCCCTTGTCCTGCTCTCCGCAATCACCCCCCTCCCAAACACCAGATCAGGCTCAGCCCCATCGGCAGCAAGACCTCTCTGCGTGGTGCAGTGCCCGCTCCTCTCCCTACACCCGTCCTGCTCTGATAAAGGCCCTGAGCTGACACAGTGGAATTTTTGTCAATACTGATAAAGCAATAAAAACCTGTTAACAGCCCCAGAGGCCCAGCTGGGCTGGGAAAAACAGGCTTTCCCTGGGAAAAGGCACCCATCAGCAGACAATGAGTGGGGCTGCCATTAAAAATGACAGTCTCTGGCAGCAGCATCCTCTCCCAGGCCCTGTTATCCGCCTGTAAGTCTGCTCCTCCCTGTCCTCGGCTGGCACATCCCAGCTCTGTGCCGGATCCTGGTGCTGCAGGACACCCTCGGGGCCAGAGGACTCTCGGCACTGGAGGAATGCTGTCCTCTCGCTGGGGCAGGTGCTGGCCAGGGCGTCCTGTGCAAGCAAACCCAGCAGGGACACAACCCAATCCACAACTGGGCCAACACGCTGCACCAGTTCATCCTGCCAACCTGCAGTCACTGGCTTTTCCTCAGCCCCATCCCCAGCCAGGGTGGCCAGGGGAACTGCGTGGCATCCTTATCCCCCCACCCAATTCCCAAAGCTGAGAAAGCCAAACCCATGCTCTTCTCTTTTATCCCCAGCCTGGCACTCGCTGTGCGCGCCGCCAAGACCGGGCTGGGTTTGGCATCCTCCTGCCAACCGGCGGCACGGGCACAAAGCTGCACCTCCCTCCCTAGACTTGCTCCCAGCTCTGGGCGCGAGGAAGCCAGGCTGGAAAATGGTCCTTTAGGGGCTGGGAAGAAACAGAGGAGAAGCGCCTGCTGAAATTGTGCGAGAGAGAACATGCCCAGAGGAAAACCAGGGCAAGAAAACCAGACTGGCAGGCGGCCCTCTCGCCTGGGGCCCGTCTCCCAGTTTGCTCTGCTGCCCTCCCAGCACAAATGCATCTCTCCCAGGGCGAGTCGAGCCCGTCCCTCACCTCGCCCGGAGAGCACCGAGCAGGTCGGTGCGCGGTGCAGGCGCGCGTGCGGACGCCTTTCCCGTCCTCCTCCGCACTAAGCTGTGTTTTGCAGCCTGCTGCGCCCTGCCTCAGCACTGCACCCGCCTCTCCTCTCCCAGATTAATGCCGTGACATTTTGAAACCTCTCTCAGCTCATTAGGCAGTTGCATAACGCACCCAGCTCTAACACCGTTTAGAGAGCTAACCTAATTAATGGTGCCAGCTGCCAGCGTGTGCCGCGCTGGGGAGGAGACGGGGAGGGTGGGCCTGCTTGCAAATACGGCCACCGAACATGGCCCGCCTCAGCCGGCTGTCCCCAGAGCAGCCAGGCAGGGTCACATCTGCCCGCTGGCACTACTAAGGATGTCCCACCACCTGGTCGGCGTGGATGCTTGTCCTTAAACCCAGGAGAGCACTGATACAAAAGGGGCTTCACCCAGAAAACGCCGCCCACTCCGTCCCTGTGGCAGGAACCCAGCATTGCTGTCATTGCAAGCATGCAAGTAGGAGATCAGCCACTCAGCCCTTACCTTCTTTCATTGCCAAAGAGCCGGGCCACTTCTTCTCTCCCAGGGCTACGGGCCCGGGTTCTCCGCTCTAGCCGCTTCCTCTCCACCTGGAAGGCCTCACGATTACTGATCCTAATGGCCTTCGGAACGTCGGCCAGGGTGGTGTACTGCCGGCTGGCTTTAAAAGAAAGGGGACGCCCCGATTTTTCAGCTCCCCTTCCTACATCTCTGCTGCTGGAGTCCTTGTGCATGGGGCAACTGCTCTTCGAGTCCAAGGAGTTCAGAGAGAAGCTGTGAATCATTCGGTCGCCTGCTCGGGTACCTGGGGAAGGAAAGGGCTGGGCATGCTCCTGTGAGGGCGATTTGGGATAACTGTACCTGTTGTTCGGGGTGCTGGGGCTGGGCGGGCTCGGTGGGGGTGGCAGCTGCTGCTCTTCCAACTTTGAGTCTTGCTTGGTCTTCTCCAAGGAAAAGTACCCGCTCTCAACACGCGTCTTCCGCCCACAGTCTATCCGGTCTCCGTTCATGGAGCTCTCGTCTAACGGACAGAAAAGTCACCACACTTGGTTCCAAGTACAAATTCTGCTTTTAACAAAAACCACTCGATTCCACCCAGGACGGGAGGAGGAAACGAGAGCAGAGATGGTGTGGGTCCCAGCCTCATGCTGTGCCACCTCTTGCACCCTTGGCTTTTCCACCCTGACCACCCTTCACACCCGTGGAGATGGTGAGATGGTCTGCTGGGAGCTGGGGACGCCGGTCCAACCCTTGGGTCGGGCTTGTGTGGTTCAAAGAGGTAAATCTTCAAACCAGGAACTGGATGGCTGCAGTTACTGCTCTCAGCCATTTCCATCCCCATCCTTCCCAGCCCAGCATCACCCACAGCTCCGTGGGCACCAGGTGACGGACACCTCTCTCCTGGCAGCGGGGAGCCATCGGAAAGCGTCCTCCATCCCCACGGGGAAGATAAAGGAAACAGCCGCAGCGCGTGGGACCTGTCCACGGCCCCAGCAGGAAGAGTCCCCAGCCCCTATTGTTCCAGGGAGAACAATGCTGCAGTCCCGGCGCCTTCCAGGGACTCATCGGGGAGACCAAACGTAAACAGGGCCCTGACGCAGGGGCTGGAGGAGGAAGCGGCGCTCGGGGCTTGGCAGCCCTGACAGCCGGGCTGAGCGCAGCGCGGCCCCACACCCTCCGGGTGCCCCAGGCAGGGAGCAGAGGGGCTAGGAAAGGCATTTTCCCCTTTGTTTGCCCCCCAGCACAAAGGCAACATCGCCTGCACGGCCAGGCAGACCTGTCTACCTGCCGGGGCAGGACTGGGCCCCATGCTGTGCGTTTTTCCAGCATGTGGTGTATATTTTTTCCCTTCCTGAACTCCAGCCCATAAGGTCTCACTCAGGTCCCCACATGATGCAGCAGGGACAGAGGCTGCCTCCCAGTCCTTGCTGGGATGCTCTGGGAACTGAACCCACGGAAAACTTTTCCCTGCATGGTGTTTTTTTGCCAGCTCAGCTGCTCGAACCGGGTCACTGCAACATCACACCAGTGCTGGTACCCCATCCCTCACCTTCCTTGCTGTCCAGCACGGGATCCTTCAGGGAGCCTGCAGCCCCGGCCTGACCCTGCACGGGGCTCGGCGCCGGGCTGATGCCGCTGCCCCCGTCAGCTTGGTCTTTGCCCCTCATTTCTTCCTGCCAAAGCGTGGATTTGGTGGCAGGGACCTTCTCCGCACTGGGGATGTTGCTGCTGGTCACGGCCATCTTAGCAGGACCAGGCTCCTAAAGAGAATGGAGGACACAGTTAGAGGGGTTTGCTGGAGGTGAGGGTCCCGCACGGCCTGGGCGCTGCCCACGACGTACGCCATGATGGGATGGGGACAGGGCTGCTCAGCCATGTGCCACCGTCCCATTCCCAAGGGGACAAGCTCACAGGTGGAAACCCTGCCCCAGGGCAGCGTGATGGCAGGGATGGGCCAGGACTTCCTCGGCCAAAGGGACCATCGCTGCTCTCACAGCGAGAAAAGAAACGTCCCTCGCCGTCCCTCCCTGGGGAGGGCTCCCAAAACCAGCCGCACCTCCCCACGCATCCAGCTGCGAAAAGATCCAGAGCAAAGGCAAGCCGAGGGACAAAGGAGACCTTCGGCCGGGTGCCACGGCAGCGGAGGGGCTGGCTGGCTTTGTTCCCGGATAGGAACTGCCCGTCCTGGTGCAGCGTGCAGGACGCTGCGGCCACCCACACGTAACTCCTTGGGAAAAGCTCATCTCATGCTCACGCATCCCAGCCCTGAGTGCAGCAAAGCCCCTTCCCCAGCCTTCAGGGTCCCGTGCAGCTCCACTTATGCTCCAGCACAGCAGCTCTTCCCAAAAACCACCTGGTCCACACGTGGGGCTCTGCACCCAAATTCACGAGGAACACTGCAGACCCCCGCAGAGACAATATCAAGCTAAAGGACACAGGATGGAGGAAAAAATTAATTCTCTGCCACCAGCAGCTGCGTTGTTGGTTTGTCACAGCTGGTTTGCTACAGGCCACTGATAAGAAGAAGAAAACCCAGCCAGCGCTGTCCTCCTCCTGGGTGCTTTGGCTACCTAACAGGCTGCTTGTTTTAAAAAGAAAATACAACGTCACATTGAACTTTGTGCTGTTTTCAAACAACACTCATCATCTTAAATCCTCCTCTAGCTAACAAGGGGCTCTGGAGCCCATCAGATGACGATGCCATCTTGGTGGCCGCAGCCCGGGCAGCCCAGGTTCAGCCCCAGGAGAGGCAGCAGCTTTCACAACTCGTTTAGGGTTTGGCTTTGTTTGTTACCAGACATTTTGCTGTTGTCGTATTAAGCTTCTGCATTAGCAGATTATTTTCCTTAAAGCCATCAATAAATCAACAATTAACCCCCCTCCAAAGTCTCTGGATTGTGGGAAATTTCCTGGCTGCTTGTTCCCTTTCCATGGAGCAGAGGGAATCCAGGAGCGCCTGAGCCAGCAGCCACAGGCCGCGAAGAGTGTCCCCTCTATCCCCCCTCCCATGCCAGCAGAGCTGCTGGTGGGGTTTTACCCCTGCACCTCCCCATCGGCACTCACAGGGCCGCATCGGAGCCACCGGGGGATCTCCCAGGGTCCTGGCTCTGTGCACAGCCACCACAAGCAACAAATGACCTCAATTAAAAAAAAAAAAAAAAAATTCCCCTTGGAAATTTCACTCTAAAGGAATGCAGTGTTGGAGGCAAATGATCCAGAGTTCACAGGCATCCTGCTCGGAGGGATGCTGCTTGAGCAGGAGGTCGGACCAGATGATCTCCAAGGGCCCTTCCAACCTCAACCACTCTCATTCATTGATCCAAAGCCCAAAGCTAATCACAGCTCAGGATATTTTTATATATCCCTTACACACCCCTCCCCCCACAATTATTTGTAGATATGTATTTAATTAGACAGAGGTACAAGGGCCAAAAAGCGGTCTATAGGCAAGCAGAGAAGTTAACTCCTTGCAGCTCGGTGGTACGAACAGCTCCAAAAAGGAGCGTGCACCTAAATGGGCAAATCCAGCCTCCAGTTCAGTACGTATGTCTGGGCACGCTCTGCTCACCTGAGCCTGCGCACGGCTGTGCAAACCCATCCTGCAACACAGGGGAGCACCTCAAATCCCAGATTTCGGCCCCAAATTCTGCCTCGATTTCCCAGAGCCAGCAGGCAGGCAAAGGCAGCAAGCCTGGCCTCTCCTGCTGCCTGCACTGCTCTGCCGGAGTGCGGCACCTAACAACTGCTGTCCAAAAATCTGCAGTTGGAGTGATATTCCCAGCTTTGCCTGCATTGCTCCCACCCTGGTGATTTTACAGGGACAAGATGCAAAATGATGGGGGGAGCAGAAAATGGCCCTGATGCCCCAGGAGGGGCTGGCTGCTGCCAAGCCCTGCAGTAGCAGACACAAGCGAAAACTAAATGGGAGTGAAAAAAGGCAGAAAGATCCACTGTTCTATATTTTTTTTTTTTTTTAAATCACAAAGGTGTCCGTTCTTCCCTGAGCGGCTCTCAGACATGATCCGCTGCCAGATTAGCAGGCGGTCATCTTTAGAAAGAAATCAGGCTTTCTCCGCCGGCACAGGGAGAGCAAGCTGAACAGCAGCCAACCTCAGGAGAAGCCATTTCACAGAGGGGGATTTGGTGCTGATTTTCTCCCCAGCATCCTCTCTCCTTTCCCGGACCAGCTGCCTGCACTGGCACGATCTGGGAGACAGAGACAGATGCTTCTGCCTTTGCAGGTCACTCCTAAGTGCCCGACACAGCGCAGCATCTGTCCGGCAGCAGGTCCCACATGAAGGCTGGTTTTGCAAAAGTGAATTTAAATCTTTTTCCAGCACTACGGGGCTGGGAGTGATGAGACGGAGATGGTAGAAGGAGGGTAGCAAGTGGGATGGGTCTTGGGGTGGTCCACCCCAAGCCAAGAGGCTCCATGCTCAGCCCCATCCCCAAGCACCTGGGGAGCCCGTCCACCCGAGGGGAGCCAGCATCCTTCCCGCAGTCGCTTCCCTTATTTGGTGCTCAGGAGCTTGGATCCTGTACGGTTTCCAAGAAGTTGCCATGGTGATGAAATGTAACCCAGAATGATGTTTTCCTGGCTCTGTGCCCCTTCTCCTCTCCGCCCCGGCCCCCTACTGAACCCAGCCTGGGTTTAGTGTTGCTGAAGGGATGGGGTGAGCATCCCTGCCCTGCTGCATCAGCTCACTGGGGTGCCTTGAACGGGGCAGCCCCATCCCTGGGGCTTGAGGATGGGCAACTCATAACATGTCAGCTCTTGGCTACGGAGAAGGTATCTTCCCTGGAGCATCACTGGAGCCAGCTCTCAAGAGGCTGTGACGACCTCAGCCCTTGGTAGGGGGCGGCTCAGACTTCCAGTTTGGTGTGCAAAAAAGGTTCATCTTCCCCTCAATATTTTTTCCCATTGCCCAGAACCTCAATATTTTTTCCCATTGCCCAGAACCTCTTTATCTGGTGGAGAGGTGAAAACTTGATTCAAACAATGGCCGTACAAAATCCACTATGGTATGGTTCACACCAGGACCATTCCAGGGACTTCATCACAGGTGAACTGAAAACTGGGGCTTAGGGGATCCCCAATGCTGTTTTCAGTCCCCCAGTGCCGCAGCTCAGCTCGGCCGGAGGAGCCCTCCCAGCGGGTCCCCCACGGCGGTGGGACGCACGCCTGGAGGTCAAGCAGCCTCAGGGACGCGGCTGTTCTCAGCCCCAGCGAGGGACGAGGGTGGCCTCGGGGTCACGTTCCCCATCTGTGGGATTCTCCCCCACTCTGGCCACGTGGGAGCACAGCAGGAACGAGTGAGTCACGGCTGGCCCCGCTTTTTACCATTTATAGTCAAAGTGAGCACGAAGCCACCGCCAGGTCCCTGGAGAGCCCAGCTCCGGCCCCCGGAGCTCCCAGCCTGGCCCTGGCCTCTAGTATTTTCCTTTCATTCCCACTATCTCTGGGGTCATCTCAAAGGGGGTAACCGGAGCCCGATGGAATTTTATCCTGTTTCTGCCAAAACGGCCCGTGAACGGCCAGCACCTCTCCTTGGTCCCCTACGGGGACCACATGGCTTTGCGGCCGCTCCTGGGATAGTGTGTGCAGGGCTGGTGGCACAAGACAGCGCCCGGGGGGACAAAACGTGGCCCCAAAGCAGCCAGGAAAGGGGTAGCAGCAGTGTGTGACCCTGGGAAGTGATGACCAGGAATTAAGTAACGCTGTCCGGGGGTGTGCGTGTGTCCCTGGGGTTACCTGAGGAGTTGGGGGCTCGACCTTCCTCTTCTTCTTCTGATTCTGCTTGTTTGTCCTGGGATAGACTATCAGCATCTCCAGCCACCTGCAGGCAGAGGAAGCAAAAGGTGAGGTCTGTGCTGAAGGGCAGAGCACGGGGATGGGAGCGACGCTCGCGCTCCACCCTGGAGTGTAACGCAGCTTCCCGCAGGCTGCAGACCCCAAAGCTGTTCCCCCCCACGGGTGGCTCCGACTACACTGCCCAGGGAGACGCTGCCCCATCCCGCCTCCGGGGCAGGCTCCTTGCAAGCTCCAGAGATGGAGCAGCCATGTTTCACCCCCAACCTCAGCCTTTCGGGGTTTGTGACTTGGCCTTAAGCGCAACTCCAAGTTGGAGCTGGGCAGATGCGGGAGCGCAGCTTCTCCAGCGCGGGCAGGGTCAGTGTGGTAAACAGTACCCAGGAATCATCCCAACCAGCTCCTGGGGGAAAAATGAAGCAAGACAGAAGGGGAGGAGGGATGACCCCAGGGTGCTTTGGCTCAAATCCCACTCACTACAACTCACTACAAGAGAGAGGCCACGGCCAAGCTGGCATGGGACAGGGATTGAAGGATCCTGAAAGACAGCCGAGCGGGACAGAGCCTCCGGCAGGACCTTTCCCGTTGGCCTTGCCAGCACCTGCACACAAAGTGCTTTTGTCCAGGGACGAGCAGCGTGAACTTGGCACTATGTCCAGCCCCTGCACAAGTTGCTTGTTTGGGGGACTCTCCCACCGCAGCCTGATGACCCATCCCTGCATCTCAGTGAACTCCACAGGGATCCATGGACCACTGGGAAACGTTCCTGCTTCAAATGTCCCTGCTTCCCTCTCCCGTTCCCCCCACTTCGCACGCTGCTGCTGTAAACCGTTTTGAGATGACCACATCAAGTGAGTTTTGGTTAAGCAATAAATGCCAGAAACATGCAACAAACGTAAAACAAATTCTCTCCCGGCCGGGGAAATCTTCCTGTCGTGCTCCAACTGCAAATGAAACCCGCCTGGCTCACACCCAGAGTGGGACTGCTTCAGCATGATTAATGCTTGCAGTCAGGAGCGAACGCGCTGCTTCGAAATCCAGCATCGGGCCAATGGACAATAAATCAGCCCCACCTTGCTCTGCAATGCCTCTCCCTCCCGTGTTGAGGGCAGGACTGGCAACAAAACGCTGAGCTGCGAACCAGACTGCGGGGAGAGGGAGGAGAGAGCAGGGCATGGGGGTTGGCTGTGTTTTGGGGCACAGCCTTGGCTGGAGGAGAGGTGTCAGTTCCCCTGTGCCACACACCCCAGCTCCACAGCCACTGCGAGCCCACCATTGCGAACGGGGCCGAGGGAGCGGCCGTGCTGGCAGAGGACAGGTCTGCCAGCCTCATGTGGTGCACGGAGGAGGAATCACCCATGCTCACCTGTCTCAGTACAGCAGGGAAGTTTCAACACATGAAAACATTTATCTGATCAAAATCCCAAGTTCTCAGTAGAAAAAGGCCCATTTCAACTAGTATTTCCCCAAACTGGGGGAGTCACAACCAAAGAAAACGGTTGGAAATAGAAATAATCTTAACAGAGAGCACTGACTGCTCCTGCCAGGGCTCGGGCACGCACAAGATGAGCACTTTGTCCTTCAACTTTTTGCTTTAGTTTCAAACGCCAAGAAATTCTGGGAGGGAGGCACCGAGCTCCAGACATCCTACGTGAGCAGCAGCACCATTGCAGTCTGTCAGTGCATGCTGGCAGCTCGGCTTTCTCGCAGCTCTGCACCCTCACCAGCTCCGGCTTTAACCCAAGCTGGGATGTGAGCAATGGACAAGGATGTTTCTAGGTCACCATCCAACACCTGGAGTAGGGAAATGTACTGTAATTTGCTCATTTTAGTGGCCTAACCTTCAGCGTTGCTGAGCAACTGCATCCCAGTGGCAAGGACTCCTATGAGTGACGATATTTTAATTGTCCTCGGAGGTCAGATGCTCCCCTGCCGGCAGGAAGCTAGCGGGGCGAGGCGGGCGCTGCAGAGGCGACTCCGAACGGGGACGGGGTAAACCAGAGCGGGCAGCCCCAGGAGGTCACATCTGCCTGGGGACGGACAAGGACCAGAGGGCATATGGTGCTCGGAGTGGGACATACCAGCCCTGGGACCACAGGAACTGCCGCTGGCGTGGGGACGGGACGTGGGCCAGCGGGCTGAGTGCCTGATCGGATGCTGTCCTAAAAGCACCAGGAGGTCACCCACAGCACCAACCTTGTCCTCGTGCTCACACTGCAGGCAAGCTTCTTCCCCCGGCTAGTAAACAGCTGCTTTTCAGCCCAGGAGCCCCTCAGCATCGGAGGCACCCTGAGCATCCCACACGTGCTCCAGCGTAGCTCACCTCGCTCCCAGGGATAAACGTCACTGGGAGCGTTGTTCTGCAGCAGGGAGCAGATACGCACTGCCACAGCACCTGGCCTTGGGCAGGTCCTACCCACCCTCCTCTTCCTCCTGGCTAAGGGAAGAGCCCGGAGGCAGCTCAGCCCTGGACCCGCACTCACCCGCTGATGATCTCCTTGTTCTCGGCCCGGATGAAGTGCTCCTTCTCCGGCGTCAGGATGCACAAGGAGAATTTCTGCCCTGTCCGGCTCTCCCCGTCTACCACATCTGTGCACTGGTTCATGTTGATGGTGCCCTGGGGCAGGGTTGTCGGCTGCGAGGGGAAGGAGAAAGGAGTAGCATTTAAAGAAAGAAGTGCAGATGAGTGCAGAGTTGAGTCCTAAAACCTCTTCTGGTGGACACCAGGACCCTACACACCAAGACGCCCTGCCACAAGTACCCAGACCTATCCATGCACCGTGCCAGCACACAGCAAGGCCCTGTGCCGCACACCTGGGGACACAGACCAGCAGACATGACTCCTGCAAGCCCAGCGGAGCCCAGTCCAGCCCACTGCTGCCAGCGAGACACTTTCTCCATGCTGAATGCCCAGAGAAGGACTGCTGTCCCGCTGCAGCACAGGGACACCGAGGCAAGGCAAGGAGAGGCCGGCTTTGGGTTTGCAGCTGCAAACCATCTGGGGTGGTGAGGTGGCATCTGGGGACAGGGGGTGGCCAAGCAGCAAGGCTCCGCTGCCCTCGGCACAGGATGGCTCAGGCAGGACAGGCAGACAGGCACACACGCCAGGTTTTTCCCATTAAAGTTAACAACACCCGGTTTGCCGGGCAGGGACCACAGCATGGAAGGAACCTTCTTTGTCTGACAGGCTTTGGAAACATGGTGTCACCTCTGGGCCCCCTTGCTCCAAGCAGACACAGCAGAGCAGGACAGGCGGTGGCCCTCGGGGACGCAGAGAGTCCCAGAGGGGTGTCAGCGCTGACGAGAGCTGACAGGTCCATCTGGAGCGGCATCGGCTCATCCGATTACAGCACGGCCGCCCGCTCCCGGTGCCCGCAGCCCTCCCTCCCCGAGCAGCGATGCCACGTCTCCCCCATCCTCACCCCCAGCCTGCCTGTGCCTCACCAGGCTCGGTGACACTGAGGTCCCCCATGCACCTGGGGCATAAGTGACCGGGCGGAGAGACCCCTCTGAGTTGCCAATGGCACAGAAAGAGCACCCAAAGCAGCCCAGAGCCACCTCCTCGCCCTGTCAAAGCCTCCTTGTGCCCTCCAGATGGCCAGGCCAACGAGGAGACACATTTTTGGCAGATGCTGTTAAGGTTTTTACCATGGAAACTGGCTCCCCTGCCAGCACAACCCCTCCGAAAGCAGCCTGCGCCATGCAGAGAAGGGGCAACGGGGGAGAGCTCGACGGCTTCTGCTTACAACCCCCGGAAAATCAGATCAGTCCCTTGAGATCCCCAGTTTACCCCATCCACGAGCCATGGGAAACAACCCCTTTCCCCAGGAAAAGGCTTTCCCTGCAGCTGCATCCCCAGGTGGGAGCATCCTACAACAGCCCAGAGGTGGCACGGAGCCATCACGGGTGCTGCAGCATCGGTGCCTCTCCTTTATGGAAACCAGTATCAGCATCCACAGAGCCCACGGGATGGAGGGAGGGAAAGTAAAGCCGAGCCCAGATCCCCGGCACGGCGCACGCACAGACACCCGCCCTGCGCCGCCACGGGAAGTCGGCTCCTAAGAGGATTTTTTGTCTTAGACAACAAAAATAAAACCCCGCTTTCCGGGAGCTATAAAAAACCAACGGAAAAACTTTCTCCCGCTCCAAGTGGAGCCTTAGAAACGTTTTTGTCTCGCTGGCCTTTGGCACAGCCAAGGCCTCCAGGACCAGGATCTGGATGGCTGTGTGTGTCTGACCCCTTTCCCACCCAGAGCATTTTTGCATGGGGAATGCAACCGGGACAGGGGCAAAAGGGGTCAATGGCGGCTCCAGGAGGGACCTCCAGCCCCTCGCAGGGACCCTGGGCTACTTGGTCCCTCTTGCCACAGGCCACACTCAACCCCCTGGCAGGCCCCACAGGGATCGGCAAGGAGCTGGCACGGGAGGAGAGGACGGCTCCCTGCGAAACCCGCCCGCCCTCCTCCCTCTTTAACCTGACGGCAGCGTTCAGGGCGGCTTCCCCTGCCGCTCACACCCAGCCCCGATCCAAGCGTGCCCAGAGCGGAGGAGCCGGTTTGGGGCCCCCACAGCGCCAGGCCAGCCCTGTGAAGTGGTTTTGCCGCGCGCCCCTCCTTGTGAGAGCCAACGTTGGCATCTCGCGCAGCCCGACGCATCGGTTCCCCTCCACCCCGTGCCTCCGAGCGGGATGCCAGGAGAGGGGCCGCGAGCAAAGCTGAGCACTGTCCCCCTTGTTCATCCCCACCGGGGACAAACCCTCCGCCCCACGGCAGCCTCCCTGCACCTCTCAGTAGCTGATGAAACCTGACGGACCAGGAGCCTCGCTCGCTCGGAATGTAAATTCCTTCACACCTATTTATTTCCTTCCTTGGAGGCAGCGCTGGCACCTCAAAGCAAAGCGAAACACAAATGGTGCCAGGCGGAAAGGTGTGTGCACACGCAAACTGCACCGAGGCAAAGGACAGGGCTCGCGCAGCACTGCGCCTCGGAACCGGCGGGGATCCCCGGCGGAGGAGCTGGTGATGGCGCACGGATACTCTCCCCAAGGAATCGGGGGAACAGGGACAGCCTTCGCGTGCCGAAGCTTCAGGGCAGCGGCATGGGAGCAGGGGAGATGGGAGAGAGACTGCAGCAGGGGACGAGGACACACGGACTCCTTCCCTGCCTCTCTGAGCACCCGTTTCTGCGCTGGGGGGTTCTTCAGGGGATCCCCGGGGAAGAATGAGCAGAGCTGGTCCCCAGGCTGGTCCCAGGCCAGGTGAGGACTGCGTGGCGCTGGCAGTTGGAAGGGAATAAATAAATGCAAAAGCAGAGAGGTGTTATACGGCAGAGACGCCAAAACAATAACAAGGCTGAGACTTCAATCAGCCCTTTGAAGAGCAGATGCTTTGATACAAGGTCGAACCCAGCGTCGGACCCCGGGGCCACGGGGAGGCTTTGTGTCCGGGTGAGGCAGGAGCGGACGCTCAGGCTCAGCTCCAGCTCTGGCCAGTCCCCACCTTGGGGACAGCCCTGTCCCCAGGAGCTGGCCCTGCCTTTGCCGTTTCCCATGGTGTCATCAACGGGATGGAGCACACAGCTATCCCACGACTGGACCTGGTACCCGGGTGTCTTAACTGGGGGGAGCAGTGGAAGCACAGCAGGGCGCACCGGCGGAGAACACCATCACGGGCACCATCCCAACCAGCAGCTCTCCTCACCGCCTCCGGCCTGGCGAGCGGAGCAGCCCCCCGGCGCGAGGAAGGCAGCACCCACACCATATGAACAGCTACAGCTCTGCACACTGCCAGTATCAGCAGAGGAACCACAGCCAAGAAACAATCGCGTCGCTGTTTCCCTCTGGTATGACAGATCCATATTTACACACACACGTGCTCGCAGCATCCCCCTCCATGCTACACAAAGCCTATAGTACGCTCTTCTCCTCCTCCTCCTCGCCCTTGCCAACTGCCCGGGACACAAGTCACACCATGCTCTCCACATCCGCCTTCGGATGGATGCTCTTAGGATGCAGAGCCCAGCAACTGCAGCATTCCCCACCTTGGCGGGAGGGAGGGAAAGAAGGAACGGGGACCTCTTAGAAGCCCGAAGGAAGAAATCCCGGGCAGGGCATTACTGGGGAGACTGAGGTGCTGCGGCTTGAGGATGCGCAGTGCTGGATGCTCCACGGGCAACGAACTCCCAAGCGCAGGGCTGATGCTGTAAGCCAACAGGGTTTATCTGCAAGAGTCCCTCATTTCCATAGAGTTTTGCGGGGCTGAGGTAGAAATCCAGGATTACTTAGACTGAAAAATGTCCACATTTTCTCCAAGTACCTTCCTGTCATTTCTAACACATGTGCACTGTAATAGCTTGATCCAAAACACAAGGGAGCTTTGCTCAGCAACCGCACACAAGATGTTTTCCGAGCAGGTAACCCCACGGCCAGGCTCCCGAGGAGCGGCTCTGCCACGGCTCGGTGGGACACGGCCAATGCCCGTGCCGCTCTCCAGGGCTATTACACAATGTGGGTTGATGAAATCGGGAACACAACCTTTAAAGAAAGGCGATGGGGCAGGGGGAGGAGGAAACCAAACAAAAGGGACATTTTACTTTCTGCCAAGAACCAGGAGGGGAAGAAAAAAAAAACAAAAAAAAAAACCAACCACCACAACCATTTGTCTATCTTGCATGGCGGGCTGGTTGCCTTGGCACCGGGGCCCGGCCGTCCCCGGGGGGGTAGATCGTGGCTCTGCCATCCCGCTCTGCCGCGACGCCGCATGGGAAGGGCTCGGGCTCCAGCTGGCTCTGCCCTGGCTCCCAGCACTGCCCCACAGCAGCACCGAGCCTGCGGCGCCTGGGGAAGAGACATCCATGCTGCCTCCATAAAGGCTTCTTGACAAATATTCATTCTCCAACCTAAAATATTCATGAGGGTGGCTGCCGACGAGTGCGCCGCTCATTCTCAGCGCTCCGCAAAGGCAGCTGCCGTCTTTCCTAAAAGCTTCGTACATCCTCGGCGCCCGGGCTCGGCTCATCGCAACGCTCCAGGCAGGACGCGAGCGGGAATTTGGCTGTGCTGTGGCTTGGGAGGGAGCGAGACTCCGCTGCCCCATCGCCACGGGCGCATCAGAGCAACATGGAGACAACCACACCTTGGGCATGCGGCTTGGGCAGGCAGCTCCCAGCACCAGGGCGGCACAGGGAGCCCACACCAGTGCCCCCTCCACTAGTCCCACCAGCGAGAAAGCACCAACTCCTTAACAAGTCACGGGGAGTCTCCTTTTTCAGCCGTGCAAGGCTGTGCACAGCCTCCCTACATCCCAGCACCGCGCACGCACCGGGATCGGCTCCGTCAGGCACTCAGCCTGCCGCAGCCACGCTGCGCCCCGAGCTGCCCAGGCGCCGGGCGAGCGGGGCTGGCATGGCAGCACGGCTTTAACGAGCGTTTTGGGCTTCCTGCCACTATCAAGGCAATCGATACAGCCACAACGCGACCGGAGCTCTGCGGCGGGCAGATTTTATTACGCTTCTAGATCATCTAACAGGCTGAGCATCCTGGATTTATTAAATTAGACAAAGGCTCCTGAAAACAACCTCTGCGGGCTCTGCAAAAGGATGGACTGGAGCAGTCACCCACCTAAGGGGAAGAGAAGATGGTGCTCCTCCATTCCACACCTCCCCACGAGCAGGAGCGCATCCCTGTCCCTGCCGTCCCCACGGCAGCTCTCTGCTCTCGCCGTGCCATCCAAGCAGGAGGCAGGCATCTTTTCTCGGCCACCTGAGCACACCTTTCCCACCTGCAGCCTCCCTGTATCAGCAGCTACTGCTGATACAACCTCCAGCCAACAACCCTCAGCTTGCTCCGGCCACGCACCAGGCAATAGAAAAGCGTGGGCAAGGGAACGCCATGGAGGAATCAAGGAACACGCGTCCTCCTGCACCTCTGCATGCACACCTTGTGCCCCTCTGCAAGAAACGGGGGAAGATGTCCCCAGATCCCACCACTGCCTGGACTCTCCAGCCAGCCAGAAGCCACTGTCCCCTTCCACAGATCTGGCCTTGGCACGTGGAGCAAACCTGGGCCTCTACCAGGAGGTAAAACATCAACAGCTCCACTTTCACCAGGGGGAAGGAATTTTCTTCCCCCGGAGCAGTTTGGGGAGGGGGCGAAGCACAGGGGCTGGGCAGGAGAGTTCAGCCAGGGGCCGCTTTTAAGCGGAGTCGGTGTTTACATCCGTGGACAGCGAGTCTAAACACTGCACGAGGCTGTGAGCAGGCTGCGAGCACCCTCGGGCTCCTCTCCCACCCAGCGCCACCTCAGCCAGGCAGGGGCAGCACCCATCCTGGGGTGCCCAGGCAGCAGGTTTGGGACCAGGCATCCCATCCACAGCCCCGTCCCCACGGACACCCACCCAGGAACCACGCGCTGGAGCGGGCTCGCCGGCCGGGGCTGCGCAGGAGGCTGGAGCCGGCTCGTCTTGGCCTTATATGGCGATTTTTGCGCCGCTCTTGCAGCTCCCAGCTGCTCCCCACCCCAAAGCGGGGTCGGGAGTTGGCAGCCAGCGCCTCGCCTGCCTCCTTCCTGTTAACCTCTCTCCTGCTGAACGGCCTCCGAGGGGTCCGCGCACGACGGGGAACAGCCACAGTCCATCCTGACACGACCGCCCGCACCAGGCGTGGAGGGTCAGCAAACTGGTGGTGGTCACCAAGCAGGTTCAACCTGCTGCAGCGCTGGGGTCCTGACCCTCCGGACCCTTGGCGGTGTCCCCAAATCCAGAGAGCCCTTTAGGAGAGCGTGCACCCATGCACACACATGCTACACATCCAACGCTGCTGGAAGGGAAGAGAGACAGAAGATGCAGAGAACGTGGGCACCGTGATGGGAGTAAGAGCAAGGTCTCTCCAGAACGGGGCTGGGGGCAGCCCCTAAACCTCCATCCTGGCTTTTTGGGGACAAAAGCAGAAGCTTCGCATTGCATAAAAAGTTTTGAGCAGCTGCTCAACCTGTACCCAAGCTCTTTGGGGACCAAAGTAAAAGCCCAGCATTGCACAGGCGTTCGCTGGCCCTGCCGTGCTGAAGGCACCATCTCACAGCCCTGCAAACCCAAGAGTTGTTACTCCCTCTTGCTCTCCGGGATTTAAATGCATTTCAATGTCCTCCTCCCCTCCTAGGATGGGGGTGGGAGGAATACATGATAACGGATCCCACCCCATCTGCTCACAGCTGCCAGCGTGGCATCTTCCCCGCTCCCCGAGGCGCAGGCACAGCAGCCACCCAGCCAAAGGAGAAGCAAACATCCACGGCGTTCAAACGAGTTGTCATGGCAATAAGCCTGATGGCAAAAGCCCGGCGAGACCACGCGTCGGGACGGCACACGCGGCGAGGGATCGGAGTTCGGTGCAAGGACCATGGTGGATGAGCTGCCTGGAGAGGGAAACGCGGTTGTTTTGGGGGTGGGAAAGAAAGATGGGCTTCATTTGCATCGTGATATTTGAATTTTAAATCACACTGTTCCAAATTGGCCTCGTCAACTTTATTCTCCACCCCCTCGGTGTAGAAGACAAGTCCCAGGTGGTCCCTGCACCGCGCGCTGTCAGGCACACACGCGCAGCCGCTCACCACCACCTCTGCACGCCAGCTCGCATGTCCCTTGCCAGGAGCATCACCAAAACATCAGAAAACACATCCCCATAGCAGGACCCGTAAGGTCACCTGCACACCGATGGCCATGGACACAGCGATGCCGATTTTGGAGACAGCCCAGGAGGCAGAAGACTTGGATGGAGGCAGGGTGATCTCCACCTGTGTTGGCCAGCCACCCAAGCCCTGTTCAATCTCAGCTAGACCTGGATTTCTGCTTAATGGGGGTGAGGGAAATGGCCTGAGCATCTGCCCAGGCATTGGCGAGAGCTGAGGATGAACTGGGGCAGAGTTTGCCCAACAACCCAGGCTCCACTAACCGGTCACACCAGGCCTGAGGGTCCTACACTGACTCTCCAGAGAGCTTTCGCTTTTCAGCCTAGAGTTGAGCAGACCAACTGGTGAGAGGGGCAATGCCCTCCCTCAGGATCCCTACGGCAGCTACGAAAAGGGGTGAAAGACATCTAAGTGGAAAAGGGCTTTGCACCTTGGGAAAAACCTTAGGAAATGAACCCTGGCCAATGCTCACGCGCCACTCGATTTTGGAGCCAGTCTTCTTGCAAAGTGGGAAAATAACTGCAGTTGACGTGGGCTTCAATGCTATTTACAGCACCAACTGCTGATGGAACAACTCCCAAGGTCTTCTGCTCCAGCCTAGGGCCAACTCCCAGCATGGCCAAGGGCCACCCGAGGTGCCACCACCCTCGCAGTATGGAGATGTGCTGCAGAGTGCACAGAAACCGGGCACTGGTTGAGCCGTACGAAGCCACCCCACTGCACGGGGCACCCAAAAGAGGACTGTGGAGAGACGGGGAGATCAAGACCAGTAATCTGGGAAGAGAGAAGGGACTGTGGAAGGAGCTACTGCTTCTGTCTTCTCTGAACCATCAAAGAAGGGCATGGCCAAGGTAAGAGTCATCCAAAGAAGGCAGTAAATTAAGTCAATCAAAGCCCTGCGCCTCCCTGAGTGATTCCATCTCCCCTCCAGCCTAGAGGGGAAGGAGGGACGCGTCTCCTGGTCTCCAGCTATCCCACAATCTCTCCTATAAACACACACGAGCAGAGGAATCAGAGCAACCACACAACAGACGAAGCCATCAGCACCGTCACAGCCACGCGAAGTCCCCTCCGGCGGCCGCCGTCTCGAGCTCTGGATAATTTAAGGCCCTGTATTACACTGGTGCAGGAAGGGCCATGAACTGCACACAGAGCAAGGTGAAAAATGGCACTACGGCGTGGCTGCCGCGATGGGGTTTCCCCCAAGCCCCCACCTTCACCCCCAAGGACTGTCAATACAGCACCACACACCAGCGCTCGCTGACTGCCAACAAGGTGAGGACAACCCCAGGGATCAGCGGCACCAGATCCGCCGGAGGCTCCCACAACTCCCACGGGCGCAGATGCTTCAGTGGAAGTTCTTGAATCCGGCCAAATTAGCCTGGAAATCTCATTACTCCCCAGTGCTGCTCTTACGAGCTTTGCAGAGCTTCCTGCCAGGCTGGGAATATCACGCAGCTGGGCTCCCAAGGCGCTTGGGGGTCTGCAGCTGGGGGTGCGAGGGCCAACCCAAGCAGAAGAGGTTGGGTTGGGTTGGTCAACCAAGCAGCATCCGCGTCCTGCACCCCACATCTCACTCCTACAGAAAATTCCATACCTATTCTGCACTGCATTGCTCCTACCAGCTTCCAGACAAGCGTGGACCCTGCAGACCTTCCCAAAAGCCAAGGAGGCAGCTAGAGAACATTCTCCAACCTTTGACTGTTAGCCATCCCACCAAATAGCATGAAACAGGCGGCTTTTTGACCAAGAAAGGCAGCTCCAAGGAGAAAAGCTCCCAACAGGCTGTTGTGGGGCAAGAAGACCACTTGGCAACAGCGCAAGCTGGGCTTCGGTGCCACGTGCAAGGTGCAGTGGAGGCACCGGTGCAGACAGCAAAGACTCGTCCCAGCCAGGCAGGCACTGCTGGGCTGCGGCTGGCTGAAAGGCCAGCAGCACTCGGGGAAAGAGCGCTTTTTGTGTCCGTGACAGCTGGGGATGAAGGCTGGGAATAACACATCAGGCTGCCGGAGCCGTTCCCGTGTCCCAGGGGAGCAGCGTTTTCTCCCTACATCTGCCACTCCCATCTGGCTCCTGCGCTTGCACAGGAGTTCAGGGAGAGGGGCAAGTTCACGGCCGCGAGCTGCCCGCAGGAGTGCTCCCCACAACCCCTCCTTCGGGAGCAGCCCTTCGGTCCCAGCGGAGATGAGCAATCTGGAGCTGGTGCACCCGAAGGGACGAGCCCGAGGAGGTTTCTCCATCCCCTGTGCCTTGGGTGACAGACTGCACCCCCCAGCATCAGCCTGTGCGCGCCAAACATCCCCTTGCTCCACACATCTGCTCTGTCCATAACCCCGCTGTCCCTCCCCTACCGGGAAAGCCGCCAGAAAAGTGAACCAAACCCCTCATTATACGCCGGTAGCTCCCCAGCGCCCTGGCGATCGGCTGCGGCTTTATCGACGCTGTTACAAGAGCGAGGTGAAGCGAGGAGGAAGGGGCCAAGGCTGGGTGGGTGAGAACCCACCCTCTCTCCCTGGCTGGAGCATCACAACGGCTGGAAATCCCGTGCAAGCTCAGGGTGGTGCCGGGACGCTTCCAAAACCAACCCCTCCTCTCCCTAGGCACCCCGTCACCCACAGCAAAGGAAACACCGCAAGCAAGCATCGCTGCGTGGGGACCAGGAGCAGAGCGGTGACAACCATGGGCCACAGTGGGAGAGCAGCCCCCGGCCTCGCTGCGGGTCCCCAGGGCACTGTTTGGCCAAAAAATCCTGGAGAGCCACAGCTACGGCACCTGGAGCCACAGCACCCGGGGCACGGGGCGCACAAGAGCAAGGACCTCCGGGGCCGTGCCCCTGCAGCCCCGCGGCGAGGGGTGCAACGGCAGCGAGACAGGCATGGCCCTGGGGTGCGTGCCAGGAAAACATGGGGAAAAAACCCACTTTCCCTGGGATGTGGGAACCTTCTCAGCTCTCCCCAACCCCCTAAGCCCCCCGCACCACAGCCCCTCTGCCCCAGGCACCCGCTCTCCCCTGCAAGCAGAAGAGGTCACAGAGGAGCCGTAGGGCAGGGCGCGAGCCCCGTTAATGGATCCGGACAAATCAGCTCCCGGATCCCGCGGGAAGGAGGTGAAGGGTAACGTGAAGCTGCAGCGCACATGACTTTAGGGTAATTTTAACCTTCGGCAAGGCTGGCGGGCCGTTTGGTCTTGTTGCCTGCTTGCAGTCAGACTTCAGTGACTGCAAGGAAGACTCTTCCGCAGCTCTGAAGGGACAGGGTGAAATAAAAAGGTCTGACAAAACACGTATCACCAAAAGCTCTTGCCTGGTCCAGCGCAAGGGAAAAGCAGTATTTTGCTGGTGGTTTTTTCCACCTTGCTTCCCGTGATAATTCAATGAGCAAGACCAATAACAAAACCTGCCTGGGAATTGTCATTTTTCACCAGAAAGCTCTCAAAGCAGCACTGACAAAAGGTGGAAGACTTCAGCGAAACCCTGCATTCGGTAACCCTGAGAAAAGCCGTTTAGAAACCCTCACTGAAGACCTTGGCTTGTCTCCGTGCAAGTTTTAACCTGACAATGTCCCTTTTCCAGACTCCAAACCTGATGAATAATGCATGCCCAGGATAAACCAGAAATATAATATTCACTAACACTTCCTGCAACAGAGAAACAAGGACTGTGAATAAGTAATTTATTAACCCCAAACCATGTTGCTGCTTGAACAGAGTGCAGACCTCGGCTTTTGGCCCCCAAAACACCAGCGGAATGTTTGCTCTTGAGCAGTGGCAAGAGCATGCCGAGGGCTGGCTGAGACCCCTCACTCTCATCACACCTCCAGCACAAACACGCCTTGTCCTGGACTCTGCGAGATGCTGATGAGGGGGAACCCCCCCTCCACCCCCCCGAGAGCAAGGCTGGGGGCTGCTACCCTCCTTCATCCTCCTCCTCCTCGGGGGCTGCAGCTGCTGCTCCTCTTTGAGAGGAGAGTGGCGGTGGGAAGCCCACAACCCCGCGCTCGCCTGCGGCTCCGGACGCTTTCTCAGGCATTCCAAAATTTGGCCGAAGCCTCTTTTTGCAGTGCCCCCCTCCCCCCCCGCCACTCCATTGCTGGACGCCTGCCTAATTGTGTATTTATTTATTTCTACATTTTCCCAGCTCCCCGCACACACTGGTGCGGGGCGGGACAAAAGCCAACCCAAAAAATACTGGGGGTGACGCAGCCCCCTCTGTTCCCCAGAGGCTGGGAGGAAGCCGGGAAGCGTAGGGCTGGCCGGGAAGGGGGTGGAAGCAGGGAGCAGGAAGGGGGGATGCCGGCGGCATTGCCCACCCCCCTTGCTTTGTGCGCGCGCTTGGGGAAATTAAAAATAGCTGCATCCCGAGAGCGGCTGCGAGCGCCACAAAGAGCGTCGAGCGGAGGCAGCTGCAAGCTATTTGCTGCCCCCGGTAATCAGCATCTCAGCTTGCAGAGCCCCCCCCCGCCCCCCCCCCCCCCTTCCT
>WHYT01016947.1:247362-264490 GCA_009806455.1 Tetrax tetrax
AGCCCCCCCCGGCCCCCCCCAGCCCCTTCCTCCTCTGCCAGAAGCCGCCCCTGCCTTTCTCCAACCCACATATGTCATGTCAACAGTCAATGGATACAGGATTTCTGCTGGGGAAAAAAAAAAAAGGAGGGGGGGAACACACTTCGATTTTGAGAGCTGCTTTGTTGCCTTGTTCAATTCCTGTCCTCGCTCTGCTCTCCCAGTTGTCACCAAGGGTTCTGCAGCACCAAATCCCACCGGGCGAGGCCAGGATGCCCCGTGCCACCCGGCAGAGATGGGACTCTCTGTGGGGACAGGGATGCATCAGCCAGTGCAATGCCTTTTTCTTCCAGGGATTTCTTTACACCATGGGAAAAAGGGTGCTGTGTCCCAGCATTACCCAACCCACAGCCCACTGGTGGTCCTCACCAACCTCAGCCAGTGGCCCACGACAGGGCTGGAGAGAATTAAAACCAACCCCGCCCCCACGGCTCCACGGTGCAGCTGGCAGGTATGGGGCCATGCCACAGGCAGCTCGTTTAACGCCCCCTCCCCGGCACTGAGCAACCACAGGGCAAAAATATTGGTGATTTTGTTGGTCCCTTGGGTGGGCTGGTCCTTCAGGTCTCTGTGGATGGGCACCCAAAGGGCTCGCAGGAGGGTAACTACGCGCTCAGCTATCAGCTGTGTCATTTCACCACCAGCTCTGATACCTTCACTGCTAAACGCTGCTAGAGGGGGGTTGGATTTCTGCATGAATGTTTTACAGCCCATCACAATTTTTCCTTCATCGAGAGCCGGCAGCCAGGCCGGAGGCCGCAGGTATGGAGCCCAGCTTTCCAGAAGTCACAAAAAGAAGAAACTCCAGCTGCAAGCGCCTCTATTGCTCTGCCTCCTGTAAACTAGATAAACACAATGTAAAACCCAGCTTATTTCCCCCGCTGCCCTCGCACGCGTCTTCTACACAAATGTCTTTGCTAGGTCGCAAGAGACGGAGGAGCAGGGAAAACGCAGAAAGGACAGAGCCACTTGAACCTGTTCTCCTCGCTCAGCGTTAAGAGCAATTCCAGCTTCGCAGCTCGCCCCGCAGAAGACAATAGGGGCTGTGTTGTGTCCAGGAAGGAAGCACCTGGGCCAGGTCATCAACGCTGCTCCTTCATTCGGAGGTCGCTGGCTGTATCAAGCTCTCCCAACTCTGCTTCCATCCTCTCACCTGCTGTAATGCCCAAACCTCCCACCACAAACGGGCCTCTCCCAAATGGGTCCTCCGGACACCAAATGCCCTTCTCAAACGGCTCTGATGTGGACATCAGCATCCTCCACCCACACGAAGTAGACCTGAACAGAAACAGCCAGCTTGATCCACCCAAGCTCAGAGTAAACCCAGGCACCTCTGGGGCCCCAGCGATGGTCCCTGGCCATGGACCCAGGCGGCCACGGTGCTGGAGCCATCCCTGGAGGAGCCCTTCCCTGGTCCCTCAGCCCCCACGAACCACCCTCCTGCAGCTCAGCAGTTCCCCAGACACCACATTAAACTGAACTAGAAGAGGTGAAATAGAAAAGGGTGGGGTAGGGAACCGTTCCTGGAGGGGCCCACAGGTCTCCTGACAGCAGGACCCACCTCCAGCAGCAACTGGGGCCAGACACTTCGCGCAGACATAAAAGGGAAGACACGAATGCCCCTGAAGCCACTGTTACGGGATCTCCACGTCCAGCCCCAGCAAACAAAATGACATGGATCAGCATCAAGCAAGACACCAATAGGAGAAAGACCACAAACCAAGATTCGCATACCCTCCCAACCCCACCAACGCAGCTTGATGCCAGCTTCAGCACTGTCCTGGGGAACGAGTTCCCAGGGCTCCCTGTAGGTTCATGGATTTTTTTTTTTTTTTCCCAAAAGCAGCGTTGAAAATTAAACACAACAAATCCATCAGAGATCTCTGAGCTCTGCACTTGTGCTGTCTCTGCATCTCCTGCAGAGCAATCACAAGGGTGTGCTTTGTCCCTCTCCCTCGCACCCTGACTTCAGGTGTCCCTCTCCTGCCCAGCTCTCCTGGAGGACAAACGCTTGCTGCTCCCCAGTTATTCCCAACATTTCCTTATTTCCACCGTATCCTCTCTGAGAGGATAAAAATCTGGAGTGGGGGTCCCTGCCGCCGTCTGAGCCTCACACAGCCGCCCCCCTCCAGCCTTTCTGTTTCAGCTCACTTTAAATTTGAAACACGCTTTGATTCAAGCCAAAAGCTTTTTATGCCAAACAGAAACTGAAAGTCTTGAAGGTCTGGCAAACAGAGGCACAGGCAAAACTGTGTCCGTGGGGGGAAACGCCGGGGACGAGGGGAAAGGGAGTTTGAAAAGCCTGGTGCTCCCACAGAGGAGGGGGCAGGGAGAGCTTGGAAACGCTTAAATGGGGAAATGTGTGGAAAAAGTAAGGACAGAGAGGCCAGGATGTTTAAGGTTCGTTTTTAATCCCTGCCAATGAATTTCCATTCCGAGCCAAGACTGAAGTAAACTGCTTTGATCTCAAAGGAGGAAAAAAACACATGCACAGATTCTTGGCTTCTTAAAACAATGTAAATGACAAAAGAGGGAACTGCGATGGAAATTAGCATGGCACAGCTCTGCTTGATGGTGACGTTCTAAAATGTCCCTTTCTTCCAAATAAAGAAGATTTTGGAGGGAGGTTGATTAGGAAACAGTAATTACAGGTCTACGCATCACAGCATCGTTGGGAACGCATTCCTCCCTCCCTCTGAGCCCCCACCAGCAGCCACCAACGCTTACACCACTCTCCTTTTTTATCCATTTAGCCATTCCTTAGTTTTCCATGGCCAGCAGCGGGGCCTGGGGCCATGCAGGTCTCCAGATGTGACCCGGCAGCCCCCTGCGTGCTGCCAGACCTCCCACCTCCGAGCTGGCCTCTCTTCTCCTATTTATAAACCCGGACCAGGGGTCCCGGTGCTCCCCTAACCATTGCCAGATGCCAGGCTGGCCTCGCTCTTCATCCCACTCCTGTCCCATCGGCTCCCTCCCGACCTCCCTCCCAGCCACCATGGGCTGGAGCAGGGATGTCTGCTCCATAAAAAGCGGCTTGACTCCAGCACGTAAGGGGTGGGGTCACAGCCCACCCTCAGGCTTTGCCCAGCCACCCTGGAAGGTGCCAGACATGGAGCAAGGCCAGTTTGCTGGGAGAAGGACACGCTGTGCACAGGGATGCTCCTCCTCATCCCCCGCGGGGAAGCTGGGAAAGCCCATCCAGAAGACGCTCTCATCTCCGTGTTAGTTATCCACAACATCAGCAAGTCTGAGATGCTCCCAGGTGAGCCCAAATTTTGTCCTGCTTTCAAACCAGCTTATCCACAAAGGAAAAATAACCCAAAATTAACAGTCTCAGGCAGCCACCAAAAGAATGTCTGGTCTGATGGGAAAATACCTCCAGGGAGGACGCAGCTCTCGCTGGGGACAAAGCACAGGCACAGATGCCAACCTAGTACAACTCCCAGCCCAAGGGAAGTGGCAGAGGGGCAGACTGAGACACGGAGACCAGGCCTGGCCCGTGGCCACGCAATGAGCCGTTGAGAAGCTGGGCTGACGGTCCTGGACTTGCTGCTCCAGCCACGGGGCTGGATCCGTCCCCAGGCAGCGCTGAGGCCATCGCCCACCTGCAGATCCAGGGATGGACAGGACAGCGCTCTCCATCCCTGCAAAACCCCTCCTGCACACCCACTGCCTCCCCGCTACGTTCCCACGCAGCAGGGCTCTATTTATAGAGACCTCGGCCGCTAATTATAGATCGCAGTAATCAAAACAAAAGGAGGCAAACGCTCTGCATTTGCCACTCTCTGGCTCCCGTACCCCAGCGCTATTTTTGTGGCCGCTCCCATACGTCAACCAAAACCTCCTGACCCATCCTGGCACCGCGGTGCTGGGCCGCTCTCCCGCTGCAGGAGCAGCGGTGGTTTCGCTGGGGACGGCAGGATGCTTTCCCAGGAGGCTCGAGACCTTGCACAGCGTGGGGCAACCTCAGAGGGTACAGCCGCCAGCTGCACCAGTTTGGGCATCCCCCCCTGGACAGAGCGTGCCAGGACGCAGCCGCTGGGCAGGCAGCAGCCAGAGGTTCACGCGCTGTCCTGGCACGGGTGTCCCCTTGTCCCCTCGAGTGACTGAGCCCAGCCCAGACAGGGCTGTTTCCCCACAGGCTGAGGCTTTGTTCTCTCTAGTTTTAAATATTCTGAAGTACCAAAGGTGTAAGCTCTCCGGGTGAGACTCTTCCACCTCCAATGGGGAATCAGGGAATGTATCTCTTGGGAAAATCAACAAAGGTCTGCAGAACTGGGGAGCACAGAAGGGCAAACGCCCTCAGACACTCACAACGCAGCGGCTCGTCCCCAGGCCTGTCCTCTGCTCCTTCCCTGCCTTCCCTCAACTCAACGTACGAGCAGTTTCGCCATCCTCCAGCTGCTGCGGAGAAACGTCAGCCGCTGTACATCACTCGGCCCAGCACAGAGGTTTATCAGACGCCAGGAGCAAGCCAGGGCCGAGGGTTAATCACAGCGGTTCAGCATGGGAAGGCAACCCCGAGCGATCACACAACCTCCGCATCCACCTGAGGCTGGGAGGGAGGAATTTCGGCACGTCTGAGCAGGCTCGGCTTAGCTGGGGCTCAGCAGAGCCGAGAAGGGCCGCTGGCAGAGGGGAAGAGGGTGTGCTCCGGTCGGCGTTCCCAGAGGCCAGGCAGGCTCCGGGTGCTGGCACAAGGCTGGGGCTGCTGGTAGGAACGGTACCCAGCGTGAAAGAGGAAAACCCTGGGGAGCGAGCCCAGTGGCTCAGCCTGGGTCTGAGGGGACGGAGGTCCTCCCCATCACAGCCGCTGCGCAGAACTGGTTTGGCTTTTCAGAGTGAAAATGCAGCAGAGAAAGGACAGACAGACAGATACAAGGATGGGCATAGAGAAAGATGGTGGCTGAGCAGGAGCACAGACTCAGGAGCAGCTCAGGGACAGGGCAGGTCTCAGGAAAGGGCTGGGTGCCAGTGGGATGGCTGGTGCCTGCTTGTCCCACCTTCTGCTAAGATATTTCCATGCCTAAAATGCTCCAATCCAACACCAAACTTGACCTACCCTATAGCAAAAGGGTCCTGCACTCGAAGCCGGCTCACCCCGTGGCCTGTGTGTACCACAGCACCAACGTCTTTGGGGACCCTGGAGGTCCCTCGAGCCTGCAGCCGAGCTTTACGCCGCCCCTCCACACCCCACTGCTCTCCAACCCGCACGAGCGAGACGCAAGGTCTCCCTGGCCGGGCACAGAACCATCGCCACCGCCATTGCCGGCCCGGGGCTCCCCGCCTGAGCCCACTCCTCCCCCCCCTCCCGTTTTCAGTAAGAGCAGAAATTGCCAAACCCACAAAATTAATGTCTAACAGGTTCAAGGCAGAGCAATTCAATCCCTGCTTGCAACAGCCTGGGAGGTCTCCGGCCAGCTGCCGCCCGGCTCCCCGCACGCTAAGGAGGCTGCCCCTGCACTGCAGTCCCCCCAGGACCCCCACTCAGCTCCTGGGGGGACACAACTGGGGCACTCTGGGGGCAGATTGTCCCTACATGGGCTGCAAAAAGCAGCATCTCCACGCTGCGCGTGGGAGAGGCACCTCCCAGGCGAGGCCCTGGCCCCGTTGGAAAGCCGCAGGCAGGGAACAGGCGAGCACCTTGGGGGAGGAACCAGTGTCCACCAGCAACCAGCCGTGCCCAAGGTGTGGTGGGCACGGGGCTGGGTCCTCACGTCCCCCACGGGGACGTGTCTGTCTGCTGACACGGTTCAACCTCTGGCAGGCTGCTGGAGGGGGTCCCGGTCCCACCAGCACAGCCGTGCCAGCACCCGACACAGAGGGCTCAGGCACCGGTGGTTTGGCAGAAAAACAACTTCCCCCAAGGTCAAGCAGAGGACACGCCACAGGACACGTTCCCACATGTGAAAGAAGATGGTCCCTGTCCGTCCCTCCTCAGCCCCTCGGCCCTGCTCTGGCGTGGGCTGAACAGCAATAAACCCCCCCGCTTTCCTCCCGCCCCAGCTCAGCCAGCGCAGCAGGGGGATGCTCCAGCACCACGGGCTGGAAGGGGCCTGGGGACGCTGTGCCCAGCTACGGCCAGGCGACACCTTCAGCAGGGTCGGTGCAAACAGCAGCGTGGATCCCACGCAGCGATGTGCTCTGCGGAAAGGTCAGGAGGGTATTTTTACACCATGTGTCAGACCCCGACGAGGAGGAGGGAGCCGCGACCATCTCCGCCATCTATGGCCACGGCGAGGCCGGACCGAGCCCTCCCGCGAGACGCGCTGCACCGCGAAGGGCCACGGCAGCAGCCAGCCCTGGCGCCCCGTCCCTGCGCTGCTCTTGGGTCAGAGCAGCCCCACAGGGCACACAGGGGGTGCATGGACCCGGCAGCGGCCCAGGAGGGGGTCCAGCCTGGGACCACCATGGGTTTTGCACATGGGTTTGGTTGGTTGGTTTTTTTTCCCCCATTTTTATCCTTCTCAAGAGGAAAAAAAAAAAGCCCAAGAGGCGCCTGGAGAATGGCAGGATGCTTTCCTCATTCTCTGCGTGCTCTCTGGCAACAGTCCCCCGCAGCACGGGGCTGCCGGAGGGTGGTGTTACAAGGTCTGGAGAGCAGGGCACGGGGCTGGGGCACTGCTCATCTGCTCCTGCCCAGAGCCAGCAGCGCCTAGGGCAAGTCAACCTTTCCGGGATGTAAAGCCAAAAAAAAAAGAAAACAACAAAAACACCAAAACAAAAACCCACCACCAAAATAAAAATGTCATGTTTTCCAATATCCTTCTGCCTCTCCTCGGATCAGGGCATCTCCCTGCCCCAGCCAGCCGCACACCGCTCTGCTGTCGCCGTAGGGCACAAAACACCAGCCCAGCGCAGAGCCAGGGTTAGTGTCTCAGCCAGGTTGCCGAGACACTAAAAATGTATTGAAAGCCTCCACCGCTCCTACCCGAGACATTTAAATTATTTAGGGTGCTTGGATCAACCCCAAGAAAAAAATACAAACAAATAAGGCTTGAAACTCGAGCGACACTGGCTGTGCTGCCTTGCCTCCCCATCCCACAGCGCCTTTGCAGGAGGCGTCGGCGGAGGACGGAGGCGTGCCGCCCTCGCAGGGAGCCTCCCCGCCGCAGACGCAGGTCCCCGCATGTCCCTGCAGGTCCCAGCTGCGCGTGCATGCACTTATGCTGCCCTGCATCCCGGTGCGCCCGGCTTCCTGAGCCTCCTGCCCAGGCGGATCCCAGCATGCGGGCGCCCGCTGTGCCGTGCCGGCGCGCTCAGCCTTGGGCACCCTCCCACGGGCTTGCTGCGGCCGGGAGGATAAATCGGCAGCCCCTGTGGTTGCAGCAGGGGTGGGCTCATCGGCCCCACTTTGCAGCTCACAGCAGACGGGTTTCCCTTTTTTTTTTGGTTTCCCCATGCCGTTTTACCGCGGCGTGCAGCGGCTCCGGAGCAGGCAAGCAGCGGGAAGGCATTCCAGCTGACCTACTTTCCACGGGCATCGCTAGGCAAGGCCTCCCTCCAGGCACCGCCAAGGCGATTCACCGCCACCAAACCCCACGCAGGCGGAAAGAAGTGGGGGGTACCCCGGGGACCCATCAGCACAGGATCTGTCAGCAACTGATCAACCCCAAGCCAGGTGGGACCCACACGCCTCAAACATCCTCCACTGACCGTCCACCAAGCTCCCACGCGCACCCAGCCTGGCAGTAAGTCAAACCCAGAGAGCAAAACTCTTCACCAGTTCAGCAGAGACCTCCTCACGCCACACCAGCAGCAGTGCCAGCGGCTCCTCCGAGGGCAGCAGCGGTGGCCCTGGCTGATCCCCATCGCCCGAAGAACACGGCCGCGTGCCTTCGCCACGCAGCACTTACCATCTCGTCGAGGGCGTAGCGCAGCAGCCCGTGCTCGTAGAGGATGAAGAACCGACGCTGCCATTTCTGTAAGAGAAGACAGCAAGGTGTGTCAAAGCAGCACCCACCAGTCCCCAGGCCTCGCCCCACAAAACTGGGGCAGAAAAAAGGCACTGAAACCCCTTTGTGGCAGGGAACTCGTAACGAGAGGGCACATCCAGGTCTTACTGAGCACCAGGCCACAGCTGCCAGAAAAGCAAGGCGGACCCCTCCATCTCTGCGGGGACTGCTTCTAAGGGGTGATGAATGTTGATGCTGATTTACTGCCTGGCTTCGCAGGCACCCAAGAAGAGGCTGGTTTGGGTTTGCTTCCCCACCCTGCACCTCTCTGCACTCAGACAGACCCCAAGCTGGCCTAGTTTAACCACATAAGGGAAAAAACCAACCAGAGGCAAAAGATTCCAGCTATAGGCTGGAGCCAGGACTTCCCTCCTCCTCTCCTGAAGGATGCCCACAAGCCCCATCACTGCTCTGAGAGACCCAAGCCTGCAGGACATCAGAAGGATCCCTCAGCTCAGTGCTCCCTGCTCTCAGCTTCACCCTGCGTGGTCTGTTCCAGCACCCAGTGCTGCAGGGTGACAGGGTGCCATGTTAGATGTCCCCCAGCAGTGCATCAGCTGGATTTGGATGGTGGCTGCACCTCCGGGGCTGGCACTGCCCAGGCGGTCCTGTCTCCCCTGCACCATGCTGGCACTGATGCTTCTGCAGCCCCAGAGCAAACCAGATTGGAGAACCGATCTGGCTGGAAAATTGCCTTTTTTTTCCTCTGCACCAGGTTGTTTTCAGCCAAGAGCAAAAACTGGTTGAGCAGGCTGAAATAAAAAAGGTCCTAGATTCATAGCCCCAGTGCAGCAATTCTTATCTCACTTTTCTCAGCCCTTCAGGCAAAGTCCAAGGTGCTCACGGACAAGCAAAACTACCCAGGACCCTGCAGACATCCATGTGCCCCAGCTTAGCAGGCAGCCTCCGTTCCAGGGGGACCCAAGTCCCATGTCTCAATAATGCTGGGCCAGCCTGCGACCAGCTGTGACTCCAAATAATGGCCCACATACCCCAAGCTGAACCTAGAACCCAACTCCTGTTCACCTGGGAGAAACTATTTTATCACTAGCTGCTCTGAGAGCATTTTGGCTGCACGACAGAGGGTTCACAGACCACTGCCATTCCTCCCACACACAAGACAGCCTTGTCCTGGTGGCCTCAGTAGCAAGTTCCCTGGAAGAGCAGGTTGGGGACAGGCTGGGAGTCCTCATCACAAGTCAGTACTGAAAGGACGTCAGCCTGGCCATGTCCTTCTGGGCCTCACACCCCCCAGGGCAGGAAAGTAGGGGATGCTCCGAATCCTCTCTCAACCCCTTCCTTGCTGCAGGACCTGCCTAGCATGGAGGTATCCACATTAGGGGATGGGATGCAGCCTCCCTCCAGGGCTCTGGGCATGCCCACGATGAGCTAGAGAAAATAAAGAAGCTGTTTCCAAGCACCAAAGGGCAACTGGGTGCCTTGCTGATGGTCCCAGCACAGCTCGGAGCTGCACCACACCCTGCCAGCCTGACAGCCTTCCCGTCAACACGGCATGTGTCAGGCCAACCAAATCACAACCAGAGCAGCATCAAGGCATCAAAAAGCAACAGCAGCAAGCAATAAAACTGCACGACTGAGCCTGACCAGCACCTGCAGTGCCCCAGCCTACTGCCCAGCATGGGAGCCCTCACATCCCAGAGCAGGCATTCAAGCCTTGCTGTAGGAAACATCTCCCTGGCTTCCTGGTTTGCACAAGGGGACGGGTACATGGAAGTGCCTACAGCACTCCCAGGGCAGGGACAGGCCCTCACCACTCCTCCTGCCACCCCCACCCACAGCATGGGGAGAATGACGTCTTGGCTTCACTTACCCGGGAGCGATGGACGGGGTTGTCAAAGTCCGTTCCTTCCGGGGCCAGCAGCAGCCAGCCACCATAAATAGGTTTGGCCTGCAAAGAAACAGCAGAGAAACATCAGGCACAGAAGAAAACTTGCTCACCGTGGACCAGCGCCACGGGGGATCGATGGTCGGGGACCATGGGAAACTGCACCAGCCCTGGGCATGAAGGCAGCTGCACGAGTTCAGGCGCCTGCGCACCAGCAAACGCAGCCCTGCCAGCGCTGGGTACACGACGCTCGATGGCAGCCGGTGGTGTAAGACACACCGCGTGCAAACAGGACTGCGATGAGGACTCAGGAGGAGGTAAAACCCCGGCCACAAACACCAAACCCGGCTGCTTCTGCATGGCATCGGGACAAGAGTGCCAACCTCCCAGGGACCGCTGCAGAGCCTGTCCTCACCGACAGCTCTTCCCCTCGCCATCGGCAGCCTGCCTCTACTCCAAAGCAAAAACATACTCCAAAGGAGAGCTCGATGTTTTCCTTTTGTTAATTAAGAGAGGAAAAACTACCCAGCGCTGGCAGCTCTCCAGCTCGCAGCCGCTTCCCATGCCGTGCACATCCGACACCCGTTTCCCCACAGGGGTGGCCCCTGCCAGCCCCGCTCCTCCCCGCCAGCGGCTTCCAGCAGCCCACGGCGCAGCACGTAGGAAGGTCAGAACCAGGCGGAGGGAAAACAACTCATTCAGCCAGCCGGGAAGAGAAAGGGAAAGAATACCCGGAAAGAAATGCCTTACAGCACTGCTGTTTATCAGCAGGGGGAAAAAAAAAAAATAAAATAAAATATCCAGGCTCTTTCCATGGGTGGTTTGGGTGCAGAAGTGGCCAGTGTGAAGCAGACCTATGCCACGGTGAGTGGTGGGATGGGGATGGGCACCGGGCACGTCCTACCCCACAAAGTCCTACGGGCATCGCTCCTGCTGCCTGTCAAGCTGCAAACTATTAGCCAACTCCATTCCTGGCAAGGGCTGGGGCCAAATCCTGGTGCAAGAGCGGCGAGGCATTGCCACACCGGCAAGGCGGCTCCGTGGAGGTGCTGGGACAGGCCAAGAGGGAGGAAACCCAGCGCAAACCCAGCTTCAGGAGCCCCCGGGTCTGGGGACACCAGTCCTCACCCTGGCCCAGCCACACAGCGACAACGACACGCGTTCCCAGCTCCTCTCGAAATTATTTGGTTAATTGTGTTGCATCCATCATTTTCTTTTTTTTTCTTAAAGCTTAAAACTGTTTCCAACTCAGTACCTCCCCTAGATTCCTCCGGCCAGTTTCTGCGGTTTTGTAATGTTAAAAAAAAAGTTCCCCCTCTGGAAAAATCCCTGCAAACAATAGAAGAAACTGCCTATGCACCAAAAACTGTCAAATGCATGAAGCACTGAGTAAGCAAACTGGAAACAAGCCGGAGGAGCGCTTCTACTGTTTATAAAGTGAAAAGAAATAACAAAGTCTCTTATCCCACCCCCCAACGTCACATATCAGCTCTAGGTGCTGCTCTGCCAGCAGCTGGGAAAACATGATTCGAGACCTTCCTTCCTCCTCCCTCTCTTTAAAGGGGATTTAAACCAACAAAAACAGAGCACAGAAAGATGGGAGTGGGATCCAGTGTTGAGACGGTGGGAACCCTCCCTCCCTGGGGGCCCAGGGCACCCCTGCACCCCCCTGTCCCCACAACCAGCACGAGCCTCACCCACACCAGGGGCCTTGCTGGCACAGACGGGCACCCCGCAGGCACCCACCACCCCCAGCCCTCCCGGGGCCACACAACGAGCCCCTCACCCCAACTGATCCACTCACCTGCGTGCCGGCACCCTGCTCGCCCGTGGCCCCCATGCCACCCTGGCACCCGTTCTGCGCCCAGCTCCACGCCGCCCACGCTGCCAGCGCCCGGCGGGGCGAGCCGTGCTCCGCCACTCCCCCGGCGCGCCCCGCCGGCAGCCCGCCCCGCGCCCCCACCCAAAGGCGCCCGTGACGCATCCGTGCCCACGCGATGGGAGGACTTTGGAGCTCCCACCGCTCCCCGTGGCCTGGGCATGGCCGCCTGCAGTGGCCTTTCCCAAATTTCTCTTCTGCTTTACAGGGGGAAAAGTAAAAATTGCAAATCAGTACCTAAAGGTGACCCAGCAGGGAAGGGCCTCCAACGGGTCACTACGGCAAAGAAGGGAGGGTCCCCAAACTCCCACGAGAGGCAATCGCAGTGAGCCCGGAGCAACCGGCTCCGTTGCTTGGGAAGATACTGCAAGTGGCCTCCACCACCCGGGAACGAGGAAGAGGATGATGGTGAAGGCAGGACGCAGCATCCCCGACGCCGAGGCAGCACCCGAGGAGCCCTCGGTGGCGATGTCCCGGGCAGCCGAGCGGCTTGCAGGGCTCAACCCTCCTCCGCCCCCCAATTTCCCCCTCTGTGTCCCAGCACAGCCCCTGCGCAACGACCAAGCACTCAACCCAGCAAAACCCTACGAGCAAAACCTCTTCCCCGACACGAGCCACGGCACCGCGGCCCTCCCGGCAGGACCGACCCCCGCAGCCCCCGGAGCGACAGGCAGCAGGCGCGTCCGGGTGCCACGCCGGGGACGAAGTAACCGTGAAACCCGAACAGGGGACACCGTCACCAGGGTGAGCGGCGAGCGGCCCCAACCCAGGATCACAGGTGCGAGGCCCTGCCCCTCCTCAGCTGGCTCACACCCCTCAGCAGACGTTATTTTGCCCACAGCTGCTCCAATTTTGGCTCAACTGACCTTACATAAAGCGCCGAGCACCTGAAATACATGCCCTTAACCCAGAGCACGGTCATTTCTTTACTGACATCATAAAAAAGCATCAGTGGGCTATACTTTTTTTTTTTTTTTGGCAGAAGTGTCCAATTTCAGATATTGAACCCAAAATAGCCAAAAGGTAGGAATTAAGAGCCAGCCGGCGTGGGCAGTCCGGTTCCACCCGCCAGCAGATGAAGGCACAGCAGTGCTTTTTAAAGCCAAACCAAAACAAGCAACTTCTAAAACCAAGAAAATACCCAGAGAGGTACAAGCCTCCAGAAAAAAAAGAATAGGAATTAGTGCACAAAGTGTCTGGAATAAACCCATCACACCTGCATCGGAACAGCCCCACTGAAGAGTGGTTTAAAATAAACCCGCTCGACGCGGCTGCGGGAGGCAGGTCCAGGGGAGCGTCACTGCACCGGGACGGAGCTGGAGCCACACAATGCTCCGCACCAGCTCGGCTTCCTCAGGAGAGCTCAGCAAGAGGAGGAAAACGCAACGCCCAGCACTGAGCAAGAGCTCAGAGAGAAAACTACTCTTGTCCAAGGAGATGTGCCCAACGTCGTGTTAACGGACGGCGTTAGAGCAACCCCGGGGTTCCCAGGATGCCTTTGATGACGTGGAGCACCGTTGGTCTCCCGTGAGCTGCAGCGATGTCCGAAAGGCAGCTCCGGGTGATCTCCCCGCAGGCAGCAGCCACACAGGATGCTCGGCTACCAGGCGGCTTTGCTTTTATCCAGACGGCACCCGGCCGAAGGGTGAGCCTCAAAACAACATGGAGCAGAGCGGATGGCAGCTGCTGGTGGCACCATACAACCCCATCTGGGGTGGGGTGGGGTGAGGCTCCCAGGAAGAGGAGAGCCGGTTCCTCTGGCACGGCTCGCGGTGACAAAGCCAACCACCCGCTGCGATCTCAGCTGGGAGGTGCCAAAGTCGCTGCCTCGCCACCCCGAGAGAGATCTGCAGGCACCTCACCACCCAAAAAAGGTGGTAGAGCCACAGTGCCTTCCAGGGGCACCACCATGCGTGGGGTGAGGCTGGGCTGGAGCCCCACAGCGCCCAGTCCCGTCCCAGGTCCCCTGGGAGGCTGACTCAGGCAGAAACAGCCCCACGTCACCGCTCCGCTTCCTGTCACACCTCTGGGAACACCCAGTATCCCATCCCGCCTCTGAGCCTGCGTGACCTGCTTGGCTTCGTGGCCTGCCACCTGAGCTGTGCTGCGGGTGCTCTGCAGCCCCTCACCTGCCTCTCGGGTCGCTGCCACGGCACCCGTCCCCTCGGCTCGCGCTGCATCGAGGGCTTGGACGCTGCCCCCAGCCCAGCACCTCAGACGGGCACTGGCAGCACAGCGGGTGGGAGGAAGCGGAGAAGGAAGCAGCCCCAGCTTGGTTTACACGAAGCTGTCAAGCCGCCGCACTGATGCTGCCCAGGCACGGACAAAGCACCCCACCCCAACCAGCTCCACCAGCACTGGGAACACAATCGCCAGCAGCCAGGAGACTGGGCTTGAAGGACACGCAGAGCCACTCAGCGCTTTCCAAAGCCCAGGGTGACACCGGCACCCCCGCACGTCCCCAGGGCTGCAGGGCAGAAAGGGCACAGCCACCTGCTTCCAGGTCACAGGGGCTGCCAGCCCACGGAGCACCAGGTCACAGCGCCAGACGTGGGCTGTGACACCAACCGTTTGGACATCCCCTCTTCTGAGCCCCGCGGCAGAGCAACCACATCCCCACTGGGGTGCTGGGATGCCCAGGTGGGCCGGGGATTCCCCCGTAGCCCGTTCCGACCCATCCCAACGCGTGCCAAGGGAAGTCTGAACCCATCGCCGGGCGAGACTCCTGGCTGCGAGCGCATGGCGGGATGGATAATCTGTTTAGGCTGCTGGCAGACGTAATCAGCCTGTCTCGGTGGAGGCAGGGCTTGTTTTGTTCAGGCTTGGCAACTGAGCGGGAAGGGGAAAAAAAAAAAAAAAAATCAACAAAAAACCTGACCATTGCAGCGGAGCTTTAGCCTCCAACGCTGAATGAGGAGAGCCCTGCTCTCCTGCTCTCTCTGGAGCCCTGCTTCCAGCAGCCCTGCTAGAAAACAGCAGCCCCTGCCTGGACCACGCTGCGGATGAACCCACGGTAACTCCCATCCCAGCACCTCGAGGGGTTTAGTCCCAGTATTCACCAAAGGGACCTCTCTGAAAGCAGCAACAGCAGCACCTGCTGCTCCCTGCACGCATCTCAGAGCAATCCCGCATGCACGGTCCCAAAGCAGAGACAGCAAAGTCACCGTCCACTGACTCCCAAACCTTCCTGGAGGCAGCGACCTGTTTCTGGCACAGCTCAAGAGGAAAGTCACCACAAGTGCCGTGGTTGCAACATCAAAAGAGGAAACCTGGGTGGTTTCAGCTCCACTCTGCTCTCCATTTTGCACACCTTGGAGCCTGAGAGAACATCGCCAGCAGCTGACTCGGAGCAGCTCTCACCTGGCAGGAATGGGGAAGGTGATATGGTATTTCGGGAGGGAACGGGATGTTATACCCAAGTAGGCTTTCCTGTCCACAGCATGGCTTCTAGGAATCGAGGGACAGGCATCACTTAGCATTCTGCATGCTCCCAGCGGGAGCTGGACCACTGGACCGCGACCCCGGCCGGTGGGAGGCTCTGCAAACACCGTTGTGCAAACCCAAGCTCCGGTGGCAACCCCAGGGGCTTGGGATGTAGCCCAGCCTTGGCAGTTAAACCTCTTGCATCTTGCCTTCCCTCCCTGCGCAGTATTTCCCCTCCACTGTACATCACTTAGTGAGGGGCAGCGGAGCAGGGCCAAACCCCAGCGCGGGAGGCTGCTGTGCTGCCAGTGGGCATCCAGAACTGCTCCTGGTGCAAAAGCGCTCTCCATCCCACAGCTCTGCATCCAGGCAGGCACTCGTTGCCCCCGGGTCCAGTTTTTCTCCAGGCCAAGACCCAGACAGCTCCTTGGGACAGCCCTGGACGCGTGGGGACAGCCCCCTCTCCATCCACCTCCCACAAAAACACATTTGCGCAGCACGGGTGCAGGTATGAACCGGCTGCTGCCGAAGCTGCAGATCACCCAGGCCAGGCTTTTACCACCAACACACCTCAGCAGGCCAAACCAGACCAGACAGACCAGACCCGAGGTGTGAGGAGCACGAGGCGCCGCTGCTGCGGGGCGGCCGGAGGGCACCGCGCACGGCACAGCCCTCCCAGCACATCGGCAAACCCCAAAAATTGCAGTTGCCCGGGCAGTTTGCCGCGTGGGCAGCGGGAGTGACCGACCAACTGGAGAAACAGGAAGGGGAAAGGTTGAATTCACCCTTCGTGCAAACAGCCGGTCTCCTTCTGCAAATACCCTGGGCCCCGGGTCCAGGCGCTGCCGTCGGCTTGGACAATCGGAGCAAGAGCTGGAAGAGGCCGGCTGCAGCGTGCACGGAGAATTTGTCAAGAGGCAGCAAAATGGAAGTGGGAAGGATGGGGCTTCGCAACCCCGGCTCCCCCTCCTCAAGCAGCCCCGAAGCCCGGTGCGTCCCGCAGCGAGCAGGCGTATCTAACCACCTCCCACGACGGGGCTTCTGCAGCGCCGGGGAGAAGCCACAACATCTCTTCAGAGTGCTGGAGAGGGGATTTATCACTTCCGCGGATGCCGGAGCAGATAAGGTGCGGCGCCACACAAAAAAAAAAAATAACCAGCAGCAAATAAGTGTGCAAAGGGTTCTCCAGCACCCAAAGGCTCTGCCGTGCCTGTTCCCTGGGCTGCCCAAAGCCGACCCCAGCACCCAACCTGACATCCCCCCCAAGCACTCGCTGCCCTCACGCCACCCTCCAAGGGTGGGATGCCACCGCGCGGGACAGCCACCGTGACGCTGCCCACCCCAGCTCCTCTGGCCGTGCCCCCCAAGTCCCCGCACGCCGCAGCCACGGACGGAGGCGGGTTTGACATTTGCAGAGAATCTCCCCCTGTTCGGTCCGAACAATTGTCAAGTACAGGCGCATTTTTGCGGCATGATACAAGCAGCGGGAGCGGGGAACACAAGCGCGGGGGCTGCTTTCCAGAAAACAGGGGGCTTTTCCTCCCCAATGGGTGGAGGCAAAAGCATGCCCAGGACACGATCCCTCACCCTGCTGCCCTTTGGACAACACACAAAACCAGGATAAAACCCCAACCCAAGGCATGGCAGCCCCAGCAACGCAACGCCCCAAAGCAAAGCCAAGCCTGCGACCCAGCACTGACACTCTCCGGGCTTGGGGCCGCTGCTGGCCGGCTGTTTGGCGTCCAGAACAGTAGGAAAGTGATAATGTCCAAAGGAGGAGAGATGGAAATAACGACCCCGCCACTGCCGGGCAGGGGAGTCACAGGCCGGGGCGGGAGCAGGCAGTGGGAAAAGTCTGTGAGCTCCATTTTCTAACTGGGTGGTCCTCTGGGCATCCATGCCACAGTCTCAAAAAAAGAGAAAAAAGGAGAGAAAAAAAAAAAAAAAAAAAAAAAAAAAAAAAGGAAAAGGGAAAGGGAAAAAAAT
>WHYT01016947.1:268237-284712 GCA_009806455.1 Tetrax tetrax
CCCCCACGCACGGCCCCTCCCACGCCGCGCCAGCCCCTTCTCTCGCTCACGCCCCTCCGTGCCCTGACCCACCCTGCGGGGTCCCCTGCCCCACGCACCGCCCGCGCCCGTCACGCACGACCCCACCCGGGACCCCCCCCCGGAGGCACGGGGCCGAGGCGGGGACGGGGGTGCCGCCGCCCCGGGGCTGGCGGGGAACGCCCCTGTTTGTCCAGCGCGCTTTCATCCGGTGCAAACCGGCCGCGGGCGGCAGGTGACCGCGCCCGGCCCCGGCGATAAGGCCCAGGCGCGAGGGCGCGGGTTGGGCCTCCCGGTTCTGGGCCTGGGGGTGCCCGAGGGGCCGACCCGCGGTCCGGTGTTACTCTCCCGAATCCTGGACGTGACCGAAGCGGGAGAGATGTGGGAACGCCAGCCCCGGAGCGGGGGGGGGCACGGTGCGAGCGTGCTAACCGGCACCTCCGAAATGCGGCCTGGCCCAGCCCAGCACGTCCCGCCGCGCTCGGACACTGCGTCACCCCGATATCCCCCGCCAGCGTGGGACGGGGCTCTCCTGTTGGGAACAGCCCCCGCGGACCTTCCCGGGTTTGTTAGGACCAGGAAAAACCCGTCGGAGAAGAGGCGGTGGCGACGTGGTCCCCTCGCACCCGGCGCTGCCCCGCCGTTTGATGTGGGACCCGGCCTCAGCCGCCTCGCCGCACCGGCTCCACGCTGTCATCCACGAGTAAATAAAGACCAGCGCAATTGCCTGTTTGTTTATTAATTTTTGCTCCATCAAAGGCTGCTTTAATCATCATCTCTCTCCCTCCCGCTGTCGCCGCTCGCGGCACGCATGGTGCCAGTGTGCCACGGATTAGGACGGGACCCCGCTGCACCCACACTGGCTGCCCAGGCAGCCCAAGCTCATGTGATGCTCCCGGGAGGGACATGCGGGCGGAGGGGCAACCACCAGCCCCCTGTCCCCAGCAGAAGACTTTCCCAACCGGCCCTGATCCCCCTTTCCTCCTTCCCTCCATCCCCGATGTCGGATTTTTCCCCGCCACATCCCTCGCTGAGGACCTGGCATGCCCTGCATCCCACAGGTCCCAGAGCTGACCAGTATTTTTTTTTTTCTGTCACAGAGCCCCTCTGCAGCTCCCTCAGCACCTCTGCGTGCCGTCTCGCCATCCCCACCTCTTCGCCGCCTCCTTGGGGCTCCCCGTGGGCTGGCAGAGGCACAGCACCCATGGCCAACATTGGGGTCCCCCACATGCAGCATCCTCCTGTGCTCCCGGGGCGAGCAGGGCCATGTGCCTCCGAAAGGGCTTCAGGTGGGGAGCTGGGGGGCAGGGGTGACCGGTGCGTGTCCCCAAACGATGGGCACAGAGACAGGGCAGGGACCCCACGGGCTGGGGGGGGGTCTTTCCAGGAACGAAGGTGCTGCTCTTTCCCCAGCACCATGTGGCCCTATCCCCCACCAAAAAAGGGCGCAGTGATGGCACAGAGCATGGAGCAGGGACCAGCGTCACCCATGCCAAGGGCTGTCCCTGCCCCGAGACGCGGCCCAGCTGCACCGTGGCTTGGGGCCATGACCTGGCGCCACATATGGCCCCGCCGGAGCCGGCAGCACCTCGCGGGAAGCAGCCGGTGCCAGTGCCGGGGCTGGCTCCAGCCTCTCCAAAAATCCAGCTGAACGGGATGGGCCTCTCCACAAACCTGTCGGGCCACATTCAGCTGCACCGGAGCCTTGGCCACTGCTGGCCGCCCATGTGCCGTGTTCAAGGTGCGCAGCCAGCGAGGCCGCTGAAAACTCGCTTGCCGATGACTCTCCCTGCGTGCCCCGGGCCCCGGCGCAGTCGTGGGACGGAGGTCCCCAATGCGCGCCACGGAGGTGGGTGTCCCACTGCATCGCCCCTGCCATGGGGACACCCAGTTGGGGCAGCCGTGCGTAGCAGGTTTCTTCCGCCCAGAGCCAGTCTGGAGCAGTTTTTTTCAAACAAGGGCAATTAAATTAATGGGAAAATGGAAAGTATTCGTCAGGGAGCTGCAGTGGCAGAGGGCGAAGGCGCTGCAGTGAGTCAGTGATGCAAACCGAAGCCCCGGCGCCAGGTAAGCGAGCTGCAAACCAAGTTGTTAGTCACCGGCTCCTGCTGCACCAGCCCCAGCCGGGAAGGGCACCGGCAAAACCCTCCTGCTCCAGGAAAGGGTTCGGCAGCACCAAACCTCACCAGCGAGAGGAGAGCAGCACCCGCTCTCTGTCACGGTGTGGCGGTTCGGCCAAGAGCATTCACCGTCTCCGCCGGCGAGGATGTTGCCAGGATAGGGACACGGTACGCGTTGGCCACGCTTTGTTTTGCAGGCGAAGCTGCGATGCGGCATTTTCGCCACGGGGCCAGGCAGTGCTGGGGCAGGGGCAGGACAGCCAGGTGCTCCTCCTTGGGCAAGTCATTTAATCTCCTGCGCCGCCACCTCGCTGTCATTACGGTGGAGCCAGACGGACGGATGCCCAGGGGAGAGGGCAGGATTCGTGGTTTAAAGCTGGGGATCCCACCGGATCCAGGCTGGGACAGAGCGACGCCTGCGAGGCTCCCCTCCTCTGGCTCAGGAGTGGGATGCAACCCCTCGAGCCGGCTGGGCCGACTGTGTGGGGATTCGGAGCCCCCAGCCCGGCCCTGCCTGGGGAACAGCTGGCAGGGGAGCTACTGGCCAGGGGAGGCTTGGACACCCCTCAAGCCACCCTGCGCCTAATGGGGTGAAACCCCCGTGTTAGAAATCTGCACGGGGGTGGAAAACACCCTCAGGGATGGAGAGAAAGTCCCAGGTGCTGTCTCTGTGCCCAGCCTTATCCGTGGCCATTTTTCCCACAGGGAAAAATAAAAGGACCTGAATTATCCACTGGAGAAAATCGACAGCACTCAACTGCAGCTGATGCAGCCCGGAGAGGAGGATGCAGCTTCCATGGGGCTGGAAAAGTTCACGAGGATCTTCTGCTTTGCTGGATGCACACACACACAGAGCCTTGAGCCTGTCCCTACATCGTGTTCCACCAAGCAGAGATTTCCTCTTGTCCTGAGACGCCAAATGCCTGCGAGTTCATACCCTTCTCATAAAACTGGGCCAACGGTTAACGACGCTCCCGGCTGGGTTATCGGTGACCCAGTCCCATGGCTGCTTCCTGCCATTGGACCTCGCTGTGCTTTCAGCGGGGAAAATCCAGCTCTTTTGTTCCCCCACGTACCCCCTCCTTGCAACTTTTGGCTGGGCCCTGCCTGTTCAGCCGGGCAGAGCGGATCCCCCTGCGAGGGGAACGGCTGCCTGCCCTGCCGATCCTCTTCTCACTGTGAGCCTCAGCATCCCTGCTAAAAATATTATTCCCTGCAAACCCGGGTCCCTCCGGCTTCCTCCATCGCTAGCCCCCTCGGCCACCGCCCCCGAGCTGCCAGCCGCAGCCGTCCGATGTCTGCTCTGCTGACTCCATATAATGCCAGTTTTACAAATGAAAATGTCACATGGCCGTAAATTAAATACTTTGGAGAAACCCATTATAATGCAGCAACACAATTAGCTTTATCAGCCAGCCCAGAGTCATGCCAAAAACCAAAGCCGGCTCACTTGACAGGAGCTGCCATCCATGAAACCAAGCTAACGACCTTAATTATATTTTTAGCTTCTAATTTTTGGCTGACAGTATCCCCAATTACCCAGCCCATAATTTGCCCAGGGACGGCGATCAGCCTACCTGGTCTGTAATTCCCAGGGTCAACCCTTTTATCCCTTTTAAATATTAGACTCCCACTGGCCGCCCTCCAGCCCTTTGGAATTTCCCCAGGGTTTTTAGTGTTAAAAATTAACAGTGGAGCTCCTTGGCAGCCTGTAAGCTCCTTCCTTCGAGGGTCCTGCCAGAAACGCCTCTCATCCTGAGAAAAACCCAGCGACATCGGTGATGGGGACAAGGAGTTGTTCTCGCTGGGTTAAAAACACCGTGTTATCCGACCATCCGGTCTGGCCGAAGATTGTTCTTTGACTCATCTCCCTCTTCTGCCACCCTCCTGTTACACCTCAGCGCACCACCCCAGCGCTGAAGCCGCCTTTCCCTGCCCCTTCACTCTGCATTTATAGGGTTTTATCCTTGCTTCCCTTTATCCTGACCTCAGCCAAGCCTTTTCCCATCCGGCTGCTCTTGCTCTCCAGCTGGCTACAGGGCTTGGGGAGCCACCTGCCATGATGGAGGCAAGTAACCTCTGGAGCCTGCCTTGCCTGCAGCCCCCCAGCACAGCCGCAGTGAAGGGGCAGACCCCACAGCATGGGGGCTTCCGGGGGCCTGGACGCTGACGCGCGCTGAGCATCCTTGGGATGATGCCCTGCTCGTGCCCCATGGGTGGTGGCACGATGAGACCGCGGTGCTACGGAGGGGAATGGAGCAGTGCAGGGCAACCGAACCCCACCTTGCACAGGGCACTGGTGGAAGTGGAGGCACTGGCGCCCTGGGGAGCAGGCAGAAGCCAGCCTGGCTGCTGTGGGACTGCATCTCCCTTGGCACAAAGACCCTGGCCTGGCTGGGCGAAGGCAAGGCTGGGGTGGCCGGTTGGGCCAGTGTCCGGGCTGCAAAGGCAGCCAGAGCACCCAGCACCCATCCAGGCTGGGCTGGCCAAGGGTGCCATCTCCTGGGGAGACACACAAACAGCCAGGACCGCAGCCAGGCCTGGCATCGCATCCAGCTGCAAGAATGGGCACCCTTGGGCCTCAGGATTGGGGAGCTGGAGCTGCACCCCAGGGCTCTCTGGCACCCCAGGTCTCAGCTCCCGGCTGGGTTGCAGCGTTGCAGGTCAAGCAGGCAACCATGGCTGCTCAAGAAGTGGCCGCAAGCCCGCCGTGGCGGTTCTTCATGAATGGGACAGCCGTGGCTCTGCAGCTGTGCATGGGCGCAGGTCCTGTGCCGCCACGGACCCGGCCACACACCTGGTCCCATCGAAAAACCAGGCAGCGGCGGAGGCTGTCGTGCACCGGCAGCCCCGTGGCTTTGGTCACGGCGCTTTGCCACGAGGAGCGGGCGGCGGTGGCGGGACGCTGAGGGCAGCCGGGCCCTGCGAGGGGGTGGGCACATCTGACCCCAGCGCGTTCGAGAGCAAGCGTCCGCGGGGAATTAGGGTGAGAGAAATGAGTCTTCAGCAGTCGCGCTGGGAGCCATCTGTGCTCAGCCCGGCCTCACAGTTGCCAGTTTCGACCCAAAATGACTCCTCTTCCCCTTCCCCCCCGCCACGGCCCCTTTTTTTCGGGTCCCAAAGGGAGCAAGTGTGCGAGCAGATGCCTTGGCCAAGGCCCAGCCCTGCCCGAGCACAGGGTCTGCAAAAGGCGGGCTGGGAGGAAAATATCCCAGCAAAACTGCTCAAAGGCAACAAAAGCATCCCCTAAAAATTATTCCTCACTAAACATCATCCACCCTGTCTGCCTGTTACCTGCAGCTCTCCTTGCAGTAGTGCCTCTGGGGCAAGAGTCCAGAATTAAAAAAAAATATTGTCGGGACAAAACTGGGCTCTGTCCCCCTAAGCAGACCATGGCACCTCTTGAGTCATATGCGGATGGGTGCAGAAGGATGCTAAACGATGCCCGGGGAGATGCAGAGGGGATGCTGCAGGATGCAAAGCCATGCCGAGGGACGCACCACGCTGGGAAGCCGCGCAGGGAACTGCCAATCGATGCTCTCCCACCAGCAGCACGCAGCAAAGGAAGGGTTTAACCCAGCAACCCAGAACAGGGTGCTGGCGGGTGCTGCGCCATCCCTGCCTCTGTCCCAGAGCCCAGGGCCGACCCCAGGCAGGGCAGGCCGGCATCCACCGCCTTGGCTGCGAGACGGCGGCTCATGGGGAACCGAGTTTGGAGATGCTGAAGAGCCACACGCCGTCCTCGGAGGCTGTGGGAGGGCGTGATGCTGCTCAGGGCACAGAGGGTCAGGCTGCTGGGGCTCACGGCCGAGGGGATGGGGCTCGGTGGCAGCACACACCGAGAATTTTAAAGCTGAAATCACACTGCTTGATCTCTGCTCAGCGAGGAGGGACAAACCACCCCCAAGTGCTTCTCACTTCCCTCTCGAGGGCACGCCAGGGTGGAAACTGCAAGTCTCCTGCTGCTATTTACAGAGGCAGGTTTCCCCTGCAAAACCCCGAGAGCCCCCGGCTGGGGCCGTGGCGCCAGGGCCGGGCTCTGCCACGCTCGGGCAGCGCGGGCAATGCCAAAATCATGATTTCCTTTGCCGTCGGCTTTAGTGCTGCAGGCGAAGGGGCCACAGGCTCTGCTGTCTGCCCAGAGCGCAGAGCTAACGGGACAAATGTGCGCCACCAGCTATGTGCAAAGATGCATTTCCCCCCCGCAAGCCCTTGCACCATGCAACCCTCGCTCCCAGCCGTGCCTCTGCCTTCCTACTCCCTCCCAGGACCCTCCACAGGTCTTCCCAGTGGGATACTCAAGCCCAGCAATGATCCCATCCTTGGCATTCAATGCACGTGCAGAGCCACGACACAGCACTGGTGCTGCAGCCGCGGTGGTGCCTCCTCTCCCAGTCCTCGCTCCAAGCTCCGTGGTCTGTGGAACGGTACCGAAGCTGGTTCCCTCCCTCTCGCAAGAGCTGGGACATGAGGTGGGAAACGAGCTCATTTCTCCACTTTGGGCTTTGTTCCCTGTGAGCAGGTTCAGCCCCCAAAGTCCCTGCCATGGACACAGAGCACCTTGCCAAAACCCAGCACAGACCAGGAGTTGCACCCTGCGAGTGGCCTTTCGCTCTCTCGCAGCTGCAGATCGCTGTGGTAAGGACCAAGTAGGAGTTTTTGAACTGAATGGAAAAAACCTTGATGCAGCCTCGCTGATGTTTATAGAAAGTATCAGGTATTGCTTCTTCCTTCCCCTTCAGCCACTTCTGCAGAAAGGTCCCGCTGGGCTGAGCTGAGTCACTGTCCCGCCGCGCTCCCAGCACCCCTCGCCCCTTCCTGCCGGCATGGCCGTGCCCGGCACAGCCCTGCCCGGCACCGCTGTGGGAAAGGGGGAGAAACGTCCAGAGATGAATGCAGCTTCCAGTGGAAAAGGGAAAAACCAGTAACCGCAGTCTGGCTTTGCCTTCACGAGACATTCCCTACGGAGCGTCGTGCCGCCGGGCGGATCTACCCAGGGTGTTTTGCTGGTGGGAGGCAGTGGAGCAAGCAGATGCTCTCACCACCATGGCACAGTTTGAATTCCACCTCTGAGGATTCCTCACGGGTTTGCCCATCGAGCCCATTCCACTCGCAGGGTGAGGCGAGATCTAAAAATAAATACACGGCCGTACTCCTGGAGGCTGCCAGCTCTCTCCCTCTGTGAAAACCAAGCTGTGTTATTAATGTTTTGTACACTCCCACCGCCAGCAGCCCTCCTGCAACCCTCCTGCCTCCGAGATATGGATGCATTAGCGAAAAGCAGCGTTTAAAACATCTTCTTGGGGCCTGTGAGATGCTCTACGTGCCGTGAGCAGAAGACAGGCAAGCGGTGTGTGCTGACTGCCCTGTGAATGGGGAAAGGATGGGCGCACGCCGCAATGCTTGGTCCCAGCTGGAGGCTGGATAAAGAAGGAAGGGAACATCCTCCTGCATCCTTTTCTGCAGAAGGAAACATCCCATTGCAGCCAGGCAATGCAAGGTGCCACAGAGCCCCCCGCCCCTGCAAGCCCCTCTGCGACATGGCCGCATGGCCCAGGACACCCCTCCTCACGCCCGGTGACACACAGAGCCACAGTCACCTCCTTCCCCAGCTCCCCGGTTACCCAGGGACGCCCCGTCGAGCCAATGCAATGCGCTGTGCGTGCGGCCGATTTGCATTGGAGGGATAAGGGGAAACCCCAGGAAACACATGGCCCAGGCATTAATCAAATCTCCCTCTAATAATAAACCTCCCAAACAGCGCACGGGCCCGGGGCTGGAGCTCGCAGTGCCATGGCAGGAGCCGAGGGGGACTAGACGCCGTGGGAGAGTCCAACGTGAGTAACCCCACGGAGGGGCTGCGCAGGGAGATGGGGGTGAGGGGCTCCTTGGTGCCGGGGCTCGGGGCCGCGGCGACGTGCTGGTGGGGAGCGGAGGGTCTCCCCAGGCTCTCGCTGGAGGAGCAGAGCCACCACAAAGGGCTTCCACCCAGCTGAAGGCGGTCAGTGCCACGGGGCTGGGGATGAAATGGTCGCTTAATGCTTCGGATGCGGCTGCAACGCCCGGCTGCACCTCGCCGGGAGCACCGCGTGTCCGTTGAGGGTCCCCGGGGAAGGGAGCTCAGCCATCGGGCAGGACTTTTTTCCTAGATGGGGCCAAACGCCCGGCTTGGACCTGTCCTGGCAGCAGAGCCGCAGCGGGGAAGGAGCTGCCCAGCCTGCAGCCCCCCAGCTTTGACACAGCCCCAAATCTCTGCTTCCCGGGCAGCTATCCCCCGTGAGACCCCGCCGTAGCTCAAGGACAGCCAGGCTCACCAGCTTCCCTAGGGCTTGCCGTTATCTGTGAGGGTCTTCTTTTTCTTCTCTTTGGGCACAAAAAGCCTTCAAAGATACCTGAGGAGAGCCCTGGGGAATATCGATAGAAAGCAATTATTTAATTCAATAGCAATGTTAATTGAAGAACAGGGGCTATAAGGCCATCACCCCGCTGCAGAGCGGATTTGTCCCCAAGGATGGGAGGGTTTTACACCGCTGCCCCGGGTAAGATCCAGGTCATGGCAGGCAGCGAGGGAAGCCCGTCCTCAGCCCCTCGGCAGGGAAGGTGCTGTGCGGGTGCAGCAGGACAGACAGATGTGCAACGCGCCCGGCTGCTGCGCGCTCCCAAGTGCGAGGGAGACGGAGAGATCCCCACCGGAGTACAGGGGCTTTTCTGTATAAAAATCAAAGTTTGGCTTTGCAAGGGCTGCGGTGCAGCAGCTCCGGCTGAGGGAACGTGCAGCCTTTGGGCACGCGGAGGCCAGCGCCGTGCTGCAGCATCGCGGAATTTTAAAACTTTCCGGTCCCGTCAGCAGTGGCAGGAAACAGCTGTGGCTCCCCAGCAGGGCTCTGCAGAGGGATGCGGTCACCCGCGAGCCCTCTCGGTCAGCAAACGGCACGTTTCCACCGCGGAGCTCTTGCGCTGGGTTAGTGCTTCCAGCAGTTGTCTGGTTGCGCTTGCCGCAGACCTTGTGTGCGGCACGGCATGGCACGGCACAGCACGGCACACTGGCAGGTACTGCTGAGCAGTGGGGGATCAGCAAGGGCGTGGTCAGGGATGGAGACCATCACTTGGATTGCCCTCAAGGCCAAACCCTGCAGTGGCACAGGTGAGGCTGCAGAGATATAGAATCATGGAATCATGGAATGGTTTGGGTGGGAAGGGACCGTTAAAGCCCACCCAGTCCAACCCCCCTGCAAGGAGCAGGGACATCTCCAACCGGACCAGGTTGCTCAGAGCCCTGTCCAACCTGGCCTGGAATGTTTCCAGGGATGGGGCATCCACCACCTCTCTGGGCAACCTGTCCCAGTGTTCCACCATCCTCAGTGTAAAAAAATTTCTTCCTTATGTTTGAATGCACCACCCAAAGACAGGGACATGCACAAATATTTCAGCTGCTAATAAGTCAATGCTCATTAGCAAGCTAATTCTTAAAACTGTACATTGTTGGCTAGATTTTTGTGTGGCTGGAGCTGATGCCTCGCTCCTGGGCCTTTGGCATCACACCCAGCGCACGCAGGCACAGGACGCACCGCGGCAGAGGACGATGGGACGAAGGCGGGGACAAGACCACGTCCACCTCCAGGTGTCCCAGCTGGCGCTGGTTAAACCAGTGCTTAAAGCTCTCCTAGAAAGATGTCCCTCCTGCTGCTGTGTAGGGGAGTTTTACACATCAAACTCGGGTTTCGTTATGATGCCAGAACACCAAAGAGAGATACCAGAAATAACACACAGGACAGCACAAACTGCCCGATGCCACAGAAGAGTTTCCAGAATTAAAAATTGTTTCAGAGGATGTTGCCAGTGCTCATTCTGGTTATATTTCTGTTATTTTCAGAAAAGCATATACAGGCAGGAGAGGTTCCCAGTGCTCTCACTCCCGCAGGCAGCTGCCTGCATCCCCAGACCCTCAGGGCACAGCCCAGGGCCACCTAGAAGCCAGGGTGGTCTCCCTGCCTGTCCCAGGAACCGGCATGGGACATGCTCATGTAGGACTGTAATTTGAAGATCTCACTAAGCCTGGAGCAGATTTTGCTGCGTGCTCCCGCCCAAGCCTAGCACCAGGGCTGGGTCCCAGCCCCAGCCGAGGGACGAGGTGACCGCAGGGCAGCCCCGGGGCGGCCACCCCATACCTACTCACCTCCCGTTCTGCAGCCATGGATGGGACGCGCGTCGGGTGGGATGCCATGAACAACTGCACCGATCAGCAGTACTGGGACATCCTCGTTTGCCAGTGCATCCCCTGCAGCCTCGTATGCGGCCAGCCCACAGTGAGGAGGTGTGCTGCCCTGTGCGGTGAGTGCCGGGCCCCCGGGCCATCCCCGGACCGAGCAGGCAGCAACAGGGCAAAGCTGGGAGCGGGGATCAGGTCCTGGGATAAACCACGGGGCAGGCTCCGAGCCAGCTCAGCTTGAGAGAGCTTCAAGCCAAAAATGCTGGGGAACATGACGGCTTCCCAGGGGTGGGATGGGTCTGGCAACAGCTCAGCACAGCCTGGGATCAGGTTTGTCCATGTCTCTGCACCTCTCCTTTTTGGGGTCACAGGGAGCCGTCCCAGAGCTGCAGCAACACCCATATCCCCCAGGGGTGACACCCCACCCTCCAAGGGCAGGGCCCCGAAAGACATCACGTCCTGCTGATGGGGATAATCATAAACTCAAGCTGTTGCAAGACTGGACTGCAAGCCCTGTGCTGGGACAGGCACCAGGGTCCAGTGATAAGAAGTGAGGAGGAGGAGGAGGAAGGGAGATAGATGCACTTTGCACCCAAACCTGTACACAACCCCGTGCATGGCCCCGTCTCTCCCCGGTGAGCTGCAGTCTAGGGCTGCTGCACCCTGTCCTCGGGCACAGGGGCCCCAGCTCCGCGTGCAGCGATGAGTCACGTCTCCCCGTTGAGGACAGCAGATGCCATCCCCGAGGTCCCGAGCCAGTGCTTGGGCAGGGTTTGGTGTGTCCCAAAAAGCTGTGCGAGCCCCAGAGCAGCAGTAGCTCCAAGAGCAGCAAGCAGGAGCTTGCTGCCAGAGGTGGGTACGGCTGCGTACCATCCCCTCCCCGCGCAGCTGCCAGCGGATGCCTTTCCCCCGGTATTCATCGCAGGGCCAAACACCACCCCAAAACCCACGGATCTGTCACATTGCCAGCCCTGGAGTGATTGTCAACGCTTACGGCAGCGTGCAGGTCTCATCCTGCGCCAGTCGGAGCCTTCAGCGTGTTCAGAGCGGCCGCGGGCTCATCCTCGTACGAACACAAGCGCTGGGGGTGGTGGGAGGGCAGGATTTTGGGGCAGGGGAGTAGGACGTGCTCAGGACACCGCGTTCACCGCCCGCCTCTCCCGCAGAGTCCATGGACTGCAACAAGAGAGCCGGCTTCTACTACGACAAGCTCCTCAACCGATGCATCAACTGCAGCACGCTCTGCGGGCAGCACCCGAAGCAATGCGCCCCGACCTGCGAGGGTAAGGCTGCGCGCGTGAGGGGCGGCCGAGCGCGGATGGGGCAGGGCTCCCTGGGGCCGGGCTGGAAGAGGAGCCAGGTTACGGGGTCAAAGCCAGGGAAGGGGCAGAAAGCCCCCCCAGCTTCATCCTGGGGTATCGTGTGTTTGCGCGCTGCCGTTTCACCAGGACCGGGGAAGAGCACAGCAGGGCGGCTGTCTGTCTGTCTGTCTCTCTCCTGTTTTCTCCATCGCACAGGGCATTTTCCCTTTTGCGTGTCGGAGTTTTACAGACCCGTCCTTTGGCCCTACCAGCCAGGGCCAGGGTCAGCAGTCGTCTTTCCCACCTTGCTGGGCTGCCTCCAGCGCTTGGGGAGCGGGAGGGGATGGGTTATTTCCCCTGAGATCTCCGAGTCCCACATTGGGGTTGAGAAACGACGACTGGAGAAGGGGAGAGGGTGGGAATGAGGTGTGGGAAGGGATCTCCTCTACCTTGCCATGGAGAGAAATGCAAGCGACCGGAGGAGGGGCACGGCTGCTTTCCAATTCTTCCCAAGCAGAGTGCACAGGTGCTGTTAGCAACTCCCTTCCCCTACCAAAAAGTCAATAGCGTGAGGCGCGTACCCGAGGGGTTTCTAAGCACACCCATCTCTGCCTGGCCCACAGCGGGTGTCTTGGTGGCCACCCCGCCTCCGCCAGCCGCCCTGGTCACGGCCTCGCAGAAGGCGTGCGTGGAGCAGGAGCCGTGGCTGGTGGTGTACCTGCTGCTGGGGCTCTGCCTCTGCGCCCTCGTCTGCTCCCTGCTCCTGGGCTGGACCCACCTGCGGAGGAAGGGAGAGGTGGTCTCCTGCCAAGCCAGCGCTGGGACCTGCCACCGCAGGGAGGACTCCTCCAAAGGTGAGTGCTGGCTGAGGGGATGGGGAGGACGGGCTCCAAGGCATCGCTGGGAGAGCCAGTTCATAAGAGGGGTAGGGAGAGAAAGCAAACCCCACGTAAGGCGGTTTGGTCTGAGCCCGGAAGAGGAGCAGGGCTGAACCCCCATGCCCAGATTCTCCACCATAACCCCCTTCTGGGTCACCGTCCTGCGAAGTCACAGGCACAGCTTCCCACTGCCGCGCAGGGGCTGAGGGATGGACCTGCACCATCAACCAGCAGCTCGCCAGCCGACGCTGAGCCGTGGAGACGAGGAGCTGCAAAAAGGCAACCCTGCTCCAGAATGAACCGCCTGCCAAAGGAACAGCCAGGGCTCTCGTGGTGGTTGCAGCTCTGGGTTCCGATGATGGAGCAGAGCCCCTGCACAGCTTGTGTCCAGCCTGCAGAGCGCCCAGGGTCCCCCGAAGCGGCCATGGGCAGCCAGCCTGCCACGCGCATTCGCTGGAGCTCTGGCACCGCTGCATTTGCCTGCGCCACAGAAGCAGCATTTAACGAAAAGACCGTTTAGATGTCACATCACAAATATTGCCATGGCTTTAGCCCAGCGCCGTGGCCTTTACCAAAGTGGTGGGACGTGGATGTTCTCTCCAGTTCCAGGACTGGCTCTTTATGGGCTCTAGAGCTGCACTGTGAAGCATTTCTTGGGTGAAGGGTGCTCCTGAAACGCTTAATCTAACACACGTGGTTTATTTGCAGATCGTCTGGTGGAAGCAGGCAGCGTTGGTGACGGATCCACCGGCAGCAGGCTCCCAGAGCCGGTGGAAACCTGTGGGTTCTGCTTCCCTGGACATGGCTCTGCTGTGCAGGAGACCAAATCATGCCACGGCACGTCCCACCACATCGGGGAAAGGGCTGCTCCCTCTCACACCGGGATATGCAGCATGGGAAGCGCTGGGGCCATTCCCAGCCCTGACGATGGCCACTTCAAAATCATATGTTCTCCTTCACAAGAGAAGACACCCATGGTGTGACCATAGCGAATGTTCCTGCACAGGATCAGAAAGGAGGGATGCTTCCTCTGCCCCCAGCACACGGCTGCTTCACCCTCCGTTTACAGTGACCGTGGCAGATTCTGCCAGAACCAGCAGCCCTGGCAGCCTTGGCCCGAGGGCTGCAGCCCACACAGCGCTGTTTTCTTCCGCTCAGGAAATGAAATTCTTGTTATTCTTGCGCACTCCCAGTGACAGAAGTCACTTCCCATTTCGCGATCTTCGTCCTCTGACTTGACCTCTGCCGACTCCTCCGTGCATCCCAGTCACTGGGAGCGATGTCTCATTTTCATCCTGGTTCCACCATCAGCGTCGCTTTCTCTCCACAAAGGGTGTTGACGCAGAGCCAGGGCCAGACGGTGGTGTCCACTGGTCCCCGCGGAGAGCACAGCTTCCCCTGCTCGAAAACTCTACCGTGCAACACCAGTGGTTTACAGAGCTGTGAGCACCTCAGACACGGCCTCAGACCCAAGTTACTCGTGGAAGTTAGAACGTCCGCTGAATGCCACCGCCGTGCTCTCCAGAGCGACGTGTTTTCTGACTTTAACAGAAGTTCTTTCACAGGACAGAAAATTTGTAAGGACACCACGTGGGAAGCTCCACTGCCAGCTTTCAACACTGCTTGGGAGGGGAGGACAGGTGACGGGTGACGGCGAGGCTTTGCCTTCTGACAGGACACAACACTGCACGGGAGGAGCTGGGACGGGCACCAAACTCCCCGATGCAGTTGGGTTTAAGTGTGAAAACTCTTCCAAGCCTGAGAACCTTCTAAAAGACTGGATTTATGTATGTCTGGTGTGCGTAACTCAAAATAGCTGCTAAAAGTGATGAACCAGCTAGAGACACCGCTGCTTTGAGGGAAGATTTTTATCTGACCTGGCTTTGAAAGCTACCATGGAAAAATACGGGTTTCAACATGTAACTTGAAGTTCTCATTTTCACTAAAGGAAAGTGTAGGAACTTTTCACTTGGTGAGAAATCACTCCTGGTAGGAGCTCATCCCCTCTACTTTCTCAAACTACAGGTTCAGACTTGAAGGAATAAATCTGAGTCCATATATCCACACATTGGCAGCTGGAGAAAGTATGAGCAGATAGTTATAACACTGTCCCCTCCGTGTTATGTATTTCTTTAGCTGCCAATGCTTTCTTATCGCTAAAGAAGGCGTGACCTGGCGGGGGGGCGACCATGACAAAGCCAGTGCCACAAGTGGTGGCCGGTCACAAGGCATCAGGACCACACGAAACCCTTTAGGAGTAGAAAGTGGAAGAGATGGCTTAAGGTGAGGACCAAGAGCCCATGCATTGGTCGAACAGCTGGTATGTGGGGCAAAGTTCTGCTGTCTTGAATTGCTCCAGGAACCAACCTGGCAGTTCTCCGTGTTGTCCTTGTGCATTGCCTTCTTCTCTCCCCTCTGTTCAGCAAAGTCCTCATCCCGCAGTAGAACGAGGGATGAGTTTTCTATTGTGCTGTGTTTGCATCCGAGGGGACAAAATAAGCCTTTTCAAAATGGAACTCTTGTTTTACTCAGATGGGTCTCCTAGAGACGATGGACGAGCCCTGAAGGCCACCACCCCGCAGTGCGATGGGGAGAGCACCGGCCTTACCCACATGCGCGGAGAACAAAACACAGAGCCTGGCCACGGGCAAGCCGCTGGCCGGGTACAGCGACAGTGGCCGCTTCCCCACTGTGGCTGGCAGGGCCTCCCCCAGACCTCTCTACCTGCTGAGCCTCTTGCACTCGCCACCTCCCATCCTCTCTTGGCACCCACACTCCATGGGCCTCTGACCCTCTGTGCCTCCTCTACCTCCCACTCTCTCAACTTGAAGAGCCTCTTGCCAGCTCAGCCTCCCACTCCCTCTTGGCATCTCCTCTCACACAGCCATCACCCCTGGATCCTCCAACTCCATAGCATCATCTTCCACAGCCTTAGCTCCTGTCATTTCCCTCCTGTGGAATCTGCTCCAAGAGCATCTGCTCTCATGCCATCAGTTCCTGTGGCCTCCTGCCCCACAGTCTCCGGCACCATGGCCCCAGATGCCACAGCATCATTAGCATCGCAGTTCCTCTAAAACTCCAAAAGTCTCTCACTGGGGCCTAGATGCACGCTCAGCCCCAACTCTTCTTCAGCCTCCCACTCCCTTCTGGCCTCAACCTTTGCTAGATCTGAACTGTTCCTTAGACTCCCATCCACTTTTGGCTGCGCACCTTACGAAGACTCAACTTTCCTTAGACTCCCAAAGCCCTTTTTGGCCTCCCACCTCTGGCCAGCCTCAACTGTCCCTCAGCCTCCCACTCCCTGCTCAGCCTCAACTCTTCCTCGACCTCCCCCTCCCTTTCAGTCTCAACTACTTCCTGGCCTCACACCCCTGCTCAGCCTCAGCTCTCAGTCTTCCACTTCCTCTTCGCCTCTCACACTCTTTCAGACTCAGCTCTTCCTTGGAGTCCCACTCTGCTCAGCATCAATATTCAGTCTATGACTCCCTCCTGGCCTCCAAATATCTTTCTGGGCCTCCCACTGCTGCTCAGCCTTATCTCTCCCTTGGGCTCCCATCCATTCTTGGCATCCCAGCCCCTGCTCAGCCTCAACTCTTCCAGTGCTCTTCCTTGGCATCCCAGCTCCTCTTTGCCTCCCACCTCTGTTAAGCCTCAACAGTTTCTCAGACTTCCTCAAAAAAGTAGAAGCTAAAACAGGGTGGGAGGCTGGGAAAAAAGTAGAGGCTGAGAGGAGGTGGGAGGCTAGGAAAAAAGTAGAAGATGAGAGGAGGTGGGAGGCTGAGAAAAAAAGTAGAGGCTGAAAGGGGGTGGGGAACTGAGAGGCGGTGGGAGGCTGGGAAAAAGTTAAGGCCAAGAAACGGTGGGATGCAGAGAGGGGATGGGAGGGTGGAGGAAAAAAGAAGAGGCCAAGTGGGGCTGGGAGGCCGAAGAAAAAAGTATAAGTCAAAAC
>WHYT01016947.1:309238-387109 GCA_009806455.1 Tetrax tetrax
AAAGGGCTGGCAGGCTGAAAAAAAAGTAGACGCTGAAATAGGGTGGGAGGCCAAAGGTAAAATAGAGGCCAAAATGGGGTGGGAGGCCGAAAAGGGGTGGTAGACCAAAAAGCGGTGGTAGGCTGAAAGAAAAGTAGAGGCCGAAAAGGGGTGAAAAGCCAAACAGGGTTTGGAGGCTGAAATAAAAGTAGAGGCCGAAAAGGGGTGGGAGGCCAAAAGAAAAGTAGAGGCCAAAAAGGGGTGGTAGGCTGAAAAGGAGTGGGAGGACAGAAAAAAATTATAGACAGAGACGAGATGGGAGACCAAGAGAAGCTTGGAGGCTGGTAAAAAAAGTAGAGGCTGAGAGGGGGTGGGAGGCTGAGAGGGCGTGGGAGGCCAAGCGAGAATAGAGGCTGAGTAGAGGTGTGAGGCTGAGAGGGACGCCGAGCAGAGGTGGCTTCAGCCCAGCTCCGGTGCCCTCGGGCCTTTGATGTGTCACCTCCGGGACAGGTGCTTGTCACCCAGGGGACCCCTCGGCCCCCTCCTTGTGCAGGGAGATTTGGACCCATTTTAAAAACCGGACAGAGCTGAACGCGTCCCCCGGCTGGGCCGTGAGGGTCTCCCTCGAGGATCGGGAGGCAGCCCCCCTTCAAACGAGAAGGCTTTTCGGAAGCGGTGATGCCAGCCAGCCCTGCGCGGCGCTGGCCCTGGCTCCTGCTCCAGCTGGCCCAGGAGGCCACTCGCCTCCCTGCGCCGAGGCAGAGCCCGTGCTGGGCTGACGCTGTCCCTCGCGTCACCACGCCGCCCGATGTCCCACACAGTGCGGAAAACGCTCATCGGCAGGCAGGTCCTTCCCTCCGCAGCGCCGGGCAGGAGGGCAGCATTCCCGAACACACCAGCGGGGAGAACACCACGCGGGCTCCCGGGTACAACCTCAGCTGCCGGAGAACCGAGAGGGATCGACACATCCGGTGTCACTTCTGCAGCCACTGGCCAACAGCCCTGATGGCGCAGCCCTGGAGCCATCGCGCCGAGTGTCGCAGGGACCGCGCGAGCAGGGCACACCAGCAGCTGCAGCTGGGATGAATTCAACTGCGTGGAATTACGGAACTGATTTTGAGCAAGAGCATCCGCTTGGGAGTTTGATAAATTCTCACATTTCTGCTTTTCCTCAGGTTTTCCTCAGGCACCAGCATCAAGCAAAGCTTTCTCTCTAGTGAAGCAGCTGAGGGACACAAAAATATTTACGAAAAGCCACTTCTGGCCCTTTCTGCGCCCCAGGCAGAGCCGCGTTCGCGGCAGGCAGGTACAAAACACACGCCCGGCGGGAGCCTGCCTCACCACACCAGTCCTTCTTCCCAGTCTTTTCCGCAGATGCTTCCTTGCAACGGACCGAGCCGTGCCGATACAAAACCGTCCCTCAAAATAACCAAGTCAGCCCCAAACTGCTCCTCGGAACGAAGCGGGTCAGCAGCTGAAGCAGCAGAGTCGTCACTCACGGAGGCGGCAGCCCTTCGCCGCTGTCTGCCAGCACGTTCGGGAGGCGTAACTTCATCAGCCCTTCGTTAGCGCCTTGCTGCGCAGCGCGGCATTTTGTGGTCAGCGTTTTCCGAGTTCAGCAGAGAGAAACCTCCCGGTGCTGCAGCCCCGCGTACGAGCTGCGTGGCTCTTTCTGAAGAGACGAAGGGTGAGAGAAGCACCATGAGGGGCAGCGCCGCTCGTACGGCAGCAGCTGTTCTTCCATTTTCAGGGAGGGGAAACGCGCTCTCCTCCTCCAGCAACCTGTGCTGATTTACTGTTACTGGAAATAGAAACGTGCCTGGTACGACGCAAGGAGAGACACAGGGGGTGGGATGGGGGGAGGAAGAAAAGAATAAGACCTTTTGGTACACCAGGAATTCTGCTTTTGAAACCAGAAACAGAGCACTGAAATCTCCCACTGAAAACCATCTGCGCCGGCGCAGTTGCACAGAGCACAGCTCTCTTCAGCAGCCTTAGAGGGTGGGGAAAAAAAAAAATAAATAAAAATTAAGGCTGATTTATACGGCTGGCCTCGTCTCTAAACAATTTGTTTCTACAGGATTAACAAAACAGACGGCATTAGCTCCGGTGGCCAAGCGCGTGCTAGCGGAAAAGAGAATTAATTTGCTCAGGCTCCAGAGTCAAAAAAAGCAGCCAACGGCTCAGAGCTCGGCATCACAAAGCGAAGGCATCCCCGCACCGCGAAGCCATCTGCCGCGCGGTGGCACTCCTCCTCCAGCAACAGGACAAGGTGGGGACGCCAACTGCAGCAGCCCTGGGAATAACGGAAGGCTGATTCTTGCCTTCCCCTGCAAAGCTTGCTGCATTATTAAACGGCAGCAGAAAGCGTCGTCAGGCACCCGCACGACAGCGTGCCCGGCTCGGGGAGGGGGGGCCCTGTTCATCTGCATTTCTCCAGCCATTTTTCATTTGCGACAGGACCGCTCAGGTTAAATCCTGCAGCACCCAATTACAACTGAAAATTATTTCGAGCATGACGAGAGGGAAAGGCAGGTTACACCACCAGCGTTCGCTATCACTTCTGCAGAAACCAGGCTGCCCGGGCAACGCCCCCACCGTACGGCGCATTTTCTGTCCGATTCGGTATTCGCGGTGCTTCAACGAGTCGTCCTTCTTCCTTCTCCGGTGCAAGCTGTCGCAGAAATCTCTTGACATACAAAACTGCCTGGTACTCTTCCAGTTTATGGACAAATCAAACGCAATTCCACCCTCCTTTTGTTCAGCTGCTTTTCTAAGATGCTCGTTTCACAAACTCGCCTCCCCTATTCTCCCCCTATTTCTTCTGTTCGGCAGATCGCTGTCCACCTCCGTCTCAGGCAGGCTGCACACGTAACTCACTTCCAGAGCACAGAATCTAAACGGTTCGACCCATCCTGTTTTTAACCACACTGGTAACGCCGAAGAGCGGCGGGCTGGAGACATACGCAGAGCTCGATGACCTTTTTGCTGCGGCTCTTACCCGACGTACACAGTGCCTAACTTACACACAGCTCGATACAGGCTCCTCCAGGAAGGGAGAACAAAGCTATTTTTGCTCTTTTCAGCTCTGTGCTCTGAACGGTTTCTCTCACAGGCTGCAAGATGCAATTCAATCCACAGCCCAGCCTCCTGAGAGCAAGATACAGCACCCGAGCCGTTACTGCTGGCACCCCATGAGCCGAGCTGCTTTTAAAAACAGGGATGGAGCGGGAGAAAAGGAGCAAAACCGCATTTGCGACAAAGCAAGAGCAAGCTGGTGCACCAAGTGCTGCAAGCTAAGGACACCGAAACGCGGGCTGCGATTCTGCAAGGAGAGTACGTGAGGAGTTAATGCATGTGGGAGGATACAAGGAACCAGTACCAGCCCAGCACATACCAGGAAAATGTGTTGTTTACTTAAAAACCGAGTGCACTGCAGAAGCGCTCAATAGCAGCAGATCCATCGCTCGACGCTGCCCCCAGCAGCAACCGCTTCTAACAGATGGTACATTTTTCAACAGTGAGGTTCTTTCAAGTGTCATATGTACGCCTTTGGAAGGCAGCAGGGGAAAAAACAAACCAAAAGCAGCAACAACAAAACAAGCAGTTTTGAGAAATTCAAACTTATTCACAGGATTTAAAAAAAGAATCAAGACCACTCTTACAGTATAAACACGCCAATTCATTCATTTTTACTGATGGTTGCATTTATGAATTTCATTCTTGTGAAAAAAGGGAATAAAAGGAAAAAAAAAATTAAGAAAATAGCTATTTATAGAAAACAAAACAAAAAAGGGCTCAAACAGAAAAGACTCTGTGCTGACGCTTTTGATGAGCAGTCCGATGGCATGAAACATTACCTGTGCACGCAGGCATGCTTGAAAACCTCTGAGTACTGCAGCTTCAGTTCCACAATCCAGGATTTCTTGTACGGTTGTTGAAAAGAAAAAGAGCCTAATAGTTTCATACTGTATTTATTTAATAACTAAAATTCACAAATAAAAAGATACTTGCAAAGTCCTTTAGTTGTGTCATCCCCTCCTCCTCCACTCTACTGCTTTCAGACCCATATGCATAAAAAATGGGCTTGGATTTGTAAGTTTAACTGTTATATGATTGGTCGTTGGAGCTGAAGCACCAAATGGAGAAGATGCTTTATGGAGATGAGGGTAGAACCCTTTGCCTTCCCACACACATTTTTGGAGGAACACAGGAGATGTACCAGTGCCCGGACTCCTCTGCTCCAATTTCCCCCACCCAGAACATTCCTTCCAATTTCTATTTCCTCCGGTAAGTGACTGACCGTAGCCTCATTTTGCCCCCTTTCTGTCCTCGTGGGACTGCAAACACGCCGGACATTGTTCATTCCTTACTCCGCCAGGCTTCGAGTCAGCGTCAAGTAGGTCCTGTTACAGCTCAGTGCTAGTAGTTTTTATTGGGTCTTTTCATTTCAGGTAGGTTTGTGTGTCAATTCAGAAGGCTTGCTTGTTTTCGTCCTTGTTTATATCTGACAAGCTGCTGGATAAGGCTATTCATACTCCAGGAACTGTTTGTGATAGAATAGCAAATATCTGCAAGAAAGCACAGGTACAGTTTCAGCTTTCTGCTACGCGCTGGGGCAGGTTAGTATTCCCATTGATGCAATCATAAAAAATGAGGACCATTAATTCTGTTTTTCTTCTTAATTTGAAGTGATTCCAGGGACATGCCAGCTCCCTACAGTAACCATGGATGAGAAGGATGGGCGCCAGCTGAAATAATTTTACCAGCAACTGAGGAAACTGAACAGTTGTACATCAGTCAGCCCTTCTTGTACAATCCACTTAAAACCTAAAAGCTCTGGAAGATGGGACCATGTTGGTGCCCAGACAGGCAGCATCACACTATCACAACACAAAATACAACAGAGGTGCTTTAAGATGCAACTGTTGCTTTAGAGTCGCGTTACTGAAGCATCAGGCACTTGGGATTATTGCAAACTGTCTGCCATTCACTGTAACAGGATAAAAAACCAAAACAAAAAAAAATAAACAAAAACAATATACAAAGAACCAGGCATGTGGGTGAAAACTCATGTGTCCCAATCAAACCCAACTCAAACATCTAATGTCTCAATTTGTACTCAAAACTGGTGTTTTAATAGGATTAAATTCTTTCTATCCTTAATTACTTTATGCAGCTCGGCCCTCCAGCAGTTACGCGTCAGCGGGAACTGGACTCCACACGCCGCACGCTGACAGGGTCACTGCATGACTCTCTTCAAAGCACCTTTGAGACTTTCCAATTATTATCATTCCATCTCACGCCCCATGGAGCCTCCCTTATATAAAGCAGATCTACTTAGTGTCAGCCGTTCTCCGAGCCAGGGAAAACAGCTCAGAGCTCCAACCAGCCTTTAACGAGACGGACGGACAGCAGTTGCGTCGCACACCCTCTCCTCCTTGCCTATGGCAGTTTCTCACACAGACATCCCCCATCTGAAGGCCACAGCCAGCCACTTACTGAAGAAAAAAACCTGATTTTTCTGCTGAGTTCAAAGCAGAAGTTACCTTGACAAATCATTTAACATTAAAATTCAGATATTATAAGCCAGATTTTTTTAACTTCCTGGTTGAAGTTAAAAAAAAAAAAAGAAAAAATGGGAAAATCTGTTAAAAAAATTACAAACTGAACATCTGTGCCTGCAGCAATCAATGGAAACATCAGGAATAATTAAAACAAGAACATTACAGCCTTATCTTTCCATAGCTGAAAATGCAAAATAAAAAATTGAGATTTTAAGTTGCCTTATTCTTGAAACATATACCAGTCCGCGATGCTTCCCTCAAATGCAGAACACCAAGATGCTTCCCTGGCTAACTGTCGCTCCGCACTCCCAGTACTTGTCTAACGTGAATGTCTGAAATCATCACGTAACTCTGAAACCCTTTTAAAGCCACGTGCTAAGAAACAGCTCGTGTTCTGCACCTGCCACCCATACAGCCTTGCCACTCTGGTTCACAGGACTTTCTTCACGGCTTTCCTTCAAATCCTTTACACCCACAGTAATTCAAAGGTCCTGCAGACAAGGACTGGATTGTGTCGTGGAGGTAAACCCTGGAACACCCCTGCTCCTACACGGGACATCAGATCACTTCAGTTTTCGGAGTCTCTTCCAATTAGCAAGCAAGAATTTGGACATGAGCACCAGTTACGGACACCACAGAGTCAGCTAACATCCCTCACCCTTCTTCTTCTTCCTCCAACAAATCCAGCATTACAAAGCAACATTCTGAAGCACTGATACATGCACAGAGACATTAGGTATGCAAAGAGAGAAATTAAGTCTTCTCAATGATGAAAGGGGCTTTTAACTCAAAGTAAGGAAAACCCAACAAAGGCTGAAGTTTCCCTTCCTTTCCCCTTTCCAGCTCACACTTACCCTTCGCTGTCTAGCACATCCTTAATGCTAGCCTTGGTGATAATGGCATCATCACACTTGAACCACTGGTCCTTGTGCTGCCGGATGAAGCTGGTATAGTGCCCACTCTCCAAGGTTCCCTGGTGATTAACTACTGCAAACAAGGAGTACCTGGTGCAGAAAAGAGTTAATAAGTGGATCAAAAGGGGAAAAACAACTAATATTTTAGACAGGTAGAAGCTTGTGTTCATAAATACGTATAACAATAGTAAGGGATCTGATCCATCAGTAAAACATCAGCTCTTAACGTTAAATGGGAAGGGGATATCCTTGCCCAGGGAAAAGATCCACATTTTTCTTTTCCTGTCCTGCTATTCCTGCAACACTCCAGTCTGATGACAGTCATCAGCTCTACCAATACTGGCAACCAAAGATTTTTCTTCCAAAACAGCTCAGTATTGATGCATTCCTGAAGAGTGCCACTGATTATCTATGCTGACCTTCTATTTCCCTCAATTAGTTACTGCAGTGAACCAGAAAAATGTGTTTGGGGTGTGGGGAAGGAGAGAATCTTAAGTATAGCTAATCTTAAATATTTCTAGTGATAAACTGCCATACCAATTAACTGTCCTTAATCCGGAAAGTCTGTACCCATTTTAAAGTACTCAATATATTCAGCCTCAACTTCTGGCTTGCAGATGCTGCTGTGCATTTGCCTGCTAGCCTGAAAACCAGCAGACATACTTCTGTTCCAAAGAGAGATACTGATATAGACAGATCAAGTTGCTTTAAACATTTTTTTTTCTGTTCTTAAAGAGAAGATGACTGAAGTCCTTGGCTCTTTTGTTCTAAGGTAAGAAGTTTCTAGTCTTAAATATACTTGTGGCTCTTATTCAAATCTTCTCCGCTCTCTTTAACGCTTTCTTAAAATGCTGTCTTCAAACTGGGATACAAACACAGCTGCACGGTGGTAAAATAATCTCTCCAACCTCACTTGATATTGTGCTATTTATGTTCAAAATTAACAGAGCTCTTTTGACTCGGTCATATGGCAACAAGGCACCTATTCAGCTGACAGTCTACAGAGCCACTGGTTTATGAAATCCCCTCTTGCTCGTGGCATCCTGTAATCCAACCAGGATGGACACCACTCTTTAGTCCCAGGAGGATTCCAAGACTGCCCCAGCTCTTTACTGGCACCCAGCTTACTAAGCAGCCCAGATGTGTCTGCTCTCGTTACCTTGTCCTCTTGTTAACAACTTCTCCAACTGAAGTCATGTGCAAAGCTCAACAGCGATCAGTTGTGTTTGCTTTCAGATCTTTGCTACCACCATTAAACACCACACATCTGATGGATCCATTGCTACAGGACCACACGTAACACCTCTCTGGTGTCTGTTTGTATGACAACTGCACTAAGGCCTGCTTAGCTGCTTTGTAAATTTATCTATTGCGTGATTCCAGTTTCTTAATAAAACTTCTAGTGCCAAATGAAGCTCCTTGAAGAATTTAAATATTCATCAGCACATTTAAATATTCATCAGCACATGACAGTACAACCAAACTTGTAAGCTTATTAAAGAAAAAGCTAAAGTTTGTGTGACCATCTCTACTCACACAAAGCCATGGATATGGGTTTCAATTCCACTCCCTCATGTTCTTGAGCAAGTCCCATGTCAGCCTGTCATTTATTCTGACTGGAATCAACATCTGGCCAAGAGACCCCAGAATTACTGGAGTCATCTATTTGGAGCTTTGAGTGTCAGTGTTCTATAAACTTTCTTTTGGTCCTCTGGAACTCCTTTTGTTATTGCAACAGAAACAGGATTATTTAAAGGAAACACCCATCCCTTTAATACTGTAACTATAGCTTTTAAATCTGCTCATAGACCGACTGCTGGGGTTATCACCCTCAGATCTGAAATCCAGCTGCCACGAAACCACAAAAAGGTGGGCAAGGGTATTGAATGAAGCTTTGGTTTGCAACAGTTCAGACTTACTGTGCTGTCAAACACAGTAAGGCACTTGGCTCTGCAGGATATACAGCAGACTGTACCTCCCAGAAGCCTTTCTTTCACGAGAGGAGTCACGGAATGTACCACTTACTTATTATCATTGTTTAGACTATCCGTCGGCTGCTGGTACTGCCCGTTCATTCTGCTCTCTTTACTGCAACACACACACACAAAAATTCAGTCACTTAAAGCTTCCCAAACCGAGGAAAGAGGTTTTACACGACACAGCCTGTTTGCCAAATCCAGGTCCTTATTCGAAAGCACAATGCTTAGCAGCAGAGAAGGCTGCTGATTAGGATGCTAAAGATGCTTTATTTGTTCTCACAGCAACGCTACGTAAGAAATACCATTTCTCTTCCCGGTCAAGGCTTCGGTGCTGCAAACACAGATCTGTTTACGTCAAATGTCCTATCCAAAAAGCTTAAAAACAGGTTAAGAAAAGATTTGTATTTTAAACCTGGAAAAAGATCTAATTACATCAATCCTTTATCCTGTGATGGGTCAATCATCCTGGCTCTGACTTGTAAATTCATTTTGTGTTTTGACAGCAGCAATAGGATTACGCTGCTGATTTCATAGCCGATGAAATTCAGATTACTGAGTTATGCCTGCTGATTATCCCATCTATATTCCATTATGCTTGATACCTTTCAGCAGCAGAGCCTGTTCTATCCAGGGAGAATTCACCACAGAGGAACAGGGAAGTATCAAAATCTCCAGAATATACTGGAACAAACCATGTATTCTTAATATTAACACTATTTACAGAGCCTGAGGGCTCTCCTTTCTCTCCTGGCAGAAGCATCTACTTCTCTCCAGGGGAGGGGTGGGAGCTTGAAATTTCTAGTAAAATTTTAGCATCAAACAGAGCGTCTGTGTTAAGAGATACCATGTTTTGGGGCTTTCTGCATTTCTTCAGATATAAATTAAATCTGAATATCCTCTTGTCTATTTGAATGGAACACTTGACAAGTACTCGTGAGCTGATTTAATTTCTTTCATGAAGGTATATTTATATAAATGTTACATCTTTCACAAACCTAGGAGGTGGGAGAAGCCTTACTGTTTCTGTTTACATACCAATTAGAAACGTCTATTTTAATCCACACTATGTTTTTTCTTCTTGCAGCACTCTCTAAACAGAAGTTGAAGGTATAAAACAAAAAAACCCTCAGATTTGCATGTGTGGACGAACAAAGAGGAAGGATTTTTATAACTCCAGAAATACTAGGTTAGGCATTAGGTTATATTTAGTCTGACTAATTACACAAGACGACCAGGTGATGGGACCAAAGCAGAGATCTGAAGGCACAACAGATCTGAGTTTATAAATTTAACATGCAACCAGAAACATAACACACATTAATAAAAAAAAGGTAAAATCAATGTTTAAATATAAAGCCTTTTCTGGCACACAAAACTCAATAGTTTATCTAAAAATTAGTTTAGAAAAGAATATTTCAAGGAGAAGCTCACAGCCGAAGCATCATTATACATACTGTTCTATAACCTCGAGTCAAGGATGTTCCATGTTTCATGATGCACATGTATGAACTGGTAAATAGGTCTGGCCAGGTCTCTGAGGGATTTGGAACTCGGTACACACCTGGAAGCCATGAATGGCGTCATGTCCAGCTCCAGCGGAAACGAGACATACGTAGTGATCTTTCGCCTCAGTTTGGCTGAGTGTTCAAACCGCTGGAGACAAAGTGGAAGAATTTTTTTTTCTTTAGAGAAAGGCTAAGTTTTCTGTCTTTTATAAATGTAGTAAGCTTAGGAACAATAACATGAAAGCATATTAGCAGTCAGTATCCAGGGACATCCCCAGATTTTTTCTACCAACTACCTGGGCTGGGAACCCCCGTGTAAATGCTACCACATTGCTACTAGGAAAATAAACCACAACTTATGGGGGAAAACTACAGTATTCATTTGATTGTTCACCTTAATATCTATATATAGAAACTAATTCCCAACTGGTATTAAGAAAAAAAATATATTATACAGAGCACATATAGCCTTTACCCAAACCAGTGTTCATTCGTATTGCGCACTATTCAAATACATGTCTGCTGCCTACTCCAGCACACAAAACTGGTGAGGCTGAGAGCTTGCCATCAGACTCACGCACTTAATCCTCCCATCCAATCATCTCAAGTGACAGGAGTCAAACCTACACAGGAATATCAATGCAAATGAAAGCAAAAATGGAAAATAATCATAAAAAAGCCTTGTCCCTCCGCCAAAAGCCGCCTGCAATACCCACCATCCTCTCCTCATCTTCTCCATTGAACATTAAATGGAAACAGGAACAAATACCAGAAAGAGATGAATGAGTTTCTATTTAAAGGCAGCTTCTCTCCCTATTTCTCAGAAATTCTGCTCTATTTACACTTGAAGTTAATTATTTTCCAATTGTGGTGCCATAACAATTCCCTAGCAACAGATCCAATCGTGAAAAGCTGAGACTTCTGTAATTTTTCTCTTTTGTGTTTCTTTTTTGCTTTAACACATGATATGAAATTTGCAGGGACAGGACAACACAGTCACTTAGCATAAGTAATTTATTTTAAAAAAAAATCTGCAATCTTTCTGAATAGCACAAATTCTGAGTGTAGAAAAGGGGTTGAGCACATCCACACCACCTTGTCCAAAGAGCAGAATCACCTAGGCATATCTTGCCAACTACTCTGCAATGATAAATTAAAAATAAAATAAAAACAAACACCTACAAAACTCCCCCCAAAAGCCAAGCAGCCAGCTAAGCACTCCTGAAACCTCAAGTCAGTCATGCAGGAATGCTCTTCAGGAAGCCCACAAACAGCCAAAGAACAAAGGAACGGAGTTCCTCTCTGTTCCAGCCAGGCTAATAGCTTTGGCCATTCGCACTGCGTATCATCTTGGGCAATTCTCAAGATGCAACTGAAAATTTGCGGGTATATATATACATCTGAAAGCATGTTTGTCCCAAATAGTCTGAAAAAACCTGTAAATTACAGAAGAGGCAATTCTTTCCACCTCTAACACATTTTTCCAGTAGAAAGCAGAATCAATCTTTTCTCGTGAACACAGACCCTCCTATGGCATTGCGTTCTCATGTCAAGGCCTCTGCATTTTATTAACAAGATTTTGTACAAGCCAGATTTTGAAAATAAATTTCAAATTGCCACTACACTGGACATGGCATTGCTAGGTAATGTAACAATTCCAAACTACAATCACTTCTTGAACGCAGTCCGTAACTTGCTCCGGGAGACCATGACGCTATAGTTACACAGATTATTAGATTTTCTTGAAACACTGGTCATGGTAAGAGCTGAGGCCAGTGATCATCATTTGCTGCATAGCAATGAGATGACTTTGTCATTCTGTCCCAGGAGACACTCAAGACTTTAGGTCTGCATCTGAAAAGCTCGAGCAGATCAAAGATGCAGTAAAATTCCTACGGTGGCTGCTTCTGCAAAGACTTGTGGCATCGTTTTTCAAGGACCCTTTGCCTCTTGACACAGAATGACCTTCATCTTCTGCAACAGCTGCCTACTTTGCACCACAGTCATATTGTTTATGTTTAAGAGACAAATTATACAGGACTAAACCATCTGAAGGCATCGACTATGACATTATCTCCCATCATCGCATCTGACAGAATCTAGACCAGAAATACTGAAAACTGCATCACAGTTGGGAAGATACAAGAAGCCTTCTCCATTATAACCAATAACTTTTTCACACTTTTCCTTCAACAAAGAGTTCCTACGTGGCATTCTTCCAGTAGAAGTGTAACCATGCAGAATGAGTAAGTGTTACTGGAGATTGGTTTCTACGCTGGTTCAGGTATTTTGCTAGCCTTCCATTTGGTTTCTAGATTCTGATTTTTTAGGTTCCTGCAGACGTACTGCAAAGCTACATTATAGATATTGTAATGCTATCATATAGGACATCTAGCTGGGCATGCAAGCTGTTCTTTATATTAATTTATAGAATAAAAGATTAGTCAGTGAAAGCCAGAAGATACGTCCAGGAATTTAGCTCATCCTCTCAGAGAGGAGCACACGTCCTTGGCTACGTCTACTCCCTGTCAACTTACTTTGAGATGAAAACAGGCCACAATGGGTAACTTCTTCATAGTGAGTTGTTTGGTAGATTCCTGGTAGCTATGGCAACCACTACATTTGATTTTGGCACTGCTTCCTAGATGTTCTGGCCTTGTAAACCTGAAAAAAAAATTAAAAAGCAAAAGGATGCACAAAACGATCAGACAATTTTCCGCACATGCAGAAAACACTTATTTTCTTTTACTTGTGGGTCACTGGTACAACAAAAGACAAAGTTCATGGCTTTTAAGTGCCACTCTGAAAAAAAAAAAACCAACACCAATAATAAAGTGCTATGGTTCAGATATCCAAATCTGACATTTATCATTGCTCTGTTTGGGAACATTGCACTGAAATGCATCAGTGTCTGAGAAAGGAGCTACATGTTAGTTCATCTCCTACAACAGGACAGCTCATTTTCATAGAGAAAACAAAGATCTTTTCTTTGAAAAACCAGAAACATTGATACAGAAGTTCCAAAGAAAGATGACACAACTTCTGTGCTCAGCTGTATGCTACCTGCAGGACACTCTTCCAGCTTGCAGCCCTCCAGGGCTGGGATCAAAGCTCTGAGATGGAAGGGCTGTAAACACAAAGTTCTTTTCAAAATACAAATAACTTCCAAGAAAACCCAAGTGTTGACAACTAGAAAAATACCTTTCAAAATTTTCAGACAGAGCTGCTCAAGGGACCTATAGGAAGAGACCATTACAGAATAGGGAACTGCTTAGAGAAAATATACTACCCCTGTGTTCTCACAACACACTAAAACAAGGTGTATCTCACTTTTCCAGAAACTGTCAGCGCAGAAAAGGCTAGGACGATGGACTGCTGAGTCTTTTCCTCCAAATTTAGCCTTCCACAGGGTAAATAAATCATCTCCCCAGAGGCTGTTTGACAAGTAGGATTTTTGAGATGCAATATTTTGAAATGTAATTGAAATTTCACATGAACACACACACTAAGCATGTGAGGGCAACATGGCATCAGCTCATCAGCAACCCTACCCTGCCCCATTCTGTTTATGGCCAGCACAACCTCCAGCATTAAAGGATCATCACAGCCTCCTGGTCTCGCCTCTTCTTTGTTTGATTAACAAGATTTCCTTTACATAGCCTATGTACCAGCATTCTCTGGTTTTAGGTTGTTTTTTTCTTTTTTTTTTTCCTTCCTTCTTTCAAGTCTGTAAAAAGGCTTATAAATGTGTTATTGTTGTTAAGACTGCCTACATCTTTCTGTTTTTTGTTATATCCCTGCTCAATCTGTCCTTCTTCAAGCCAGCTTCAAGTTGCACGGCCCACACTGGTTGACATGAAGTCACACACCTTCCCTGTTTGAATCTAATATCGAAGCTGCTTGCTAATTTTGAGGTCAAAACCTAGACCCATCCTCTTTAGGCATTAGAGCTCAACTTCTTTCCAAAGTCCATACTCTTTGACGTTATCTTTGAACCTGGATGTTTTCCCTTCCCTAGCATCATCTCTCTCCGATTCTATTAATCCCTATGCTGAAGAAAATCACCTAGATTCAATCAGTTTTGCCTCTTGATGCATTCCTGCATCAGCAGTTTCTCATTTGTACTAATTCCCTTGTTTTCTTAAAATTATTGATCTTAAAATTATCAAGAAGGTTAGAAATCACATGTCAGAGGCTACAAATTTTTATTTTAGGAGGATTAGCTTTGCCCCAGGCTACAGGGAACCTCTTCCTCAGACTAATATCTTTGACAAATATCTTCAACAAACATCTGCATTTGCCGTAACAGAATGACTTTCAGACCTGCTAAAAAATCCAAGTTAACTCTATATGAAGCCTGTTACCTGTTTCCAAGACACCCAAGTTTAATTCTTAATGCCATCCCCACAACTAAGCTGGCAGTAGCTGATTCTCAGCTCTGCTGAGAGTAAAACCAGATTCATGCTTGATGTTATGATTTAGACAAATATTAAATGCATTGTGAATGTTTTTCATGTGCTTGCTTAGCCGACGCAACCAAGAACATGGAGACAAGACACTAGTGGTGTCAATCTATAAAACCACATTGCCTGGCAGCGACCAAATTTTCTTTTTGCATCATGTGGCAACTGGATTTGATTATTTATTGTTAGGCATACTGTTGCTTTGAGTCTTCTTTACCATCTCACTTTCTCTTATGGAAAAACCTAAAATGTGTATGAAAATGCTGTTTGGGCAAAATGCCATGACAGAGCATCACTCTCTTCCATTGTTCAGCGCCACCTGGAGAACAGAACGAAGCCAAATTCTTTTTACCCCGCCAAAACTGTACTTGTCTCATTTCATACCTTCGCAAGCAGTCTGTGAGAGTGGTGGTGCCCGATACATGGCTTTCCCCATTTACGACACTGCCATCACCCCCCGGACTCAGCGGCCAGAACGGGGTGGAGGAGCCTGGCAAATCCAAACTGATGTCCCAAAACGGGTCTATCGTTGTGGAAACGCCACTGTGAAAAAGAAAGCAGTATAATACGTGTTTAAAGGAAGTAAAATTAACAATCTCTCTCACTTTAGGATGCACACCAGATCCTTTTAAGAACTATGGGATCTACATCACCCCTAGAGGGCACTCAAAGATGACAAATATAGTTGCTCCAGAGTTTTCCCACAACTGATTGTTCTCCTGAATATTTAAAAGTCATATGTTTTAGGAAATGCACGGGATGTACTAAATGCAAAATATATGCATTTAATACATTCTCCCACTCACTGGAGCTCTGCGACTTAAAGTGAACAAGCAGGGTTACTCGGAGACGGTACTGGTCATACTGCTGACCAGTATAAACCAGCTCTAACATCTATATGCAATCCACCTAGTTCAGAGCCTGGCTCTCTCGTCAAGACGTGGAAGATGGTGCTTAAGGCTACTTAGATAAAGAGAGCGTTAAATACTTTTGCTATACAGTAGTGCACTGAATTAAGCTTTGCAGTTCATATTAGAATCTCCTACGGCATTTGGAATTTGAGAGGCCAAAGAATAACTGCATCAAGAAGTAGCGTATGTTCTCGATCAGGTTTCTCTGCAAGACAGCTGAAGACAAGCCAACAGCTAGACTATGGAAAAGGCCTCTCAAAATTTTAACTTGTATTGACTCAAAGCTTGTCTTCCAGTGCTTACATTTTTTTAAGAGAACTCCAGAACTTCAGGTGTCTAAGCTCCTAGTTTGGAAGTATTTTCTGTTTGTACTCATTATGTTCATTTTTTGAGTTCTCTCTCCCTCTAAAACTACCATCTTTCACTCAGCAATCTCATCGAGCCTACAATATTCTGCCTTTTTTTTCCAGCTTTATTTGTGCAGAAGTTGTCTATTTTCAAAAGAAAATTAATCTTGCTAAAGTTTCATCAATGCTCATGTTATATTGTAACATATCAAGCTTTTCATTATCATACAAGATTCTGTGGCTCTACCAGGCAAATAACAAAATTTCATGTTTTCCTTACAGTAAATCTTCTGCAAATCTCTCCAGGAAACCGAGAATAAAAGCAGATTCAAACAAGCACAGCACAACAGTCCATCTGCAGGACAGCGTGCGTAATTATAAAGAATGCAAGACAGAACAAAAAACAAGAACTCTGACTTCTGCACTATGGCAACATCAAATATCTTGAAAGAGACGTCAACTTGCTCCAGTACACAGAGTAGAACTACAAACACATTCTTCCTTACTCTTGTAAAACATTCACTTGCTGGTACCCGAGATTACATTAGTATCAGCCTCTTTGAAACCTCTCCTGATGATAGATGAGGCTCCTAACTGAAGGAAAATATTGTTGCATATCAGAATTTTCTTCAAAACTGGTGGCAATTGCATACTTTCAAAACCAAAGAGATCTTGGAAGTCTTTTCCTCATGATCTTGGAAAAGAACAACCTTTTACAGACTCGTAAAAAGTTTATGTGGTACTTTCCAAGTAGCTTTTTTGGTACGTCTCAATATACGACAGTTAACTGACTGCATTTCGCTGATGCTGTATTTAAACAGTTCTTGTCTTGCTGGAATTTTGCTGGCATTTTATTAGCATTCAAAAAAAAAAAGATTCTGTACACTGTTGCACTGAAGGGTGTACGGATTCAAACCAGAGTGCAGAATGAAAAAAAACTACTTACTGGCAGACTTGACAGGTAACGTCAGACTGCAGTCCGCCTGTGAAGATTTGGTCTATGATGCAGTTACAGTGGTTGGGGTTGTTGGCCTTCTTCCCATTATCATCACCTGGAGGAATGCAAACACAAACTCAGAAGTCAAAAACCCTCCTATGGAACAGTGATTTGTCTTGGGTTGTCTCTCCAGTAACTCTTTATGATGCAAATTTATAAATACACTGCAAGTTCATATAGACAACACAGAGTCCTGAAAATGTTATGCATTAAAAACAAGAAGAAGAGAACTTGTCTCAAGATAAGCTGTCTGAAGAAGAGAACTCCAAGCAAAATATATCAGAAGGTGACTAAATGCAGTTAACTCCCGTAGAAGTGAAGCTTTAAGCCACATCAGCTGCCAGCCAAGTCCTTTTTCAGGGTACAGCCCTGTATCCCTTTAGAGAGACTTGCTTTACACATTCTGGTGTAAAGACCAGTCCCTGCGATGAAGGACTTGCCAAGGTGGTTCATGAAAAAGACCATTTAAACTTCACTTAGAAGGCCACTGTGCAACATCTGTATCTGAACAAATGGCCAGCTCTTTACCACAGAAGCACTGATTTCTGCTTCGGCAGAGTACTCAACAGCACATGACTTGCTAAATGAACACCGAGGAGAAATGTCAGTAGATGCCACTTTTCAATTCTATCCCGGTCAACTTCTGAGAGTAGCGTGAGGGAAGTTTATTAAGATCAATTAATGTCCAGCTTGCTGTCTGCATCCTGTCCTTTTTCAACATAAACATGTATCTTCTGGTCAATTTTTCACCAGTAAGAAAATGAAAGATGTCCTTATCTGAAGTGGGAAGATAAGTGCTGTATCTTCCTCCAGCTTCCTCAGAGACGTGGCAGTCCTCTAAGTTCCCAAGGGGCACAACGAACCCGTACCCAACTTCTAGGCATTACAAGCTGCCATTGCCATTCTCAGGAGCACAGCCATTAATTTTTGTGATCTGAATGCTGAGATTAGGCCAATTCAGTTTTCTTAAACTAACCAGAGCATTAAACAACCAAAATTTCTTGGCACAGTTCTCAGCTTTAAAGCACACTACTTCCATTCCCCATAGGTGAACTAGGAGTGATAAACTTTCTCTCTGATTTCCAAAACTCCGTTGCTTATTTCCTTGGGTAGGACAGAAACCATTGGTTTTGCTTTGTAAACGGAGATGCACGTACAAACTATTTCACAGCGCTGGCTAATTATGTTATAAAGTACATCTTAAGATGTCTTCCAATCTCCTGCTACAGAAATTGCTAAGACAGAATCAAGTTTTGCCAGATTTCCTAATATCTTTAACTTACTAGGAAGCATTTCAGTTTCAGAAATTAAATACCAAGATGGTGACTCCTCAGATCAGGAGTAAAAAAAACCTAATTTCTAGTCAAGCATGTCAGAAAATCACCTAAAGAAACAAGTATAGGGCAAAACCTCACCACTTTTTCCTGTGTCTAAGGTGCTCCAGCTGGAGTCTTCTTGCAGCAGAAAAGAATGAGTTGGGGGTTTTTTTCCAATTAAGTTTTAGAAGTTTGTTGGAAAACATTAAGCAAACTGACCAAGGTCCCACCTGACACTAAGTGTGGAAAAGCAGACAGAGGAGATACCTAAGAAGCTGCTGTAGGCCACTTCAGCTAATCAGATCCTAAATGCCTCTGAAAAGCTCTCACTCAGCTGCCTGATTTAGAAACTTCTGTTTGAATTGTCAAGAAAAGCATATAATTTCCTTAAAATGGTTCTTAAACAAAATGCACTGAAGTTCAAGCTGGGGGTTAGCAGACCCAGTTGCACGCATTTCTTGATGGGAATTTCAGCTAAACCTTACTGAAGATTTTTCTTTAAGATTTCAATTATGCTAAGCTAATGAACAGAGCACACAGTATAGAGACTGCACAAGACATTCTTCACCTTTACAAAAAGATCACTTATAAGCTTGAAAGACTACATGTGGATTTAAAAAAAAAAGAATTCAATGAGTTTTATCCTTGTTTTTAAAACTCCACTTTTGCTTTTTAAAGAAACAACATGCAACTGCCACACCCCTGTAATCTCACCGGTTGAAACACTGTCTCCCCCTGTTTTGTTTTGAGGGGGCAAAAGCAGGGAAATAGTGTCTAGAGATTTTCACTGGCCCGCAGGTAGCATTCCTGTTGGACACCTTTAGCAGGCAGCCACCTCTGCCTACGGAGAGAATGAATACTCCCTTCTCAATTACACAAGTCAATTAGGATCAGTGACAGCAGGGTCTCCAAAGAATATCCTGCGAGCTTGTTCCCAGCAAAACAGAAGGGCATTACCCACTCAACATTATTTCCCATGGCATTTGGTTGGAGAGGAGGAGAAAAAAAAAAAAGCAAGCTTTCCACCTACTCACACTTGTCAATATGGAACAGATGCTGAGAGGGGGTATATTGTGCAGCTGAGAGCTAGAAGCTACTAGATTGTTGTGCTTGAGTTAAGGTTCTCTTCAACATTTTTATATTACAAAGCAGGTTTCAGTTTTATACATTTTTTTTTGTTTTAAACTGGTCATGATTCCTACCAGGGAGAACAGCAGCTTCTTGTAAGAGATTGGTCAGCACAAGACCAACACCCAACTTGAAAATACATCAATGTACATACACCAATGTAATCATGTGAATGGCAGAAAACCGAATTTAAAAGTTTGGATTTGAATTAAATGCAACTCTTTAAAAAAAAACACACACAGAAGTTAGTACTGTGTCTGTGCAATAAGTAAGCATATTAACTTGTGTTCAAATATATATGCATTTAATGTACTACTAAAGGTAAATCATATGTGACAACTGTAAGAACAGCTATAGATTACTTTCTGACATTGCTTTTGGTTTTGAAATAGATTCCTTTTTAACATTGCGCTTGGTTTTTAAATAAAGTTTTGCCTATAACTTCCATTACCTATTATAAATTAGAAAAAAGAATTTTTAAATTGCCAGATTTTAAAAGGGGCATTTATCAAAACAAGACATTAACGTTGACTTTTCTGCTTTACTTTGGCCCCCAGTGCTCTGAATACACGCTTGCTGTTCTTTATGACAAAGCAGTGTACACAAATCCATATGGATCACAGCAGATGACAAGTTCCACGAGCATATGCTTTATCCGTTCCTAAGAATATCTTGCAGAATTCAGAGCAGGGCAGTGTTTTTCTCCCAAATCTCTCCTCACCGTCATGGGAGTCTGCAGAATTAGAACCCTGAATTTCATCCAGAGCACTCATAATTAAGATGTGTCTGTCATGTTGACTAAAAGCTGACCTAATGCTTTACAGACTGGGCAGAAATACCCATTATTTTCATTCCTGTAACAAATGAGGAGCCCTGAAACTCCTGAAGGGTTCCACACAAAGAATGGGGTATACTTTCACTTGTTCTTCACAGAAGAGTCTAGGAACATGTGTAAGAACCAGCAGATCAGTGCCTGATCACTTTCAGCATCTTCTATAATCCAAACCTATTCAGAGACCAAAAACCAACGTTGTCATGCATTTTTTAAAAAAAAACAAAGTCAATACATGGTAAAGTCCAGGTGAATGGTTCGACTTTAACACAAAACCCAGCAAGGCTGTTATAGCATTACCCTGCTGAAGAAGCCAGTATCTGATGTAGAGTAAGATGTGAACCTCATTTGGAAGCTGTTGTGGTGAGGAGGCCCACAAATCCAAACTACAATGACTCTGCAGAACTGAGCGCCATCAAAACAGCAAGAGAGCCCAGAACAGCACAACACGCAGGTACAACTTCAAATGTCGGTTATAGCATGGAAAAATAATTCCGATTCAAGAAAGCTCTGTTTTTTTTCAGTCACAGCATGCATTTAAGGATAGGCCTTGTGCAGGCTTTGGGTGAACGGTAGAGAATGAGGAGTAATTAATGGCTTAGCACTCTTTCTGTGATGCATAGGCAAGACAGACTCGGTCCCTTTCATTCAGAAACATTTTCTACCACTCCAGCAGCACAGCGGAGCCCTGTTAAGTGTTCAGAATACGCCCTGCATGGATGTCACAGCTCAATTAGCACAAGGAGAGCTATCGCCCCTGAGACATGATTTACACGGGTGATCATACAGGTATCCTGGGCTTCCAAAATGTCACAGATGCCACTAAACCAAAGTATGTATTCAACCAGCATTTAAAAAAAATCCAACCAACCAACCAACAAAAAAAAAGAAACCAACCAAAAAACCAACCAAAAAAACCCCCCAAACCATACAACGAGCTGGGCCAGCCCATATACAAATCTCAGGGCAGTCAATTTCATGCACTGTAGGATGCAGTATTACGAAACCTATCTTTAAATGCACATCAAAATCGTATATTTTTCCTAATTTAGGCAATGACAGATATCAATAACGAACCTTCAGAGATTTCTCTGACTTGCGTTAGGACACTTCCTAGAAAGCTGAGTAAATGGAATGGAAAGGAATAAATTACTAATGTAAGCCAAACAAGTCTCACTGTATATTTATACCGTTCTCAGTGTAAGGAAGATTTTCATTTACATTGATGCTTGAAGCCCTGATGATTGTGAATAATGTCCAAAAGTTATGGCTTTTGGACAAAATTTTCCCCATGACTTTATTTTACTTCACTATGTGTTAATTGTAGAACCTAATTACTACTGACTGGAAGCTTTAAAAGCTTTTTTAATTCAGCAAAATAAATATTTAATAGTGGCAGGGGAGGCATTATTTGCTTACTGTAGCTTTAGAATATATTCTCACTATTAGTAATATTTTTACATATGTACACTTCACATGTGTGTGTCTGTGTGCATAGGTAAGTAAGTATGGGAAAACCTTCTCATCACATAGCAAACCAGTTCATTCCAAAAGTGGTTTATCATGGCTGTACCTGAAATTCTGGTTTAGATGAACCGGTTTGGTTCCCACACAATTGCACAACCACTTCTTTTAAATTGCCTTGATGTGGCATAGATAATTTACCGTAGTTTAATAAAAGTCCATTTTTTCAGAAACAGAAATTTAAAAACCTCAGTGTACAGACTGTGACAGCTTAGTTATGTGCATGCAAGCAGCCCAAATTTAAGGATATCCATTAAATAACGGAATTTCAATCCTTGTATTGACTGTAAATGGTAACTCTGCCTCAACCTCAAACAGCTGAGTACTAGAGGTGCAAAAAGCCCTAATTCAATTCAAACTGGATTAACCCATTATGAAACTTGACACCAATACTGAAGTCCATGTTTTCAGTACATCTGTGATATCCCATCAGTAGTAAAATAATCCACACACATGCTCATGCTATTTTCAAAGTATGCCTACTAAATAATTTTTTCAGAGTTCCAGGACAGATCAGTTTCATTTTCATTCAAGGTCAAAAAGGTCAAATGGAACCAAGAAAAAATCAATTGTTGAGAAAGCTTGATTTTGTTGGTAATTGCAGAAAATACATCAGATAGATTCTTCATGTAAACCCAAATCACATTTGGGGAAAAAAAAAAAAAAATGTTTTTTTAGATTCTTTATGAGTTTGGAAAGGTTTTTTTTAGATTCTTTATAAGTTTGGAAAGAGTGCAGGGACTATCACTGTTGCAAGTTTTTTGTTTACAATTCTGAGAAGAAAATACTACTTCTTCATGAACAAATCTGAAAGTATAGAAGAAATACAAACACTATTTTATATCAAAGATGATAAAGAAGCTTCAAGATTTGTAAGACCAGTGGTTCAGAAACTTTCCAGGAACCAAGAAGCATCCCTGTTTGCAGCTGAGTTTACTCAGCGCTAAGAAGGGAGAGGTCAGTACTTGGGCAGACGCTGCCTTACAGCACCTCAACACCAGTTTCGTCAGGCTGATTGAATTTCAGTCGGTGACTGTCAAATCACAGCTATTGATGATTACAAAAGAACGTTCTGTGTACTCCTGTCCTTAGAAGTACTCTTTTTGGAGAAGACTCTTTTGGAGGACACCTATTATGAATGTGAACAAGCACATCTGCTGCCATGTAAGACCATCTCAAAGATAAAAGCAAGCCTTCAGAATGTTTCAAAGAAGAAGCAGCAGCCTTCCCTTTGAAAGCCCTCTGAAAAGCCAAAAAACCCAACCTCTAAGTGCCTTTTCTAAGAGCACTAGAGGAAAATTGAGTGCTTTAAAGCTTATTTTTAGTGACTAAGGATTTTTTTTTGTTTGTTTTGCTAGTATCAATCCTACTATTTTCCCCTTACAAGAACAGCAAAGATTTCTTTAAGTTAATCAAGTTAGATCAAACATTGGCAGACCGGGTAATTTTCAGTTCTGATTTAGTTCAGTTAACTTACATGAAACACGTAATTTCTTATGATCTTACCAAATAAATTCAAGACTTGGATACTTCATTTCTAAAAGCACGTCACTGAATATTCTTACTGTACTGTACAATTATGTATTTTTATATACAGACCAATAAAACAAGATACCAAAACCAAATACTAATTTTTCTTATTCACATTTCTTTAAGCAACTGAGCATTATAAAAAAGTAGAATAATATTTAAGCAGAAGAGCCATAGGCTCCCCTATGTTATTTTCATCAGTCCCATGACATACTGAGTACGAGTTTTAACTACCTCAAGTATAAATAGAATTAAAATGGCAATTTAAAAGAAAAGACAGTGACTCACAACCACTAAGAGAAGAATATGATGGTGATTCAACTCAATGTACAGGCTTGTCTACTTCTAACTCTAGGTAATTTTTGACAGCGGGAATGGTTTACTTACTTATTTATAAATACCTTTTAGTTTAAGTCCCTCAAACACTTTAAAAATGAATTTGCTAAACTGCTGTACTGGAAGACACTACATTTGATTAAAGAAGAGACTCTTCCACCTCCCTTTGATCCAATATTCCTTGTTGACTGAAACTCAGCAGAAGCCTTACCTTTGCAGTGTCTGTGTAGCACATCTAATGCAGCAATGAGGAACTCGTGTGCATCTTGTTGCTCGTACCCTGCTAAATGCCGTGCATGAGTCCATACCAGGTGCAATAACCTATATGGAATGTGAGGAGATCGGTGCCCAGAGTAAAACTGCTCAAAGCAAAGAAAAGGACATGACGGTTAACAAGTTACACAGCCTCAGTGCATTTAATTATTAAAAACTTAAATGAGTGCAATTAGTCAAATAAATTTAAACCACTTGATTCTAATGGCCTTAATAATAATACAGAGAGACAGCTTTTTATCACAGACTACTGAAGGAGTGAGCTCAGAACTGAGCACCTTAATCTTCTTCCTTGAATTTTCTTCATTTTGTGATGGATTAGTCTAAAATTAAAAAAAAAAAAAAAAAAAAAAAAAAAAAAGAGTGGAGGGGAAACAACACTCAGATTCCTCACTGATACCACTAGCTTTTATTAAAATAGGGGGTGGCAAGAGGGAATTCCTACATTTGCAAGAGATCAGCAATTTCATTCACAAATTACATGCCTTGAAAAATCAGGGCAAACACTGAAGACAACAACATTAGATGCCAGCTGCCATCCAGCCCCTGAACCAAGCCATGGAAACTCTCTGCATCCAATGGCTGTGCGCAGTCCTAGATTACGGAAAAATTCACCAGCAGGATGGCAGCCTCATGCCAGTACTGGCCTCCCGTTGTACGGCTGTAACAGCACAAGGCTTTAGAAACAACTTTATTCAGCAGAGCCGTGAGCAGAGCTGAACACAGCGCTTCATTCACCTGCCCACAGTCAGCCGCCCGTCACCGCTCCTGCAGGGGGTCCTGGGCCCGGACCAGCTCCTGCGTCGGCCTCTTAATCTGCTTCGGTCAAAATCTGATGAGCTGGCTACAGCAGGGACTGAAATTGCCCCAGGTGATTTTGCCAGAAGCATATTAGAGAGCACACGGACAAATTATTCAGTCAGCAAAACAGTGATGTGAAACACCGCTGCTGAGCGGTGACACACAGCTAGGAAGGTAAGTCAGCGCAGAAGAGGATGACAGATAACTGCCTGCAGAAATTCATGCCAGTTTTGTTTTGTTTTTTATTTTTAAATAAAAACTAGTCAGGTCTCATTTTAAAAAACAACAAAAAACCCCCAAAAGACCAAAAAACCCCCAAACCAAACATGAACCCCCCCATAATAAGGCTCTGCGTTTCCATGGGTCCAGCTCCTTCCTTTCCCCACTCCATTTCCACCCAAGTGCTACTGCTGCAACTCTTTTACTTCTTCTTGGGTCCTCAGTTCTGCTGCCAATTCTGGCATCCAGAGCCTGAGACTAAAGCTAACAGTCCCTTCTTGAGCAAGACGACTTCTGTACCTGTTAAAGCATCCCTGCACGGTGATACCAGTTCCAAAAGCAAAGCAGAGATGCCTGTGGTGTCCCTGCAGCGTGCCAGAACAGGCCCAGAAGAGTGTATTCACTTAACCTTCAGGTAATATTTAACAGGGTAACATTTTATTTTTAATAAGTGAAAATTTGTAAGTAATTTTGCCTTCCTTAACCTTTGGAAAGGGTATTTGCCAGTACAGGGTGCCTGCAACACCACAATTATGTTCTGCCAAGATCCCATCAAATTGATGGCTGTTTGTTTTCAGTTACTCTTCCCAAACACTAAAGATAGTAAGCAGCAAATACACAGAAGAAAAATAAGACTTAAAAGCCCAGCAGTATGTAATTTCTCACTCTCATTGGTGAAGGGGGCTTCCTCCCCCAGCCCCAAGTATCTCCCTGCCCGGTCTCTGAGCATCGTATATCAGTGGAAGCACTCACATCGTGCTGCAAACCCGCCCAGATAAAACACAGTGTGTTTTAAGGGACAGGTAGGCAAAAAGTAGTAGAATCTTCTCATCTAGTCCTCATATTTGTAGGGCTTTCTAAACTGTTTTACTGTATTTCCTTGCAAAGAAATTTCTTTATGCAAGCTCTGCTTTTTTTCCAAACAGGAAGATATACCTCTGCAGCCAAACACCACCAAATGCTTCTATAAATAAGAAGATCAATAGTTAACTCCGATGCCAAGAGGAATGACACCAAGGGACTGGAGCAGTAGTATGGTAATTGAAATCCGCTGACGCAGCTGCTGCTCAACATAATTCAGGGAACTGCAGCAATAAAACTTCTCGGTTCTGTCACTCCTTACAATTAGTCCCAGAGCTCTCTGGTCATTTTAACCAACAGCACTCTCCATAATTACTCCACTGCAGACACTAGAGCTGCCAGCAGATTTTACATTCTCTAGTGCTTCATTAGGATTAGAAGAATCTAACAAGAGGCTTTATCAAATTATTAGCTATTATCACACAGAAACTAGAAACACACCTAGTAAGAATGCTGCTGAATACACGTCAGGGTGAGGGAAAGCTTCACTATTCTAATAAATCAAAAATGAAACAAAAAAACCTGAGCATACTCAATGGCAATATTTTAACTGGAATGTATAAAACATCCATCCCATCTCTGTCATTTCCTTCTTGCCGCAAAGAGCAGCCTATCAGAGCTGTTCCAACCCACAAAAAGGAAAAAAGTCCATGTAAAGTCTTATTCAATCACTATTATACAAACCTTTAACTGAAGTGTCTATATACAAATAATCATATATTTGCAAGTCACTTTTAAAATAGTTTAATGACACAATTCTTCCAAACATAATTTAAAACATTTTTTGTTTAAATTTGTTTTCAATTCAGTAGTATCAGTTGTTTATATTGGAAAGAACTAGTTCAAGCAATTGAAAATGCTTGGTAATAAACTGTTTAATTGCTGTTCCAGGGAAAAAAAAGAAAAAACCAAACTAGGATTCAAAGCCTCCATTCTTACACAAAACCCGAGTAACAGTAACCTTATTTTTTTTGCATTTAGAAGACTTGCTCTTGGATTCTAAAAGGCAGAATCTATAGGGGGTTTAGAGGATTCTAGGCTTTGTATTTTGCATTATTGTTACCAAAAATGTACAGATACTAGTCAAGTTAAAAAAAACCCAAACCCCACACCAAACAAAACCCACCACCACGTACATCTGTACTCCTTTCTCCTCCTCCTGCCAAAAGCAGATGCACCGAAGTTTCCGAACTACGTGGACAGACAGATACATTTGATCTATCCTGCATATGGATCAACTACAAGGTCTCCAAGCTTTGTAATCAAGAATTCATAGGCATAAATCCTGTCCCAGCCTCCACAGTCCGATTTGAGAAGCTAAAACCTCTTCTTAGAAACTGATTTTCAACTATCCTTAAACATTCTGAAAATTACAACGGATGAAGGGAGCAATTAACACATGTGACCCTCAGAACAGAAGAACACCTTTGGGAGGTTTCCCAAAGAGCTATGATTCCAATAGTCAGAAAAATCCTTTTGCTTGCATGCTCTCTGTATGTTCCATAGTTATTTCAGAGAAAATATTTTACTAAATCAGCACAAACTCTGTATTTTCCATTACAAAATGCAAGGCCCCTGTCTACGTAAAGAGCCTTAACTACTTTTTCTCCCTTGCACCTTTGTTGCAACTTATTTCATACACCAGCCAGTTCAACTGTGTACCATCTTAAGGTATCGAAGCCATAAAATCATCTCATTCTTTTCCCTTTTTGTCCTCACTTCTCAACTCTCCACGTAGCTGTGCTGTGCACTTTGACAGGCTCATGAGGATGAGTAACGAGAGGAATAAAGGTGGCTTTGTTCTTTGCATCCCTGAGCGGATGCACGGCATTCTGCTCTATTCCCAGGTATTCTCACTATTCCAGTCACAGAGTACGTGAGATCCAGACCGGCTAAATCCTACCATCCCGAACGGCCATTCTGTAACGGATTTAGATAAATCTTCGGGTGTGGACCATCCTGATATTAATTTTCGTTGCTGAAGCACAACTAAAACACAGATACCAGTAGGTAAGAAGTACTGCACAAACGCTTTCAGCCAAACAGCTCAAAGAACGGATTCTGGGTTCTATCTTCCCTCCATCCAGTTTCACCACTATCTGTTATTCCCAAATTCTTTTCTTACGCAGTGTAATTCATATCATGATTCTACTGAGAAACAGGTTTCAAGTAGCATGAATGAGAATGTTAACTGATGCAGTCAGGTATTTTTAACACAGAGATTCAATGATGGGCACATTCACAAGAAAAGCTACCGGGGAAAAAAAACACCAACCTCAATTCTGAGAACCATCTGACACTCATTATTCACCATCAACCTACTTCAAGGTAGAAGAACCTGGTAGCTTCCCAATTATCACAGAGAAATCACAAAACCTATAGAACTAAATTATCTTAAACAAACAAAGAAGAGACAAGTATTTCCTGTTTAAGAAGCAAAACAGCAAAACTTGCCTATTTATGTACAGTAAGTTCCATTTAATGTTCAAAACAGCCTCTTTTTCTCCTGGAGTTCTTGCTGGCAGCGTTCACCTGATCCCCTGGCATTCCATTTGCCTAAGATCACACCTTCAGAAAAGAAGGGTGGAGGGGAGATGAAGTTAACCCTTGCCCTGACCATTTGTCACTGGGTGAAATGCCTACATCAGTTAATCCCGGTGGGAAAGCGACGTAAAAACAAGACAGAACCCGAACCAAAGTTTCCCCGGTAATTCAATTACAAAGGAATTCTTAACCATAGCACTGAAATCTCTGCTGGTCAGCCTGCCTTCATTCAGACCTCATCTCTGCAATGACAGCTCAGGAATCTTCATCATAACCACTGCATATAGCCGGGACAGGAAAGATAACCAGTCTGCTCCAAAAATGCAAGATTTTGGTTTTAATTCCGAATGTAGAGAAATTAAAACCCAGTGGGAAACAGAATTTTACAATGAGTGCTGACAGAGCTATAAACATAACATGGTATTTACTGCTTCCCAGTTAAAATACATGGAGCTGGTTACAGACGCTACAGTTTCACTCGTGGAGGACTCAGCTCTAGTTTTATTTCAAGGTGGTTGAGTCACTTTTTCTTGTCCTCCCACAGCACTTTGCTGCAATATTTCAACGTGAAATGAGGACAGAGACTGCTGTACTGCTGTCTTCCCAGTCTGGTATCAGAGACACAGCTCTTCCCTCATTCACATACCCTCACGTCGCAGAACATTAATTATCAGAACTAATGCAAGCGTGGGCATGGATTTTGATTGGGGAAAATGAAGGCTGAGATTCCCAAAGTTGTGTGTGAAATTAAACTTGATTACAATTGAAACTAATGCAAATGCTGTACTTAAGCTCCATTTTGGGTAAGTCTGTTCTTTGTTACGTGCTTGTACACAGTCTAGCAAAAGGCATCCTAGGCCATCAACCAGGCTCTACAAACAAAAATGGCAATAAAAATCATTACCTACAGTCCTGATCTTTCCTCCAGTCCCTCAATCTGTAATGCAATACTCTTTTCCCCTTTCCCAAGGGATTTTTAAAAAATGGATCTGAGTAAACAGATTGCGGTGATATTCATCAGAATGAGACTTTATACCACAACTTGATGAAAGGATATCAAGATTATAACAGTATCTTTTTTTTTTAAAATAAACAAATAGGTTTCTATATTAACAGTATACAGAAACTGGTATTTCTATACCATGACTGATTTTTTTTTATCTAGGCAGAGTGATATTTCCCCGTTTAACTACACATCTGGTTTCAATAATCCTGCAGCTGCTACGTATTGGTATGCCTGCCTTTTGTTTTTACCTCCTTCCCTGACAGGCTCAGGAATAATTGAAAAATAAATCAAAAAATAAGAAGTATAACGTACAACTAACGACTGATGAGCAGCATGAAAAGTTGCAATTTCACAAGAGTGCCGAGTATGAGCAGAAAACAACTTTGTACTGCAATGGCTAAGGGGGACTTTATCTTCCACATTTGTTTAACTCACCTGCAACGACCAAAAATAATCATCTCTGGTGGAAAAGGCACAGAAGGAAAATCAAATTGAAAATCACAAGATAAAGGTAAAGCTATTTTAGGTTGGGCTCAGTTTGAATGAACTTCCATGACAGCATATACACAAAAGGCATGCTCTGCATACAGACATCTCCAGCTATCTTAAATGCTCTGTGACAGCATGGACTGCAGCTTTTTGGGGAGGGTTTAGCTTTTTTTTTTTTTTTTTTTCCTTATCTTACCAAGAAAGCAGATTTATCACTGAGGGAAAGGCACAGGACTGGATTTGTTTGTTTTTAAAGACTCATCTTAAAACTAGAAGCCCACATCTAGCCATAGTCCTTACATTACTGATGCGGAACTAAGAGTTAATAACGCTCTTTGACTATTTATTAAGGAAAAGACTCTGTCTCACACAGCACAGAGCACAGACTAGACCTAGTACAAAGGCACACTGCAAAGCCAGTCACCTGAGTGAGAAAAGGGAAGAGCAGCAGCTCGTACATGCAAGGCACAATGTGCCAACGCATTCACTTTTCTACAATGGCCTCCTGGCCGTTAACGGGTTTCCACACAAGAGATGATAGCAAAGACATTTCTCCCTGTTAGAAAGCACCGAATCAAGATCTTTAAAATATTTATACAGACCTACATAATCCAGTGCCTTAAACCACACGGTTATATACTACTGCTTTACTCTTACTCCCATTATCACCCAAAGAGCCTGTGACGCATTTTCCAGTTACAACTTGCACCTTTAATTAAGGCACACATTCAGCTTTAAGACTAAAGACTTGCCAATCAGTCTCAGAAGAGCAGGCAGCACTGTAATTATTCCCAATACCAGCTTTTTGCCTAAACGAGGGTGACTTAAGATGAGGACTTAGAATAGTTTCTTTTTCAGCAGTTGGGTATTTTTGACAGTGGGGTCTCACTCCATCTTTACTGCTCTGCTTTGCCACACCTTGAGGGGAAACACAATCTGCATTTCCTTTATATATTTGCAGGTAGAACACAGTCCTTTTTGGGGTGAGAAACAGCCAGCATCAGTGGAAAGGCAACGCTATTGTGGCAACCAGCACTCACCTCCTGAAAAAGCGTAGACATTTCACAGACCAGACATGAGCTGGGGCTTTGCATTTCACATTTGTGTCTGTCTGAGAGGAAGAAATCTCGCAGCAGTGGAGTGTGGGTAAGTGCCTGGACAATACAGTTCATAAAACATGTGTTCCCAAGATTGATTAGCCCTCGTAGACCTATAAAGACAGAAGGGGGAGGGGATGCATAAGCATTATCAAGTTAACAAAATGCTGTATTTGTATTTTTACATAGTTTTCACAATATTGCCAGAAATTTACTGTATTTGCACAGCTCCAGGTGCACAGTTTTATACTGGTTTAGGTAGGCTATTGGTTTTGATGTGCTCAAGTCACGAGCTGTCACAAGCTTCCTGAATTACACTAGGATTTGTTTTTTAAACTCTCAGAAAAAAAAAAGGAAACCTGAAAGTACAGCAACACCAATAGCACTATTTTGCAATGGCTGTTTTTGCCGTACGTCACCAAAACATTGCCCCCTCCCCAGGCTGACACCAAAGTGCAATAACAACAACTGCTAAGTCACTACAGTAAGAAATTAATATATTTAAATAAATCAGGAAGTTTTCGGATAGTTTAAAAGGCTTTCCCTCATCCGGGTCACGAAGCCAGAATAAGGTTTTTGTACTGTTAAAATGCAACCATCATCTTGCCATGACAGGCAGCAAAGGAAACAGCCTCGGCAAAACAAAGTCAGGCTGAGACATCCAATGCTGACTTAGTATATGCTTTTTTTTTTTTTTAAAATGAAACCCAAGGTCCAAACAAAACAACCTTAAAGAGAAACTCTGACCAATACTAGTTCCACACTTGCTTTAGTTAAGTTAAACAATATACATCAAAAAACTCAACTTGGCATAAGAGGATTCCTCACACCTTAAGTCAAATGTTCAGTAATGCCCAGAGACGATTTCTTGTGCTTGGAAACCAAGATGCTTAAAGGAAAGGTCTTTTGTTGCACAACAGAAGAGAGGTTAGGAGTGGGGAAAGCTTTTCAGTCATTTGCAAAGTCTAAGTGAGAAGAAAAACATGCTAAAATCCTTGAGTACTCTTCCAAAATGTTAACATAATACCACCATATAGAAGTGCTAAATGAGGAGAGCATTAGGTGGACAAGAACGCTTATTTTTAGTCAAAAACTTACTTTGAAACAAGACAAAATGCACTGATAGATACAATTCTGGTATTAATTTGAAATTAACAGTCCTCTTCTGCAATATAAATGGGATTATTACACAGACATGAATGAAAAAAACAAGATTACTTGACAGAGAATGAAGACTTTCCTTGCCATTCCACAGGGAAAAAAAAAAAGTATCAGCTGGCAGTGCTGTAGTAATTAAAAATGGTGCAGTTCCCTTGCAGTACACCAGATAGTGCTCAAAGGGCTCTTTAGCATCTTTCAGCAGGAGGAGGTGTGGTCCAGTTGCTATGTTACCAGAGAGAAACGACACTACATCAGCTGGAACTGCAATAGTGAGCTGCAGGTAATGGACACAGAGCTCCCTGATTTATTTTTTTTTCCCTCTAATGTAAAACCGTCCTCCTTCCAATAGTTTCATGTTGCTTCTGTTTACTCAGAGTGCAGGACAAAGTTTCTCATTAGATTATAGTAACTTCTACCGGGCCGAAAGCTTATTGCAATTATTTGCTTTCTTTTCATGCTGGGAGGCAGCAAGTGTATGCACAACGTTAGCGAAGTGTTAAATAGTTAATTTGTCGTAGCAGCTTGAAATACAGTGTGATGCTTCAACTTTGTACACGATCCTATTTCAATCCCCAGCCTACGTGTCTCTGCAAACAACGTCACAACAGAAAGGTGTTCGTGCTGTGTAAGTGGAGAAATGTTTGGTGGGTACCTCTTGCCTCCCTCTGCTCTGTATTTTCCATTTAAAATTGACTGGTTTTATTTAAATCACAGACTACGCAAACAGAAGCCTGTAAGGCTCCCTGGACATGCCTGAGATGCACGAAGGTATTTTGGGAAGCAGAATACTCTCTTCCTATTGGTCCCTGGAAAACTCGGTCCCCTTGGTTAGCGCCAGAATTCAAAGTCAGCCTGCGCAGCGCAAAAGATCAGTGGAAAACTGGTTGTACATCTAGAAACCCACTCTAGCACTTTTTTTTTTTTTTTTTTTGTATCTAATTGAGCAATCACAAGTAAAAGCAAACACATAAAGGCAGATTTTTGGAATCATTTATTAAGCATCATTTATTACATGCCTGTGGCTGGACCTTCCTTCCCTGTGACCACAAGAATCAAATCTTCCTCAAAGTTGCCACCAGAAGACAAGCTACAGGCACCAAACGGTGAAGGCTCTTGGTTGACTCTATCTGCTTGGTCTTTTGGTGTCAGTTCTCCACGGGTCTAAGCGGAGTGTTTCATGACTTCACTTGAATGAACCAAGACAAAGCAACCTGCAAAACAGACAAGGCTGAAACGTGAACACTCCAAACCCTAATAAAAATAAGAAAATGGTGAACGTAGCAAAACATGAGAACTTACTTGGCTGAAAAGGGAAAAATGTAAAAGGAGCCCACATCAATCTTATCCTCGAGGGAGCAATGCCTGCAGCTGCTCTACTGTCTCAAACTGACATCTGAAATGAAGAGCTACGATGCACTGAACTACAGCTAAGACACTGCTTAACTAACTGCAGCACATCAGAAAACATCAACATCTGATGTACGTAAACTAACGAGCTGACAACTCAGAACAACACATCCTCTTGTGCTTGACTTTTAAGGGAAAAAATGAATTTTGTCATAAAAAAAATAGCTAAAAATTAAACCCTACACAGCATTCTGGTCAATAAAATATTAAGAATGGAAAAGACTTGTGTCTGCCACACCTATTTCCTCCCCACTAATAAAGTCTGGGAATATTTAACTGGAACAGTCAAGCACTGCAACATGTGGGCCATAAATTAACAGAAAAATAATGTGCCAGCATCTCAAATGCAGCAGTCCACTTTTGCTAGCATCAACAGTTGTCTCCACTAGCATCTCATCAGTGGACCGTACCTGTACAGAGGAGTGGGCTAACTGTCTAAGATTACCAACAGGATCCAACCTCTAGTAATAAAGCTGCGGTACTTTGCAAACTTCTGCTGTGCTTCATAGCATTATCTTTACTTCTCTTTCTTATGAGATGTGTCTGAAATGACCAAGAGCAACCTGTGAGATACTTAATATGTTCTGTACACAGATGTGTGCTCTTGCGGTGACTGTAGCTAGCAGAAAAGCATCGTTTTACTTTTGAACCTTGCTGATGTAAATATTGGAATAAATTAATATTGCTGTCAAGACAAAATTGTCATGTATGGTATTATCATAAAAATACACCCTTTAATCATCATACATTGGGTACAACCACTCCTCTTATTCTGTCACATGCTGGACAGGCAGGGCGTAAGCAAAGATCCAAGAAATCTGCTTCTGAAGTGCCTTGAGCACGGGCAAACCCATCTGCGAAATTATTTTCACATTCGGTATCAAAACTAGGTTCTAAGCAGCTGGCTTACCTTTGTCAGCTTCAGTTCTTCAATCTTCTTCCAGCAATGGGCTTTGTTTTTTCAAATGCTCAAATTAAGAGATCCACAATACTGGGCAAAAACACTTGCTGTGATGCAGGGAGACCTAGAACACTGGTTCCGCAAGTCCACCCACGCAGGCGAGATGAGATGAAAAAACCAAAAAGATAAAGAAATTCCAGTTCTCTGTGAAATGCAACTATACAGCTGTTAAAGGTGGGGAAGTGGGGAAATGAGGAGACCACACAGGAATACAAAATACAGAAAAGACAACCAGGTGCCTATCTTGCTCTCCAGGAAGAGGTTCTGTTTGTCTCTAAAAGTAGGCTTTGTGCTGGGATAGGAAAGACAGCAGACAAACTGGTCTCAACAAATATTATCACACAGAAAACTGATTTTTCTGAATGAAGGCTCTGGAAGCAAGAACATAGGTCACTATACAATGAAACTTTGTGAGACAATCAGGAAATAATTCAGATGCACTACAGCATAGCCAGCTTCAGATTCTTCTTACATTAAACACAGGTTGGCAGCACCTTAGAGCAATTTTTTGTCCCCCATCCCCAGCACTCCCAGTTCCCCATCTGGTGTTGGTATTTCCCTGAAGCTCCATCAGACAGTATCAAAAGTCAGTGCAAGCTGAGGAAGCACTCACTGAAATATTTAAAGGGTTCAACATCACCTTTGGAAACCAAAACTGCACCACGGCAATGAAGATTTCTAGAACAATTTTGGGTTTTCATCCTACGCTCATGCAATAGGAACTGCAACATCCTTCAAGAATATCTTTCTGAAAAATGTATTTCAAGGGAGATAACGTGAAATTAGAAGTTTACACAGGAAAATGCATGACATTCTGCGACACTAGTGATCCCGTGAGTTATCAAAAAGATAAATTGGTGAATTTATTCCACTTCAGCTGAAACATCCTTTCTCTGTGGCTGCAGAAACTCACAGGTAACTGCGGAAGCAGCAATACTGACTTGAATGTATCAGAAAGGTTTTTTTCAGAGGTTTTTACAGAACATTTTTTACAAACAAACTTACCAATGACATACTCAACTTTTAAATTATTATGAAAACCGTTTAAGAAAAAGCTACATAAACTTTTGACGCAGCCAAGTTAAATGAAAAAATTTCAACCACATCACCTTAAAACCTCACTTAACAATTCAACGTCTTTACCTCCAGTAAACACACGGCACGCAACTTACCATAAAAGAAAAAAAGGCGGGGAGGAAGTGCTTAAGCACTGCCTGAGTTTCCAAAAAGATGTAAGTTGTACGCTTTAAATTCAAACAGTTGCATAGCTTTGATTTAGAATTTGTAAATAACGAGTTTCTTTTCTTTTGTTTATTCCTAAAGGGCACAAGTAAACAGTTTGACTACATTAAGTTAAAATTTTCCTTTTAAAATGTGGACTAAAATTCTCAAAAGTTATCTTGAAATTCACCTGAGTTCTGCCAACCACCTCTTGCACTTTTTCCACCACTTCTAAGATACAAGGCAAATTAACGTATTCCTTCAGTAATAAGCCACCATATTTAGGTATTATGTCTTCTTTATATTGCAGAAAGGTATGGAGATAGAAACAGGGGGTTTTGTTTGGCTGGTTTTTAAACACCGCAAAAATAATATTTAAAAAATATTCAAAAATTACAGAGATCCCAAACAGCTTTGCTGAAGAACAGAGAAGGATGGAAAACATTTGTGTGACCTGGGACACGGCTGAACTGAAACACTTGTCAGCAATCGCACTGTGATGCTTTGCTGGGAGGAAGCCTGCAGCAACCAAGAGGGCTTTGGCATGGTATTTGGCTCCGGTGTCTGTCAGAGGAGCATATACAGAATAAAAGGCTATGAAGTGTTTGGGGGATTTCCCCATCCCCTTTCACATATATTTCAAGAGTTCATAAAAATGCCCACACGATATTCTGTTGGTTTTTAGGCCACACCAGCAGTACCACTTCAGGAAGACGCAGAGAGTTTGAGAAAAGAATTTAAGCAAAAAAGTTCTCCAAGTTCAAACTTTGAAACATCTATAAAATCCAGAGTATGGTCCAAACCTAGTAAAAATAACTCCGAAATGTATACCCTCTGCCTAGAAGGAAGTTAAAGGCTCTGTCTGCAGAGCAGTGATTAGCAAGAGGCTAAGCCTGAAAACACTGTGCATCCCTGCACCGAACCTTTCTCAGTTTTATAGTCATCAAGCTAGAGAAAAACCCTCACTAAAGAGAAAACTAGGAAAGGAAAATGGGTATGTGGCTTTGGAAGACTAGACTAAATTCAGTTACATGACCGAGAAAGATGTGGCGAGATCCAGATAAAAATAATGAACCAACCACAAAAATGTTCTGGAGTTCCCATAACCAGAGCAAACCCAGTAACGTTAAGAACGCCACGGAGGTGATGAGACCACCCCCTCTGAGCAGTGCTGAGCAGCAAGAGCAGGGACACCAAGGCTGCAGCTCCAGGCTGCTTTGCCATCGCATCTCCTCCTTGCCCCGACCCTCTCTCCTCCAGCAAGCTCATCCCCTCGACCTCCCACTGAAACCACAACAACTGAAAATGCAACACTTAAATGCATGCTCAGGTACTTCACTCAGGTTCACATGACAACTCAAAGTCTCTTTTTCAGCAACCTCCAGCATATTTGTGTGCAACTGGGCAGTTCTGGAGTGACCTCAACATTCATAGAAAACTTTCCAGATTTATCCTTTTTTACCTTGTGTTAGGACCGCCATTCAGAAGTCACTGTTTTCACAATTTTTCTTCCTTCAAGTATCAAAAGAACCCATGAAAAGTTACCAGTAGGTAACAACCTACCTACATTAAATTGTCAGGATATACACAGCAATGTCTGTAGCATCTCTTCAGCACCAGAAATGAACGTATTTTCTAGCACGTCTACGACAATGATCTAGCTCATCCACACCACGTTGTAGAAACAACAATATTGGTTCTGTATGGTGAAGATTAACTAGTCCAGACCAAGCAAATGCAGATTTAGTGGCTCTGCACTGCAGTCCCCAGTACTTCTTGGAAGGCTCGTTACCTTGGGCACAGCGCCACGCGAACACTGTCTACAGAGCCGTGCGGACACCGGCACGTTCACGCTGCTCCGAGCCTCAGCTGAATTTGCATGGACTTAGGTGTGGATCGAGACAGGAATAATGTTTTTCCAGCATTGAGTTTTCCCCACCCCTCAAATTGATTACATTCACTACTTTTATTCAATAGCTTCAGTGACATCACGTAATAGTTACTTACTGAAGGGACACACTACAGCAAGATAGTGCAAGTGTAATTGGAAGACAGAACAATAATTCAAGAGGAATTGTTAAAGGGAGAAAAAACTATCTGAAATCAATTAAATTCAATAAAAACAACTGTGAGGTAGGAAACAATAAAAATAAAGTGGGCAAACACAAAATAAGGAGCAATAGCTGTAGCAGCTCAACATAAATAACTTAATGCTGTGCTGGACTTTTGAGACAAACAGCATTTTGAAACTTAACAGGAAAAAGAGAAGGCCTGGAGGTAATTATTCTGCCCTGGTGACAGGAAAACCTCAGCTGGATAACGCCTAGGAACTGCGCACCCATTTTAGAAGAGATCTATGCAAACTGGGGAGAAATCAAGAACATGAGCAAAAATTCGCATGAAATTAATAACTGAGACTGGAGAAACAACTGAAGAACCCACTGGTTAAGTTTAATTAATTAAAAAAGAGTGCTGATGGAGGAACAGCCAGGCTGACAATTTTCAAGTATGTTACAGGCCACGGCAAAGAGGACTGTAATTAACTCTTGTGGCCTACCCAAGCTATAATAAAAAAAGACTAAGCTCACAAGAAGTGAAATTTAATTAGATATTAAAAATAATTGTCTCACAGTTAGAAAACATTGCAACAAGGGAGTCTGGGACTCCCAGTCGTTGGAGTGGTTCCAAAAGCAGCTCTGTCAGCCGTCAGAACGGCCCAGTACGTTGACCCTGACTCAGAAGAGGTGTGGAACACTCCCTCCACTTTTTCATCCCACCACGGTTCACACATCCGGATTAATATTACAGTGTGATACAAAACACAGGAACCCGCTTTGACAGGGAAGGGGAAGGTGAGGGCATTTTCACACAACAGCTACGCCCATCTAACAGCTCGCTGACGCCAAGAGGGATGCTCCCCTCGCACCGAGATAGCACCTGCCCGACTCCACGGTCAAACGGTTCACCTTGCCCGTCTGACAGAAAAAGCAGTCTCACCTTGACGGGATGAACTCAACACTTGCCAGCAGTGATGGTCTTTGACCCATCTGGGCAGGTTCACGCAGCTCAACACGGGTCAGGACAGTGCCGGAATGAGGAATGAGGATGCAGGAACTGTCAGGCTCTCAGAGACAGACAGCCCTCATATCCCCTCTACTGTAACAACCTTCCAGCGCCATGGCTGAGTAGCAAAACAGCCTAACGCTTCAATCCCTATTCCTATCATACGGCTCTGGAAACCAAAATTAACTGCCCTGCTGCCACTCAGGCAGGGATGGAGAACAGGTAACAGTTGCTGCTAGAATCGGGGCTACTAACGACCCTCAATGTCACTTTTAGACTACGTAGACATTCTGCGTATGAGCTTTTGCATTCGTGGCTCAAGGCATCATTCATTCACTTCAGTAGAGCCAAAAAGCGTCACAGAATAACGTAAAGAGACCAGGTCGATCTGGTATTTCAGTTCCTTTCCTTTGTGTCATACCTGCTAGTGTGTGTAAAGAAAAATTTAAGTTTGCAGCCATCAGCAGTGCTATGGATCAATTCTGGAAGAGCACTGCAGCGTCCCTGTATCATGCTGTACCTTCAATTAAAAGCAATCACATAATTAAACAACACTGGACTAACGGCTCAGCATATGTAATACATGTTTGTAACTTATTTAAGTAAAGAATTTCTAGCAATCATACAGAAATAATCAGCAACAAATGGAGATCAGATTCTTCTTTAAGGTTACCCTTAACTTTGCCAGATTTGGGAAAAAAATGCACATCTCTAAGCAATGACTACCAACAGTGGCCTTCCCACAGATTCTTTCTCAGAGAAAGATCATTTTTGCCACACACGCTACTCGGACATGTAGTATTGTTGGCAGAACCTGAGGGAAAGTGACATCCTTGGAGTAAACAGATCAAACAAGTTACCAAGAGTATGATCAAACACAAAAAGCATAGCATTTTACATTATTACTGCACAGATGAAACAAAACCTCCAAGCCAGATGACGATTCCCGAGTGCACACAGTTGCCAGACCCAGAAAACACTCTCTACACTGTGCTTGGAGAGTAAGTACATCTTTGAACCGATGGACAAACTAATGATGCCAAAACACGAACCATTTCATAGCCCGGAGGAGTTCCCATTCTGTGCCTCAGGGCACATTCCCTCTCATTTCCTTTACCTGTAGATACTTCAGCGGTGTGCACGCACCGTGTGCCCAATTCTCCAGAAGAGTACTGACCAACTAGGCTTGTTTTTGTTTCTGTTTCTCCCGGCTTAAAGCACTTCAAACAAGGCAAGTGATCTCTTTCGACGGCGTGGGCACGGTAAGCCAGGCTGTGAGGTTCCAGCCCATCATTTCATTCGCCGTAACTGCATGCTTGGGTTAAGACCAAGCGCACAGATGAAGCAGAAGCACTTGATGTCCCTTAAGTTCTCATCCTTCTGATTTGCTGGTAACTTGCTCATGTGTGCACACCCTCAGCCTGGTAAAATGAGTCAGCATTCCTAAAATATCTGGCAATACAAACAAATAAACCTCTTAAGGTTAATTTTTCATATAGCCTGTGTAAATAGAGAGGATGTTTCAAGCAAGAGACAATTTTTTTTTCCCCTGTGAATTTAAATTAAGAAACACGCTTCCAAAACAAAACAAAGTGAGTGTTTTTGACCAAACCACTGAAAAGTGCACTGAATCTTCCACTAAAATCACAGGAAACGTAGCTGTAGAAGCCCTTAAGAAGTCACCTGGTCTATCCCTCCACGTCAAAGCAAAATTAACACTGCCTATGTTATTCCTGACAAATGTTTCCCTGAATTGTTCTTAAAACTCTTCAGAGATCCTGCAATATCCCCTGATGCACTTGTACTCTGAAGCGTTCCAGTGCCATCTCAGTAAATAAATTAATGCAGAGTTTGAGAACGGCAACAACATTAACACAGAAGATACACGTACACTACGAAATCTACAGATAAGCTCCTCTACTAGAAGTATTAGAGCTTCTGAGTTAGAATACTTTTTTTTTTTTAACACTTCAAATAGCAATAGCTTTACAACAGCTCCTAAAGTGAGGGAGGACACAACTTGTCCAAGATACTGTGGTATCACTGGTTTCCTCCACTAGAAATTTCCATGCACCTTAGTGGGTACAGCAAGAGCCATTTCATTTCCCTGTAGGCTTCCCCACAAGGAGGAAAAGGTAACAGAAGCATTCCATGGGCCAAATCTAGCCAGTATGTTCCCAATTTGATCACAATTATAGTAAAAAGGAACAGATCAGAATGCAAGTAAAAATATTTCCCTTTAGAGTAAGTACTTTGTTGTCTTGTAGCTGCAGAGCATACAACAAACCTGATACAACCACACAAAGTTTCATATGACAAGTCCACAATGGGCTGAGTTTTCATCCAGGTAGGATTAAAAAAATATTCCAGGAGCAATTTCTCCTGGCCAGGATGTGAACTTGAATTGTTCTTCCTGTTAAACCAATCGCTGCTTTGTATTAAGTGTAAAGAATAATCTGAATTTTTTTAAAAAAGGCATCCATAAACTAAGGTGACATAGTTAAAGCCACACCTAAAAATTTATTTAAAAATATTTATAAATGTAACAGGCATTTACACAAATCTACTTTCTCCCACAGCCAAGCTGAAAATACACGTGGGGCAGGAGGGGAAAGGGGAGCTAAAGCCAACAGTCTCTGCAATATGCAGGATTATTTTTGAACCTTTTGGTAAGTCACTTAGCAGGAAGGGGACCCACAAGCACTCTGCAAAAGTATGGAAAATGTCAGGTTTTATCTCCATAATTTCTTCTCTTCAGCATTTTTACTGACCATCTGCATCACAAAATTGTTTTTCGCTCTCAGGTGTCTCAAGAAGAAACCAATGCATCATGTTCTCAAAACCAGAAAGCTATACAGCATGTAATCATCCACGGCAATCATTTCTATTTCATTCTCCCAGCTGAAATGAGTAAGACCGAAAAAGACATTAAGTTCTGCAGCAGAACTTGTACCAAACTTCTCTGAATCTTGGCATATCAAGACCCACTGAACAAATTTTGTCTGCTGTGCTTCAACCTGGTCCCATCTCTGTCAGGATCCCTTCGCAGTGAGCGGACACACTGGAGAACAATCTGGATCTCAATTTTTCAGAACGTGCAATAGAAGAAATCATCTTTCATATACGGCAGTGGAAATAATTGCACAATGCTTTGATATCAGTAGTAGCAGGTTTGATGATCCGATCCCTGTAGCACATGAAGACCAATCTGCTGGCGGAGAAAGATGAATCACGGGGCACTCCACGCACGGGTCACATCAAGAGTTAGAGAAACAAAAACGCACCTATTTCTGCGCGGCAGAAAAACATGACACGAAATGCCACATACAGGGCTATACTCTGCACAAAATGCCTTAGTTTAACAACGAAGGCAGACCCCTTACATCCGTAGTGCTCGTTGTACTCTCAGATACACAGAGCTGAATTAATTTAAAGAAGTGGAATAGAAGTATGGAGTAGCTCCCAAAGCAACCAAAACAGGAGCCGCCCTGTCTCACATACCCTACAAAGCAAAGTTCAAGACATTCAAGTCCTATGAACCAGAGCATGAAAATAATGATTACTCTGGTAACTGCAGGAAGGTCAGAGAGAACAGACAGAAGATACCCAACATCAAAAAAGAACAGTAGCAGGCAAGGAACAGGAACCGTGTTTCCCAAAGTGACTGAATGATCGATACGGAGCATTACAACCACCAGCCTTTAAAAGCCAGTGAAGTTGCAGACCCTTCAAGGTATTTTTATACAGCAACTTGATGTCAAAGAAAAAAGCCTTTATACAAAATAAAATACTTCAAAAGGTGGCACAGAATAAAATATTCTCTTTGCCCTCCCCCAAAGCAGTCAAACTTAAAAGCTCGGTGAGCTCTTGCATGCTCTGCACAGAAGCACAAGACTTACAGTGAGAATCCTGTGCAGATGGCATCTTTAAAGAACAAGAGGTACTCCCACTAAACTGACAAAATAAAATTCACACCCGCAGCCGTCCTTTCCCCCCAATATCACACCATATGCTGCCTACAAGTTTTTACCCTTTCTCAAAACAGATTTCACAAATTAATAACTTCAGGAGCAGGCTAACTGGCACTGAGATTAAATGCATCCAAATTTATTAATATGCACAAATTACTGGTGATGAACTGGCACGGAGCTATTCCAACAATCCACAACACACGAACCACACCACATGCTGTTTATGCATACTCCTCGTTGCAGTATATACTGTATCTACCTTCTGTCCACACCAAGGCCAACTCTAGAAGCAGATATGAAAGAGCAGAATGGAAGGTCATAGTAAATATAATCCAAAAGCGATCCACAAAAGAACAAAACTGAGATGGAGATGACTGGCCTTGTTGAAAATGCAGTGCTCTTTGTAATGACACGAAGTTAATCAGGTTAAAATACAGCAGTAAATCAAAGTTTTTCTTTGGTTTGGGTTGGATTTTTTTAGTGGTAAGAAAGATCCTTCTCCAAGGGTGCGTCTCTGCCCGTGACAACACAACAGGCGCATGCTACAAGTATAATTAGTGTATCTACGTGGACTAATTCTGAACTTCCTCATCTGGCTCTTGATTTAGCGACTATGAAAGTATCTTTGCACTGCAATACAGCAAAAATACACCCTCCATGTCAAGAAAGGCTTTGGTTTAGAGGATCACTGCACGGTATTGATAAAAAGAGCAACAGTCTGCACCTTGGCATAGCGTAGTCCAGAAACCAGGGACATATCTGCCGGCCTCGGGGTTTGCTGCTGGAGAAGGGGATGATCTGCTCTTTTTCTGACAAAGCCAAGCACTTTTAGCCTATCTGTACTTCTGCAGGCATTCACTGTTCTGATGTTTTAAAAAAAAAAACAACAGTTAAACACTACTTTAAAGAAATGTCCTGATAAATTTTCTTTAATTTTAAAGAAACAAACAAAAAATACTTGATCTAAATAAAAGTATCTTGCTCGGATGATCATAATCAAATTCTGGCTATATACTGCTGTTGGATTTTTCCTTGGTCAAAAAGCTCCCATTCCCATAAAAACCCGTTCAAGCAGCTGATGACAAGTGACTAACATTTCCTGCATTTTTCATGTTAAAAGTCTAGCGTTTTGACTGCATATTGAAGTTATGTAATGACTTAAGAGAAAAAAAAACACAGCACAAGAAAAAAAAATAACTGCCATTAGAGAGAGAGATGTAAGACAAATAAGTGAGTCAGTAAATATTTTACACTTGAAAGCTGAATCAGCATCTTTGGAGGGGGGAAGGCTTTTTTTGTGCTGCTACCTGGCTGGATCCAAACGATGACGTTTCACCTGAAGAAGTGCAGAACGCAATTTTAGAAAAGTCAAATTGGAACACTGTCTGTAAAGTAAAAATTATGCGACTGGATCAGTAACAACCATGGATCCACTCTAAAAGAAAAAACCCAGAGAAGGAAAATCAGGTTTGAGTTAGAAGTCTGGAACATGATCCAAGCCCTGGACTAAGAACCCTGTCATAAAGGAATTTCCCATTGTGAACGCACACAGTGTATCTTCCTTTGTCTCAAATCCCCAGGAGCCACCTACAGTTACAAAATTAAAGTGTTTTCTATGCAAGTAATAGGAATGGAGATTTTCCAAGATAGGATAACAGAAAAATACAACTCCAACTGCAATACTCATTTCACATACCAGTATTTTTAACTTTGTACATTCTGCAGGGGTTGTATTTGAGGTAACTATCCCTGGAGATGAGAATTCCAGCTTTACAAACTTTGATGCTTATGTCAACATTTCTCCAGCTGCAGTATTTTACATTATTGCAGCTACAGACATGCCTATACATTGGTGTCTGTCTCTGCTCTTATTTCCCCACTAAAAAACATGCAGAACAAGCTTTACGTGGAAGGCAAAAAAGTCAAACCATTAACAATTTTTAATACATAAGGAATTCTAAAACCTGTATGAAACCCCACTACTCCTCAGACAGCAAATACACTCAACGGTTCTACTCAGCCTGCTATTCTGTTTTGAACAAACTGCTCCCACAAAGCCATGCAAATTAAAACCTTCAAGCAGACCCCTGCACCTAGGGATCTCCTACAAACACACTCAGCACATCACTGCAAAAGCTGTTTCCAGGGCCAACCTACCACCTACCTCAAGCTTCAAGGTAGCTTCTCCTCAAAATTGTTTTTGACATTTTGTTATTTTTTTACTGAAAATAAAGCAAGGCATGGATTCATTCTCTACACAGATATTGAAAAAAAAAAACCAAAACCCAACAAAGTACTATATTTCTATCTGCTAGGAATACTCCTGATCTACAAAAGTTAGGCCTGGTGATTTCTTCAACAATCCATACGCCACTGCAAGAACATCAACCAAAAAACACTGGGAGGCCTAACAAGGGCCAAAACTAGTCATTATTTCCTTGAATACATAATTTTATTTTCCAAGCTATCCCACTACTATTACCTGATACTCCCTGGAGAAAATATGTTAACTGGTTTACACTTCAACTTGTTGCAGTGTTTTAACTCGAAAGCAGGACTAAACCCTGGGTGAAACAAGTTCTTTGTGAAAGGAATCTGTATCCATCTTCTGTTAATCTTTACAAGCTGAAAAACACGCCCTGCAAGTTTCAACTATTCTTCAACCATCAAGCAAAAGACAGGCAAGCATTTTATATTAGTTACTTCCAAAGAGCTTTTTTTTTTTTCTTTCCTCCTGGGGAAAGGGACTGTGTGTTAAGGCTGAAAAGAGCCATAAACATTGAAGCTGTCCACATACACTACAGCAGGAACAGTAAATCCATAAGCCAAAAGGTTGTTTAGATTTCAGCCTTGCTACCCTTTAAGAAAAAAAAATAAATTGATAAATACAACTGACTGATTTTAGAATCTTAGAAGACAAGGAATTCACATAGTTATGTCATTTATTTTTAAAAAATTAAATTAAATATGCAACAATATAGGCTACATTATCACTGATGCCAGCTTCTCAAAGAATTTGTCTTCTTCTTATGAGATCCTAAAAAGCCTGAAAAGTTTGCTTTCTGTTTAAAATTTACTTCCTGGCTTATTTTACTTTCAAGCCTTACTAAGGTGACAATCCAAGAGTAGTTAATCTTTGCTGCAGATGAACAAAACTACAGCTCGGACGCAGCGTGGCTCGCTGTCAGCATTCGGAGGTTCCTCCTCACTCCCAGCCACCCGTCCCATTCCCACGCTGTCCCCTCCTCACGCCAGCGTTGTGCACGTGTCAGGACCTTTGCCAAGCTGTTGAGCGCAGTAACGCAGGAGAAAGCTACTCTTGCAAAACCATCAGTCACAAAAAGCACAACACTTTCTGCCAGGTTAACGAACTGAACGGTCTGCAACCAGCTTTACAGCACAAGAGTGAATACCCAGGAGAAGGTGGGACCATGTGGCTGGAAGTAAGAGGAAGTATACCCAAGGGTGAAGAGAAAAAAACGATTGTCCCCTGACAGAACGAAGCTGTCTACCTCAGTTGCAGCGTATGTCTTCACCCTCAGCAGGTATTAGAGTGATGTATAGTGCTAGTTCTTCTGCTTAAAGGGTAGCATCAACATGGAGGGAGGGGAGCAGAAAAGACTATAAAGCCTTACTGCTTTCACCAGAAATGCTTTTTAGAGTTTGGTTCTCTTAACATTCATTAAAGAGTATGCCCCTGCAAAACCATGACGTGAAATGAAAACATAAATGGGACACCTCATACACTGAAAGACATCGGCCTTTGTCTCTGGGGAGATCTTATAGCGGCCTTGCAGTGCCTAAAGGGGACTGACAGGAAAGCTGGGGAGAAACTCTTCAGCAGGGCCTGTTGTGACAGGACAAGGGGTAATGGTTTTAAAATAGAGGGAGGCAGATTCAGATTAGACATCAGGAAAGCTTTTTTTACACTGAGGGTGGTGAAACACTGTCCCAGGCTGCCCAGAGAGGTGGTGGATGCCCCATCCCTGGAAACGTTCAAGGCCAGGTTGGCTGGGGCTCTGAGCAACCTGATCTGGTTGGAGATGTCCCTGCTCCTGGCAGGGGGGTTGGACTGGATGGGCTTTAAAGGTCCCTTCCAACCCAAACCAGTCTGTGATTCTATGTCCTTTCTGAATTCAATCAAATATTGAGATAGTAAGAGCAGAAAAATCCCACTGTTCCTCAGTGAAGCCACCCTGGGATCAAATAAGCATTCTGAAGAAGTACTGTTAATTAGCACACTTTTCAAATGTGAAGGTAAGATGACTTGTTTCTATAACAAAAGTTTACTCACTCCAAGAAGGTAAACACTGCAGGGACTTCAGTGATAATGTGGTTGGTCTCCAAGCTTACCCAGGAGCAATTAAATCAGAGATAACTCAATCAATGACTGCTGTGAAGATAAACCATACAAAGTGACACTACAGCAGTGATGTAAATTGCTTTCTTGCACTAGCTTTGGAAAACTAGGTGACATGCTCTCAGACGACAATCAATACACAAACAGGCTACTGAAACATCAAATGTGGAATTTCTTTTTTAAATGTATTTTGCAGCACAAAGCTTTTTATTTTATAATCCTAGAGGTCAACTTTGAGAGTCTAGCAAGACTTTCTGAAAGCAAATTTCTACAAATCTCAGCAAGTAAATCACAGGTTACATTTTAGATTTCTTAAAAAATTCACACTCTTCTAATTTTTCTTAAAATTCCCTGGAAGCTGTGAGAGGAAAGGGGCTTTTTCATTTATTTTTCCTATGAGGTTTATCAACTTTAGACCTAGAAAAATATTACACAACTCAGTCCAGTGGTCGGAGTTCATGACAAAGTGAAAAAGAAACAGAAGGACCTCGCTGACAGAAGGGTAGCATTTTTTTATTTTACTTATCCAACATTTTAGAAACAGTTTTGCAACCAGATAACCATTCTAATTGTGAAATTAGATGAAAAATGAGTCACATGGGAAACATTCACCTGAGTACTCTTAAAGGTGGTTTTTCTTTCCTTCATCACACAGCAGACAAAAAAAAAAATCCAAGAGACTTTTATTCAAGGTGCACTTTGTGTGGTCATGATTTCAAATATAAAAGTATTACTGCTTACAAATAAATTACTTTTAAATGTTAAGAGTTAAAAATTTGGTGCTGTACCAAGCCATGTTTTTCATTCCACTTTTCCATTTGAGCTACCTTAAGTAGCATTCAGCTAGAAAAAGTACACCAGAAAGCTGGTGCATTCACAAAAATCTTCCAAGTACTAACGTAGTCTTCAATACCTTCAAGTTACCGCTACTTCCAGAGAAGCGGAAATGCTCCCGGTTGCTCGTCTGGAGAACCAGAAATATTTTCCAGGTCACTGTTCTTCCCTTGCCACCTTTACATGGGAGCTCTGCTGCAATATTTATTCCACTCACGCTGCTCTTTGTCACATCACACTGCTTAGCACTGCACAGCTGCAAAAACCACCTGCCAGTCCCATGGAGCGATTGTTTTTGCCACCTCATCATTCTTTCTGAAAAAGACCTGCTCAGTCTCCTAGAAAGGCTATCCCCTCTGCCTTTTTGCAGCACTGCAAATGGCAATCCCAGGTGGCTCCTGCTAATTATCCATGTGCCTTGGAAGTCTAATTCTTCCTGTTGTTAATATACCAATCTTTAGCCACAAAGTCACTTCGTATGCTAACCAGAGACCAGCCGATCCCAAGCTAATACTTCATGTACTCAGGAGAACCGATCTGCTGGGAGCGTTAATGATAGCAGAGCACGATGAGCTTCGGGAAATAGTTCCTGAAAGATACTGCACCACTTTCACTTCTAGTCCAGTCCTGTAACAAAGAATTTGCTTGTGAACTTGGAGCTTGGCCACTGCCCTCACTTGCTGAGAGCAGCCTCTTCACAGACAGTAAGAGGCTGAAAAATTAGATTTTCCTTCTACACTGTTAGAATCTAATTTAGTAATTGTTTAGTTTCAGTCTTGCCTAAATTTCCATATAAAGTTTTGCCTTATAGGACACTTGAAACATCAGCTTCAACCAAAAATCAAGGTGACCAGAAATATTCTATGAATTTAATAGTCTAGGCCATGATTCAGTACTGGTCCCAAGAACAACATAAAATAACTTATGAAATTTCTACTTTCAACTCAACCTCTGCATTCCCTGCAATATGTCATCCCTTCAGCATGATCTAGTTCACCCGAAAACAACTGCCAGCGTGGTGAAAAAGGCAGCAGGCTACAGCATGTGGGGCACAATGAGGTCTGAGAACATCTCCAGCCGGTATTGCCACCAAAGAGCATGTGTTTATGGCCTGAGCACACTCTACAGCCTTCAGTGTCTTGAAATACAGAAATCTCATCAAGATTTCCAGTCTGCTAGAACATCAGAATAGTAAGTGTGCCACATGAAATCCACACCATGCAAGGATTTTTCATCATGGCTTCTTGATCGTAGATAACATTTCCACTTGGATAACTGTGTTTCAAGTCGTTTTGAAGATGCTTATGTGCAACACTGGGAACAGCCCTTTGTGTATATCCCAAAAGACAGGAATCTGCAGAGCTTCTGTAGCAGGACCCAATGTGAGTTTTCACTTGAGGAGCAACTTGCTCAATGGCAAAATGGTGACACAAGTAAAGTTACCTACTGTATCTTCTTACTAGCAGGAAAAATATCTCAGGTGGAAACATACACTGTTTTAAAAGAGAACCAAGCTAAATTTATGGGTTTTTGCAAGGTTTTCTGTCGAGTTTTTTTCTTTTGGGTTTTTTGTTTTGCTGGAGTTTTTTTTGAGGATTGTTAATGAGTTTCAAATCATCACGTAAGTGAAAACATAATTGAGTTTCACTAATCAAGAGCTAGGAGTTTTGCTGAGTATTTCCTCTAACAAACTACCAGTTCAATCCTCCATTATAACCTATTCATTTCATGACTGAGTGTTCTTCAGATGTAATTTATGGTGCCAATGAAAGACAAAGGATCCTGCAGCTGGATAAAAGTTCAAACAGCTCAGAAAAAGCAGTAGATGCATCCAGCTGTTTGAGAAGCATCACAAGATTGCTACACATCTGGAATTAACAAAAAAAATCCCTTTTTGTACAAAAGTGTTCTGCCATAGAGTAAAACATTCACCTAAATGAGTGTCATGTCAACAATGTAAGTGTAACAAGGAACTACAACAAAGCATATTTCACCACTTCAGTGTTTTCTAGATAGAAATAACATCAGTTTTAATGTATTTTATTGTTAGGGCTGAAAGTCATATGCAAGCCCTTTACATACAAGTTAAGTACATCCTTTCAAGGCCGTGCCTGTCCGGGTTCCAGAGTACTGTCCCACTTATTGTAGTTACACTGCTAACACACTTGTCTTACACAAACACCAAAATGGGCATTGGCACAATAACCATTTGAGAAGGTCATCGGAGGTTAAACATGCTGTCTCCTAGCTGACATCAGTGTATATCTGGAGGTAAGACAGAAAGCAGCAAACACCCTTGGCATTCTTAAAATAGCTTTGCAGAGAGCATTTTATACATAAAAGGCAGTTGGTTTATGCTTTAACAGACTGTTCTGTAAACAGAACTGATCAACAGATGTGCAATGCTTAGAGATGGTAATCAACATAATCTTCATTTCGGAACCAAGACGACTGGACATCATGCCTATGCCCTGAGCCAATTACCTACCTCAGAAGATAAACTGGATTCACTAATACCTGCGATAGGATTGATAAAAAAAAACTTCATGTCAAAAGAATTTGGGGGGGGGGGGGGGGGGGGGGAATGGGAGTGTCCAGATAATTGCAGCATTTCAGTCTGCATATAGGCTCTTCACTGATCTGAAACTGCAAACACACAAGTCAACGTGAGGACAGTGAAGGGAAAAAGACTCTGAAGCAGAGATATATATAGATACTTAGCAGCAGGTTAGATGGAGAGAAAAGGCTCAAGGACAATGGCAAGTCTTTTCTTCCCTCAGCTAAACCCCCAATGTATTTTTGTGCAAGAAAGCCAGTCTTTTGCTTTTAACTGTAGCCCAAAACTGCATTATGTCTCTTGGGTGCTTTGATTTTTTTCTCTTTCTAAGTCTCAGCGCATAGACGGCTCCAGGGCTCAGGAGGAGAAATTATTAAAAGCATGCCTGCAGAAGTAACGAGATCAGTCATCCCCCTTATCCCCCGTGTTTCGTGAGCACTCCCCTGCCCATGCAGTGTTGTATGAGATTTCACGCACCCAGACATATCCTTTTAAAACAGACTGAAAACTTCAAAATCCTTGAAGAGTAAGCATAGCATCCCCTCAAATTGGAAACAGAAACACAGAAATGTGCTTCAATTCTTCAGGAAGTTCACCTTCACCTTCAGAATTCCATTAAACTTCCCCCCGCCCCATGCAGTTCTATTATCTTAAGTAATTTGTAACAGTCTTCACAAAATATACTGAAGTTTCATAAAACAAAATCCCGGTGCGAACATGATGCAAGCAATCTTTGCCTTGTTATTTTTTCCTAGGCTGCTTGAAAGTTCAGATGTTTTTCCAACTGTCTTTCCTGTTCCACTATTGCAAATGCATAGGTCTCTTCTTTAGAACTACCATTCTACACACATTTTCAGCTTACTACAATTTACTCTATGCTTCTTGGTACGTTTTTCCAAATAAATATATGCATACATATTTTGGATTAAATATGACTTACTGTATTAGAAATATGCCATTAAAAAGTTTCAGCAATTATGTTCAGTGTATTTTGACAAAAGCAAGTGTGCTGAAAGTGTGACGTGTTCTCATAAAACAGTAAGCAGCTTAAAAATTAAGAAAAAAAACTTTTAAACAGTTTCCTACTTCCAATGTCTATAGTTACATGTCCAATCTTGTACCTTTACCATATGCACCATGAAAATGTTACTGTGCATTTAGCAGTATAGGAAAATGCCCAATAATCTTCATTACAGCTTGTCAGGAAGCTGGTTTTAACCCTCTAGTCCCCCAGCCTAAAGACAGCAGAAAAAACCTGGAAAACACTGTTCATTTTCATCACCCTTACCCAAATGCTCTCCAGCCGTAAGTCGATATGCCCACATTTCAGAGTTGTTTGCTCTAGAGTATTGAATTCTAAACATTAAACATCTGATATGCATTTCAAAACTGCCATTTGACACACATTGGTGAACAAATTACATATTTTCAGAGTCAATATGAAATTAGAGACCCCATTAAGAGTTTAGAACATGATGCAAAAAGACATCACTGTGATTACCTGTCTGCTAAAAACAGATTTATCAATAGATTGCTACAGTTAAGGTTACATCTCAACCTCAGGATTTTCCTTCGTACATCTGCATGGGATCTCTGATGAAGACGCAGCTGAGGTAACATCACTGATTTCTGCTAAAGTCTTTAAATGCATGTTGTCAAAAAAATGCATGTTGTAGCTGTTGCACAGATGAATCGTCATCAGTACCAGAAATAACAGAGCAGATATTCTTCTAGAGTGATGAAAAGGTGGTGTGAAATAAACTTATTTTGTTATCCTAATAGTTAAGGAAATTCACTACAATTACCTCAGGCTAAAAATATTTGTGGAAAAACAATACAGAATTTTTAACTTGCAAGTGGCTGAGTGAGAATCAGTGTCTGAAAGGATTTCTAGAACTTACCTATGGTGCAGTTTGTGGTTATTTTTCTCCGCTTGGGGTTGTGTCGTAGCAATTCTAACTCTCGTTTGGTTGGCTCCCATGTTGAATACTTCTCTCCAATGCCTAAGCAGACGAAAAGAAAGTTTCAGGAAGTTCTTTAGTAAAAGGGTTAAAAACTCTGTTCAAGTAAAAGCTTTTAACATGCTGTCCGTTAAGTTAGATTCAATCTATGTACAAGAGACTGATTTCTTTTTACCCATCCTCCCAAAAAACATTGTTCAGAAAGATATCAATCAATCTTCCAACAAATGAGAACCAAAAGAAAAGCAAAGCACTTCTTTACTTGTAAAGAATAGCTAGCCCAAGTAAGTCTTCCTGGTTTTTACTGGATTATAATCCTCCTTTCTGTTAAAAAAGAAATTCCAGCACAGGAATAAATCCACAACTACTTAAAAATACATTTCTTTGTGCTCAAAGGAGGACAAATGACAGCACCACCATATGATTTTAGCAGAAGATACAGGATAACCAGGAAATCTCATCACCAAATTTTGTCAGTTATTAAATAAATCAAACCTGACCTAACTTAATGGACAGATACAGGCTTAATCTTCACAGATGAAGAGCAGAATTTAGTAATTTGATATACTAAGCTGTTACTACATGTCTTAGGATATACCACTACAGAGTATGGCCTCTCCTTATAACAACTGATGTATGACTTGATATTAGCAAATTCTAATACCTGAGATTCACTTTACTGACACACCTAACATAACCCAAAAATGCAATTAGTAGTTGGTTTAAACACAACCTTCCCCGCCAACAAACCAAACCTCTCCAAATTCTGAACTACCCTTTCTCATGAGCTCCCACTAAAAGCTGTGATTATTTTCTTTGAACATCAACACTGTGTTTTCAATACATTTCTTTTGTTAAAGAAAAGCACAGTAGAAGTGAGTCAGGTAAGTAGTAGAGAGAACAGATGTGAAGTAAGCAGAGTTGTGTTCAGTGTGAATCTGATGGAAGAAAAACACAACAGTGAAGACTCAGGTGCTGACCAGCTAAGTACGGCTGCAGCATTCTATGGAGCACAGAGAAATTACTATGCAAGGTCAATTACAGTGAGTCACAAAAGTATCTTGGTGTTAAAAATAAAGAATAATAAGATGACAAGCAATCTATTCTAAAAGTGAGGATTAAAGTCAATTACGACTTATTTTTCACAGAATGCATGGAGCAGAAACAGTGCTGTGCTACAGAAAATAAATTATAAATCATACATATGAAAAGAAGGAGAGTAGAAAATACAGCTAGAGGCTTACATATTCTGCATAATATACATTAAATTTTAATAGCTCTTTGATCTTCATTTTCAGAAATAGCTATGCTTGTCAGAAGCTACCCACCCAAAATTGTTCAATTCATAGTTACTACTGACCCTCCAGGTTCTAGCAATAAAAGGTCTCATCTTCGGATTCTTGAGGACTAGAAATTTCTTATTTACATGGAGGCACCCATCTCTCAATTTATTTGAGTCAACAATAGATTATGCAAGAAGCATAAGAAATACCAGAATCATATAGTCCCTTTCCTTTATCCAAGGTTCAGCATCAAGCTACACACCCAGGAAAACAGAAAAGGAAACTAATTACTGTGTAACGGACCGATAAGACAAAGCAACGCGTTGAGTGCGCTGTACAGTATGCATAGGCAAACGAATGAAGCGACTTCCGAGACACACATATGGACAGTTCACATATGACAGAACGTTGGCTTGCAACAAGTTTTGTATGTCTGTAGGTGTCTTCAGCAACCTTTTCCATATTTGTAACACTCCCTCAGGCATTTATCTAAATCAGTTTGTAAAAGAGCTCAAAATAATTTTCAACATCGTCTCAGTACCAGCCCTTGCAGTGGCCAGCTGTAAATCTGAACTCTTGCATTTGGGCTCACTGTAGTTTAAATATGGCCAAACACAGACAGTATCATCTGACAACAGGATGAAATCTCACAATAAAAAACCCTTGGATATGTTTAAACCCTGATTTAAATCAAATATAACGAAATTCCCACCTGGAAACACGTGCGCTCAACTTTAGGCATGCAATAGTGGCACATATGTAAGTGGGACTATTCATATATATTTTTATATATATATACATCTATATATAATTATATAGCTTAAATGCTTTGGAGGATGGAGACCAAAGCATTTCACAAGAGCAACTCTTCAAGTAAAGTTAAACATGACAGACTGGATAACTTTGCAGGATTCTGGGTGAATCAAATATTGTTCAATTAAAAAGAAATGAAAACAAACAGAAAGCCATGTACAGTTAATGCCACAACAAACAGAGCAAAACAGACAGAAAGCTTGCTTACAGAAGCCTTTCATTAGAAAGAGCACAAGTTAAGGCAGAGACAGAAATTAAAAAGTGTTCGGTTCTGGCTATATAATTTAACAAGAATATTGAAGTTTTATTACTCTTAAAAATTTGGGAAAAGGACAGAACCATTTATTAGGAGTGGTTCAGTGTTCAAAAGCTAAATGACAACAAAAAAAAAACCCAAAACAAAAAACAACCCAAACAAAAACAAACAAAAAACCAACCAACCAAAGAAGGTAAAAGGTTCAATAGCACCCACAAGCATGCCAAGAACTGCAATATAAACTACCCTAAACCAAGATTTGCCAAACATGCACATTTACAATTAAAGGAAAGTTGCGCTATAGAAGTGAAAATTAATCTTTTTAAAAATGCTATAAAATAGCCAGAGATTCAAGTCAGCATGTGAAATCTCCATCCAAGAATTAATTTTATTGGATCAAATACACAAATTGTCATTTTTCAGAGAATTTATCAGGGACGTATGGATGAGTGAAGGAAAAGGCGATGAAGGCTCTAGTTTATAAATTTTGCAAGTAATCATTAATATAGATTGTTTACTTTGCTATACTTTAGCAGATCCCCCCTTTTCCCCTCCCCAAAATCCAAACATTATTAGAATGAAGGGCTCTGTGTATTCTCACCTCCCTTGTTATTAAAGAATATTCAATACTAGAGGGGAGAAAAAAAAAGTAGAGTTGCAACTTGTTCAGAGTTATGTCATATAACCCTGAACTACAGCTGGACACGGGAATTCATCACACTAAGAGTTATTTTACAAGAGCATGAAATGAATCTCATGATGTTTGGGGTTTTTCTTAAAGTTCTCTTCTCCAGGCATCATGTTGTTATGTGAGCATCTACTGAAGTATGTACTAATGCCCTTCCAGCACCGTGGATAAGAGTTTAGAAATATACAACACTGACACTTGAATTTTTAAGCCAGTCTCAATTTTTGTTGGCAATACCATCTGAGGTAAACTAACTCTGTGGCAGAAATATAAAATGAAGACACTGAATTTGGGGTTTGTACTAATCTTGACATCCAGTTTGAAGGAAGAAGGGTTCCCTCCCTGTTTATAATCCTTCAGATAACATGAGTCACCACAGGAAGAAGAGGATGGACTGAAGCAATGGAGAAAGAAGGAAAAAAAGAAGATATAATTCTCCATTACTTCTCCCACGTATCTCCCTTTCTCATTCCTTAGATAAATTTGTAGGGAAACGCACATGGTTTCATGATGCAAAGCCATAATACAAAGGCTCCTGTGCCACGACTTTAAAGAATATTTATACTGTGTACTCCAGTAATTTGAAATGTATTGTTGTCTATCCTTTCATTTTATATCTTCATTGGTCGTTACAGATTTGTTCTCTGTGCACTCAACGTGCACATTAGTATAAATACGCATTCATATATATGTTCAATATGTCATTTACTAGTCGGTTAACAGTACAGAGAAGGTTTTCTGCCTGGCAGTTCCTCTCAGTGATTCTTCCCTTCAACTTCATAGTCCAAGACAAGATGAACAATCTTCTACCCTAGAATACAACCTATAGCAGCCTGACGTCCACGGCAGGACAAACTGGCTGCATCTCAGTCCAGAAGGCACAAATATATAATTTGCTAAGGACAACATAATTAAGAAATCACTCTTTGAATTTACATATTCAAAAGGAAGAAACTGGGGGCCCTTTGAAGAAGTGTTATGTTGTTGCAGTTGATTAACTTGGTGCCCAAAACAACACACTTTAGAAGTGTTGAAGGAGTTTTCAGGAGAGAAGCACAGACTAAATGAAAGGTTTGAAAACATGTTTCCATTTTGTCTTGCTTTGAAAACCACTGTTTTGTGCTAAAGCACTTTAACCTGTACTTTCTTGTTCTAGGACTCACTGGCAATCTCACCATCCTCCTTTCCTCCGACTCAACTCCGTCAAAATGGGGAATAAGCAGAAGTTAGAATCTATAGTAGTATTAGTATCTGTATCTATTAGTATCTGTAGCAGGAACTAAGTAAAAGCAGCTATACTTTTGATACGCCATCAGAAAAGCTCTAGTTAATACGATGTTAGCTGCTATTTTTAAAATTGGAAATGAGGTTAAGAATGGTTTGAAGTCATATCAGCCCTGACTAAGGCTGTCACATTGAAACAGGATGCCATGGATTCAGAAAGAGACATTACTAGACAGAAGTCATCTGTCTTCAAACACAGACTTTCCCACTTTAAGAAAACATACCCCCTAGAGGCCACTGGAAATGGAAGATGACAAGGTTTTATAACTGATGCTTAAAAACTACGCAGTTAAAGGTAAATGCTACTTCCTTTCCTTTAGAAAAAAAAAAAAAAAAGAAAAAAAAGGAGAAAAGGTTTGTTTTGGAGTAGTTCTATCAAGGAAAGGGCATACGAAGTCAAGTCTGCTGTAATTATTCAATCACTGGAACATATCCAAACAAGAGGATAACAATTTGCATGATAAAAGTGGCATTCTTAATTGTGATTCATGTCTAAAATGGCAGGATAATCAAAGGGACGCTTGTTAGTGAAGTGCGTCGCCAGCCCACGCCTCTTACCTGTCATTGTACACTGGTAGTGAGAAACCACTGTTGGGGTGAAGGCTAAAAAAGAAAAAATTAGGGAAAGCAAACTGAATAAAACAAATGTGTGTACATATATTTGTGTGTCAATATTTCTACATAGATACTGTGCGTGTACCATGAAAGCACAGGTGTGTAAGTAAGCTGGCACGTTCTATTAAAAAAAAAAAAAAAAAAAAAGTGAGTTCATGAACTAGAAGACATTTTAAAGCAGGCTTCCAAGTCAGGCACCCTTTCTTCGTAGCAGTTCACAAAAAGTAAAATCTGTACCTTAGATTCTGGGGGGTGGGGGGGAAGGAAATTTTATTCAACTGCTTCTGGCTCAGCAAGAAAACTGTGCAAGACAACAAAGCATTAGCTGCCTTAAGGTTGTTTTTAATTTACAATACACCTTTCAAAGACATAAGTAACCAAAAGGCACAAGTACAGTGACTAACTAAAATACACACAGAACTAGTACTGTAAGATTCGATATGTACGTTTTTATTGTCTTAGAATTTCTAAGAATTCACTAATTTCTATTCAAAGCCATTAAAATAATTGGAAAGCACGTATCCAAACGAAGGCTCGAACAGAAGCAGCACTGAAGTCTCAGAGATACTTGTCCAGGGGAAGGGTTTTCCAGAATAGTTTGTACCACATGTTACGTCTCTCACAATTTCTCATTTCACATGCCCTTTTAGAATGGACATATGAATACCGACCAATGTTAAAAAAAAATTTTCTTACACAACCCTGAACAAAAGAAAGCCAAGAAATGAAATAAATCAGCTAACTAGGAAATGACATTTTGAGCCAGTGCATACCAAGGAAGAAGTGCGTGCAAACTAATCATAGCAAATTGCTGACTTTCAGTACATAGCAAATTGTTGATTTTGCTGAAAAAGTCAGAGGGCATTAACAAATTCTAAACTAGCTACTAAAATATAACCTGCATCTAGCAGACAACTGAGAAACACATCACCATTCTCCCTCAACAGTGTATCCTCCATTTATTTTATTTCCAAATTCCTTTTATTTCTAGACAAATAGCATTATTAACAACATCTCTCTACAGTGGAAACTTGTTTTAAACAAAGGAAGCCATTACCACCTTAGGTGGCCTGCAAAAAACAGCACTGAATTACTCTGAAGTCATAAATAAGCCAAAACACACGCCGCGCAGCAGGAATTCTGCTGTCGGTCCCATCAGGCAGAGGTGAAGTCCTTGTGCTCTCCCTTGTTTGTGCGCCAGTGGCCTTGCTAAGGGTGGTAAGCTTGGGAAGGTTTCTTTCTAACCACACCTCATCCATCCTTCACAGCCTCTACCCCTCCCACAATCTGCTACCCCTGTCCTTTAGTCCCATCTGCCCTTTTTTTCTCTCCTCCAGCTCATTCAGAATAACCTTTTCAATTATTAAGTCAAATTGTTTGTTACTTCTTCTATTATGTAACAAAGAGAACAATTACTTTAAACAAGTTTGCATAATGTCTACTGGCTGTCATCTTGCTTACGTGCTTCATTATTTTATTATTTTGGTTTGTCTATTTGGACTACAATCAATTTGCAGAAGAGAATGACTGCTTGTATTACCTCGTGTAATGTTCGAACATCAGAATTTTCACCCTGGTGCCCAGAGGACTTAATAAACTCCTTTAGCAAAGTATCACAACAGGGGATAAGAATCTTAGCTGTGGTGGAGATAAGGAAAACACTACTCTGAAGTCAGAAGGAGGGGGGAAAAAAATTAAAAATTACAATTAAGCTGCATAGTATTAGAGTTATATCATATTTACTCCATTATCTATTGCACTACCAGTTATAAAGAATTGTTGAAAATCCAAAGTACTGGTCTCAAAACACAATCAAATATTGTTCTCAATGTATTTTTTTTTTTTTTTAAAAAAACCACCTCACAAACGCTCCCCTGCCCTAACAAAATAATAGAACAGAGCTGGCAGAATATTAAATAAACAGGACCCTCTGCCAGCACTAATCCTTTCAGCCTGCTGTTAGCATGGGTAGGTCTACGTTGTGCTCAGAGGATTCCTTACTTTTCTCAGCTTTCTGGATTTACATGCATGAGTGATGAAGTACAGATGTCAAGATCACAACCAACAAGAGATCACCTTACACAGTCCACTTCTTCAGAGCAGAATGAATTTCTGGTGTAAAGAATGAGAAAGTTTAACAGAAACACCACAGAGTAAAAGCCGTAATTGTCCAGCACCTGATTAAGGACTCTTGAGAAAATGACCTCTCTCCAGCATACTTACGTGAACAATAGAGTTGTATATATGCCAACACTTCCAATGTCATTAAAAAGACTGCAGTAGGTTCTGGACAAATTGCCTCAAGCACCAGGGACAAGGCAGCCATACAGGCCTGATTACAGCACAAAGGGAGGGCAGGGGTTTCTTGTGAAAGCCAAAACATGGCTGCTCAGTTTCAGGATACTACAGAAACAGTCCACTAGTAACGTTCGTAATTTAATTGTTTCAAATTAGTATAATTTCAATTCTTCCCTTGAAATATACTTTAACTTCCTTATTCTGGTCATCTTGAGGTGAAAAAGAATGTTTTCTTTAGGGCAAAGTGCAAAATATCCACTACCAAGTCACTCTGGTGAGCCGCCATGCCTGCAGAGCCGGCCTGCAGGGCCTCGAGGGCTCCGAGCAGAGCGTCCCCAATGGAGGAACTGCTGAAGAAATCGTCTTACTGACAGAAACTCTTCCAAATCAAGCAATTTGTTAGCACTAACTGAAGCTACACCACATCAAAATTATAAAGTCCATACAAAACTTTCTCCCTCGAAGAATTTGGAGGGGCTGAGGGGGGTGGTGGTGGGGAGGGTGCAACATAAATTTCACCTCATTGTTAGCAACAGGCTAATTTTTTTTTTTTAACTCAATTCCTGCAAAGCTGTACCCCAAAGTGAGCCACTTGACCAGAAAATTCAGTAAAAAACACTACAAGAGTAAAGTATAAGAATGCATCTGTAACAAATTTCACCATTTGCATTAGTATTTTGGGTCCCAAAACTAACAGAAATGGGCCTCCATTTCATAAAAAAGTTTGTGAACTACTATCCTAGAAACAATAACTAGTTGTTTTGGATTAATCCAAGGCCAACTCTGCCAAGATGACCCACATTTCTCACGACAAACATCTCTTTTAGAAGGCTCCTCCAGAACTGCTGCTACTCCTACCTTCCAGCACCTGCTTCTTCCGAACTCTACAACTACCCGCTCTGGGAGGGGGCCGGGGGGTGAAAACATCGTGCTTTACTTCAGTTTTATCTTAATATACACACAGAATTGACTACACTGGAAAAATAAAATATACATTCAGTAGAAATATACTCTTTTCCCTTCATAGGAAGAATCAAAAGAAATTTAAAAAAAATCGTATCATTCTATTAAATTTGATCAATCTAGTTTCCTGTTTCCGGAACTCAAAATACCTACTCGTGGATCACAGGCAAAGTAATTTAAGAACGAAAAGGCCTCTTTGAACATAATATTTTTCTTTGCTTTCATACCTTCTATGCTGACAACTGCCTACCATTATTTTAAAGTCAGATCTCCTCATACCCTTCACATACAAAATTATAAACAGCTGCAACACAAGAGGGAGAAAGACAAAAGAGCTTTATTTTTAAATGAAAAATGAGATATCAGCCTGAAGAAACAATGAGGGATCACAGAAGATCATATGGGAATGAGAGCAACTTTATCTACTGGTGCAAGTGACAGTAAGTTTCGAAAGACAACAGCTCAGGGGTGAAAGTTTAGATTTGGGCAGCAAAAGGTCTTCAAATTCTTCATCTGGGAGCCAAGTCAAGTGTTTTGTTTAAGCCTAAGTGCTTTACTTAGCCAAATATATCCACTGACGTCGTTGTGAAAATGTTAAGAGACTAGAGATGATGGGAACATAAGAACAACATGTAAAAAAGCACGGAAGCGTGCCATGTTTGCATATGTGCACATCTCATCCAATTAAGAAACTTTTATGTTCAGTTTTTGAAAGACCCAAGTGAACAGAAGTAAAGTTGCTCAGTTGAACATGGGATACTTCACCATATCATACAACAGCCTTCCATCAGATGTGACATATTTGTGAATCATGTTTTGGTATCATCTTCTGTGGAGCACTGGTTGCATTCAAGTAGAACAAAACAAATAGCAACTCAGAATTCAGGTCAATTTTTACCTGTATTGAAATTAATTTCACTGTGAATTTCTGTGATTCAATCTTGGCACATTACCAACCTGAAATCAATGCACACTCATATTCTATGCAAGTCACCTACATTTTGTTCAACTTCTGTAACGAAGGAGACTATATTAGTAATTCTTTTAGACAGTATTCTAAGTCAACATCCTGGGCTAATTCCTACTCCCAATTTCTTGCATTGTGTTAATCATTAAACCAGCTTCAGATAATAGACTCAAGTCCACAAGAAGTGATTTTCTAAACTTCAAGACAGCTCTCCACTTGCTTTTATATCCAATACGTCAGCACAAAACAAGTACCTGATTGTGCTCTTCCTGTTTTCCTGGCACCTGAAAACTGTGTCACAGACCAGAATTCCTGAACTGCTACGGTATTAAGGTTTATTGATACAAGAAAATATCAACCATCTCAAGACGGAAAAAGAAGTCAAAACACACTAGCAGACTCCTCTGAGGCACCGATCAGCTTACATTTTTGAGGTTTTCCCAGAAACTAGTGAGCAGACGCATTAAAGGCTATACACTCTTCCATCATCCCTTCAGTCTCTATTGGGAAATATTAAACACTTCCTACTTAATCTTGCTGGTTTTTTTCCCAAAAATTTGGCGGCAGAATTCTCAAATCATAGCCGCCAAGTTTTATGTTGCTCCATACGACCATGATGCAAACTGCTTATACTCATCTGCATATTCTCATTTGATCAACAAGGGAAACGTACCTCAAAGCCCTATTTTCAATAAAAACAGTAGTTAAGATCCAGAACCGCACAGAAGTTAGTGGCTGGGTTGGAGGCAAGTAGATGCATGCAGAGCTGGCAATATGCAGGTAAATATTCAAGAGGTTGGCTTTCTGAGGGCTAAGAATATTCCAAGTGTACAGAGAACTCTTCAAGAGTAATTTCTGATACTAAGAGGAGCTTTTGAGGAGGAGCTTCTGAGCTTGCAGGAGCTTCTAACTACCTGTACCAACCAAAGCAGCTCCTAGCAGAAGATAATTGCAGTGAACAAATGCTTGTTGCCTTCCTACCAGTTCAGTCTGGCTCAAAGTTTGAGCTTATAGGAATGCCATGCTGGAATGTGCATCCCATAAGCAAATGAGAATTTCCCTGCAGTACTTTGTACAATACATCCTAGAACAACAGGCATTTTTAATGGTTATGAGGAATATTGGAGGTTCAAAGGCATACCCTACACATCTAAATGCTTTCCTCTTCTGCTTCCAATCCAACGATCCTCTGGTTGACATCATAAGAATATTATGCTGAAACACAAAGAGTTTGTACTTTCTGCTATCAAATTTCATCTCACTTTTCTTACCATAGTCAATGAGGCTATTTAATTCTTATCACCTAGCCCTCCTCAGCCTAAGCTGTATCTCTGAACTTTGTGACCATCATGAATTTCACACATAGATATAATTTCTTCCCTTCAATTACTAGAAAATAGCAGTGAACCAGGACTGGTTCTGCTAATAAAGTCTGTATGTCCTACACACTCTCCTTTCAGTTTATTCATAATCAGTCTCCCTGCCTCACATACACTACAATTCTTACATTAATCCTTGTCACTTCTACCTCAAGTAATAATTTCCAAGAGGGCAAAATGTCAAATTCTTCACTTGATCTAGACAAATTAGGTCCAGTGTATTTCCTTTTTCCAAGAAAATCAGTTATATTATCAAAAAGACCTTTTAGTCTGACATGATCCATCTCTGACACAACAAAAAACCACTGTATCCCGTTTTTCATTTGCCTTCATCTCCTTAACAGACTTTTTTTCAACACCCACACTAAGCAAAACATTAGAACAGAAGTCAAATCAAGAAGCTACTAAAATGTCCAAGGACCTCTTCTACCCCTTTCTGAGTCCTGGTGCAGAAGGAAAAAACAAACTGCTACTCCAGCACTGCAATACACTGCATGGGAAGCGCTTTAACTGCCCGTTCCACACAGAGTATAATGAAAGTGTGTGGACAAAAGAACTTAAATCTACTGCCATCATGCAGAATTGACTACGGTCAATATCTTCCAACTCAAACGAAAATTAAATAACTTTTACTGCTATTTACATATGTGTCCTGTTTCTACATATTGAATTTCAACAGACAGGTATGTATCAACAGCAGTAACCAGATTTTTTCCTTTGATCGACTTCAAGTATAGAAGCCAGCTTTTTGTCATGTTTCCTCTGAATCAGCTGGAAAAAAAAAAAAAAAATAAAAAAAAATCAGTTGTTCTCTAGGGGAAGTAGAAGCTTTAACTCTACCAAAAACCCCTCAACTTAATCTATGAGTATTATTACTATGCTCACCCATCCTGTTCCTTTCATCAGAAATCTGTTTACTGGACTGAACCTTATGTAAGTGTATACTTAGAAAAAACACTTCCTTGAGAAACAGTTTGTGTTCTAATAAATAATGAATGTTCTCTAACAGGACTAATTCCGAAATCAACTGTTTGCTAGTCTCCTTAGAAACTGAATAGTACCTCACTCTTCCAACTGTTTCTTGTTTAGTCTTTTAACTGCTGAACCTCAGTCCTCCTATTTCACCTACCTCTATTCTTTAACTTCAGACCATGGGCTTAGAGCAGAACAAGACTTCATCCAAAAACTGCATCATGTGCTGTTTCAGAGATATTATTCATGTGTTAAAAGTGCATCTCTAACAGATAAAAGCCTAGGATGGATATGCACGAGTTGGCTCCTTACCAAGGAGTTTAAATAGGTCTACACAGAGCTTTGATATCATAGTCCAACTAATCTAACCATTTTCAGTTATCTGTAATAGGCTTTCCTAAGCCTCATATCAGTGATTCTTCTTGCAGCTCAGTAAAGTGTGTGTGTGCATATATATAAAAATATATATCTGTGTATATAAAAAAAAAAAAAAAAAAAAAAAAAAAAAAAAAAAAGAAATAAAAAAGTATGAGGATGTTGAGAATCATACAACAGCTTCAGTAAGAACAGCTGAAGATAGTTCAGGATGGTACAAACTGGGAAAAGGAAACATCTGACAACACACCAGAAGAGATCAATAAGGACTTTTTACTCACCATTTCTCAATTCCTCACAAAAGAAATACAGAGCAAAGTTTCAAGATCCATTACAAAGCAAATCAGAAAGACACGAGCATTTTCCATACAGGTCAGAAAAACGGTGGAACTCGCTGCCTTTCCACATTGTGGGTACCAGAAAGGAACCATGCTTTAACACCGGACAGGCTACTGGCAGCTTCTGGAACACAAGCACCTAGAAGCAGCCGACTGTTCAGGAAGTTTTTGAAGAGCTAAGCAGCAGGAAAAGGGAGAGGAGAGTAAGAGCGCAAATGCTTCACGACTGTACCGCTGCCTGTTCTCTACCTCTGTTGACCACTGCCAGGCAGAAGGCTGGATGTCTATGACACAGCCTCAGCCAGTACAACCGCTTCAAAGCAGCAAAACATGTTTTGTGAAATTGGGAGGACAGGAAAAAACAGAAAAATTAAGGATTCTGTATTATTAAAACTGCAACAGCAGAAACTATTTCCTGAAGTAAGAGTGTCCACAGGCTAAGATACCACTCTGCTTAGGCTGCTGGATTTCAGGTCTGTAGCATCTGTAATCAAATGTCTATTAGTGACTTTGATTAAGTACCCTGTGATAGGACGAGGGGTAACAGTTTTAAATTAGAGGGAGGTAGATTTAGATTGGATATTAGGAAAAAATTTTTCACAATGCGAGTTGTAGAGCACTGGCACAGGCTGCCCAGAGAGGTGGTGGATGCCCCATCCCTGGAAACATTCAAGGCCAGGCTGGATGAGGCTGTGAGCAACCTGATCTGGTTGGAGATGTCCCTGCTCCTTGCAGGGGGGTTGGATTGGGTGGCATTTGAAGGTCCCTTCCAAGTCTAGCCATTCTATGATTCTATGACTAAGAATGCTCTGGACTATGATCCTGAAGCCTCCTGAAACATACAGCAGCTAGCTGCAAAAACATTGCTTCCAGTGCTCAGACAGCTGTTACAGCTGAAATCTATGATATTTCTTAGAACTGTGATTAAGTGTGCAGTTCCTGCTAGTCTCCATGGAGACTGATGTTGGCTCAGCAAAAAGTCACCAAGTGTTTTAAAATAATTCCTGTTCATTTTGAAATTTCAAAGCACTTAATGCAGTTTTGCCTATCAGATGTTATTTCCCCAATGAAAATTGCAGCAGTAAAACCAACCAAAAGCACTAGCAAGACTACAAAAATATTTTTACAGCTCATTTCACATGCAGCTGGAAATTAAACACCAAAACATACATTTTAAAAAAAGAGAAAAGGAAATCTCCAAAACTAGAAATCAAGCAGTCAGTTGTACAATCTTTGTATTACGTGTATTTGTGCACCGAGTACATCACATTTAGCTGCAAATTAATCCTTTTTGGGATGATACAATACTGTATTCTGTACTTTGGCTTCTATAATTAACTCTTGTCCTTCTTATCTAAAAGCCATTCCTTTTGAGAAGTACCTTATCTCACACACTCTTAATTGTATAGTACCATGACAATAACTACAATAGTCTTTAAACTAGAATGCATCCCCAAAGAACTTCCCTCCTCTGTCCAGTTTCGTTTTTCCTTTAAGGAAACAGAAGATATTTCTCTTTAGTAGACAGCAAAAAAAATTCTACCTTGCACAAAAATTAACTTGAAAAATTTAGGCTTCCCAAATATTTAGATAAACAGCAGCTCACAATGTGCAATTATAAAGCCTTTTTAAAAGGTTCTCTATAAATATGGTAAGTTTAATGGTAAAAATATTACAATGTTTACACAGTATCCACAGATAAACAGGCAAATACTGTCTAAGTCTCAATTTAGCACTGTAGTTTTTTTCAAATCTTAAACCTGGCTAAACACTCATATTGGCACATATAAGCACCACGTGAGTACATCATGATGACAGCTTACCTAAATTGTGTCGCTTTGTCTTTGCGTGCTCGTGAATATGTTTCTTTGTAAAACAACCAAAGAAGACACAGTAGAGGCAAGAGTGGAGTCTGTTCAGATGGGCACCACACATATGACAAATGCACGACTTTGCCTGAAATAGAGAGACACAGAATATGAGTGACAAACATAGCTCCAAGTCCAGATCTAACTGCTAGCTTTCCCTTTAACTCTGTGCCTTTTGAAGGCTGCAGACCAACAGGGGAAACAGTTCTGCCCCCATGTGACAAAACCAGCAATTAAACAGATTAACGGAGAAGACTCTTCCATTCGTCCAATAAATCTCAAAGTCTTGACAGAGCGCAGGTCCTGTCTAAGAGCAGACAACAGAAAACCCATTTACAACTTTCAGCCTGTAGTTTAACGAACACTTCATTCAGGGGCAGGCAGGCACTGCTGCTGAAATACACACAAAATCCTACCATTCCCTCACTCACTCCACCTGGACATTTCTGTTCCCACACCAACCACGTACCGGCAGAATGACTTGCAGCCATGTGCAAGCCAGGAGAGAGACGTGTGTGAAATCAATCTGTCACTTCGCCCGCATTAACCTGTATCAGGTCCTGCGTCCAGCTCACTAAGCCACACAAACACTCGCTGCTGGTGCAAAATCTTTGGGCGTTATGGCTGGCGTAGCACAGACTTAATGTGACAGCAGCACAGACGCTGATTACCAGGGGAGCGAGGTCTCGACGCATCTGTTCTTGCTCGGTTCTTCAGCGCCGTCCCCCACCCACGGTCCCTGCCTTGCAGCAATGGGCTTTGCTGCTCAGCAGCCCCTTCACTGGGCTGGTTCAGCTTGCTACCAGTTGAAGCCAGACTAAAAGTAATCTTTTGTCAGCTTAGTAAGTTGGAGGGGAGTGGGGGCACACGAAGTAGACTTGGATGAACACCAGAGCCGAGGAAAAGCAGATGCTCAGCAGGGAGGTAAAAGGGGTGAAGAGGCAAGGGGTTTGGGTGGTGGAACAACAGCACAAACTCTGCTCTTTCACAGCACCGAGCTCCTCGATCCACTCAAAAGCCGTAATGTAACTGGAACGTTAAAATGTTTGTGTGTGTATGGCATCTCATTTCTCTGCTAGGAGATTCTGCCAGATTCATTCATTACATTGCTTTATACTAGCCCATGAAATAGTGGCGCAACATCAAATCCGTACCAGTCAAAGAGCTACAGAAGACACTTTTGCCACTCCCAGACTGGCTTTGAATGGAGTTTGGAAAGCAATGTGCTGACTGTTCCCCAGAGCAACCCGGAATAGGGAGGTGTCTGATGCAAGTTACCATGATTTATTGGAAATTAATAAGTATGCAAGCCTGATGTGATGATTTGCATTCCTATGATAACAATACATTTTAAGAAGCAGAATAAAAAAAGGCAATTAGAACGTTAAGTACAGTTTTTTACTTTCAACCCTATCTGAAGCACTCTAAGCTAACACCTAAAACTTTCTTTTGGCATTAAACTCAGGTACTTCAACAAATCTTTTGAAAAATTACTCTATCTAGTAAGAGACTTAGAGTTCAAGGGATAAGTCTTTAGCTCAACAACACCAAAAACAATTCAGGTCCAATACCATCTGATTGGAAGATACAGACAGGAGAAAATTCCTCACAGTAAATTCACTTTTCATCTCAGACAACAACTGCATTCAGGTACACGTTTAAGAGTAACGGAACTTCTGAACAGCTCAGAGCTGCAGAGATCACTTACAGAGGGACACCTTATTTTACAGACTAACCTAAAAATAGTGTTCCCCTTTGCTTTTCAATGTAGAATCACCTTTTTTTCCTTCATATTAAAAAAAAGAAAGAATCAGAATTACTAAAATACTAAGCTATCATCTAACCCAGGCAGTGCATTTCATCAAAAACAGCCCCCAAAGCTCTTCAGCAGTATTTGCCCAGTCTGCCACAACTTAAAATTAGTGCTGAATAAATGATGTATGACCCTGTTCTCTAGGCTGGCATTCTTCTTTCAGAACATTTACGGCTGTTAAAAAAATAATCAGAGAAGCTTGCAGTATGCTGCACTGTTTAATTTATTTTCAAGCTTCTACAAATTAAGACTTAAAACCTGAATCTCCCATGTTGTGTATGTGAAGTTCTCCTAAGTTCTGTTAGATCAAAATAGATCGGTTAAATCAAATCCCACACACCTACAGGAAGAAATATTTTAAAGTAGGACCAAAAAAAAAAAAAAATCACCACCACCAGCACAATTTCCATCTTTAGAAAAATACCGCAGAACTGTCAAACTGTTGCCTAACGGTCGCTCTTTGGCTGCAAAAGCTAAATAGGATCAGCCTATCTGTAAAGATTGCTGCTATGACAACAACTCTAGCAACTAGCTATTTGACTTAGCCAGCTAAAAATATATCTTTTAGCATTAAATGTATTGTAAACAGACAGCATAACAAGCATGTAAAAACCGAGCATTTTAGGCTAAAAGGCAGAAAATTAATACCCTAAGAGTTTTTATTTCAATAAAAATTAAGATAAGTTAAAGAACGTTAAAAAAAAAAAAAAAAAATTAGTGGTAAGGTAAAAGAGAAGTTATTTAAAGGAAGCTATTTTATCCATAACCTCTACTTGTTCAGTATGGTTCTAGATGGTTTTTCTAAAATTGTAAGAAAACAAGATTAAAAGACAACAGAATGAAGAAATAAATCAATATCAAAAAACAGTGGCTATACTTAACTAGATTAGCTGTCTCCTTTTCATCTGTCTGTGCTTTTAAACCATTTGCTAAGTTAAAACAAAGCTGCCACCTTCCCACCCCACCCCAAATAATCGAATTACTCTGTTTCATAATGCTTCCACCCCTGCTCCCATCTCTTGAGGCTACAGTTTGAGAGGAAACAGAATACTGCAAACAAGTAAGCACCATCAGTCAGATCCATAAAGTCACAAGCTTGCTTTCAAACATGACTCAACTATTTTAAAAAGCAAGTTAGGTCTTTCTCATGGTCCAGATGCTTTAGGGAAGTCAACCAGCATTTCAGCTGCAGAATCAGCCTGTCGCTTCTTTTCTCTGGTATGTCCTAGACACAAGAACACCCCTTCCCTCTCCTGAGACATAAATGTAGAGTCTTCCCCTTCTTCCAAACCCTCTCTCATTATTCTGCTCCCTCATTATTTTGTTCTGTTCCCTGCTTCCTTCTCTCTCGTCTCTAAAAGGCTACCTGCTCCTGATTACTGTAGTAGCTATGACACAAAGTGAGCTGAGAAGAAAGCAGCAGGCATAGGTAGGTCAAACAGACCGCTGACACTTCCAGATCTTCTCAAATTGTCAGAATAGATACTATTATTTGTTTACCATCCCACAAACAAAACAGTGGTGGAGAAAACTAATGTATCCAGCCGGCATTGTTTTGCCCTAGCAGTTCTCTGTCCAACAGCTCCCATTCCTGCTCTCCTTTCCTGGGCCAGCTCAGATCCCACCTAAAGCAAGAAGGTCACACTGGGAACGCAGTGTCAATTGTTCCAAAACCTACAAACCTGATTCAACTTCATATAATCTTGGCTCCTCAAATCACTGAATGGCAGTTTCGAGTGGCCATACGCTATCCCTGCAAAGCCAACAGTGCAGAAAAAGCCAGGGGCATACAATAGCTACTGCAAACCATCCCTCCAGATTTCCAGCTATTTCAGAAGTAGCTTTGGAAACTACTTTAATTGTACATGACAGGAAAATACCTTTTTAAGGAAGTTTTCCATTAGGGTACTTGGGGAGTCCTGCCTCTTATGCTCACAGTAAATATATCAAAGCACTTTCAGAACAGAGCCATTTTCAGTTACAAGCTTATAAACCAAAGACCTTCTACCTTTCACAGTCCACAAACCACATTCACCACAAAGGTCCACGGGAAAGGATGAACTAGGTAACCCTAACAGGACAGTGGGAGGCTCGGGAGGTTAAAAGATCATAAGGAAGCTGCTGCCACACTGTGCATGTTCACAAGTAACTCAAAGCAGCTGAATCTTAAGGTACTCTTAAGGCAAGTAACGCTAGCTAGGGATCCCTGCAAGTGTCTGATCACGTACAAATCCTTAGCATTAGGAAAAATTAAAATTTCCCAGTACAAATCAGCTTCAGTTTCCCCACCTTTTAAAGTAAGTTTTTTTGTGTAAAACAGACATAATAATTAGACACATTAGAAACAAGAGGAAAAAGTATTTGATTTTCTAATATGTTATCATTATTACTGAAGGTCTTTGAAGGGGTACACTTCACTTTCCAGCCCAAATCTTCAATCTCAGTCTACGCAGAGTAAGGTGTTTGTTGTGCAGTTCTAAATATGCCCACGTACTGAATACACATGTATGTGGGAAATTCTCCCTCCACGCGTAAGTTCGTCACCATAGTCTGCTTTGTTCCCAAGGAGAAGCATTTGTGCTCCAGAAGCATTACTTCAGCTCAAACTATTCCTTACAAGGTAGGACTCCAGTGGACTTGAAAGAAGGTGAACTCCAGGCACAAGGAGACACTGAGGAGTCCCACTCGTGGCTGCTGAATTTTGACGTAGGATTTCTGTGAGAGACTGAGAAATCTATTCCAAAGTTAACCTCGGTGCAACCACCACAGCAGTTATTTAGGCTGCTAGCTCTAAAGTCAAAAGGTAAAATTTAGAAATGCTATTAAATGTCTGGAAGCAGAGTATCTGTAATTGTCCATACTTTCTCTCCTGTTACAATTTTAAGTTTCTATGTTTAAACTTGCTTTGAGTTAAAACTAGATATTATGAGATAAACAAATACATCCTTTCAAGTCTCATCCCCTTTTCCTGGTGATGCTTCCGCATGCTGATGGGAGAAGCAAGGAGGAGAAAGCAACAAATGAGCATCCACTTGTCCAGAGCCTTAGGACCTGTGACAGCTCCTGCGATAAAACTCTGCTTTCTTCCATCCTTAAGCCCTTACAGACACAAGAACAAAAGTGAAGAGGCCAATTTAAAGTTTGCAGTGCTCGTTAGTTTAACAGCAGAATAGGGGAAAGAAAAAAAAAAAAACAAAACAAAAACCACCACACACAGAAATATCAGACTTTTGACTTGAACTTTTCAGATATGAAGTGCAAACGCCCTCACTGGGCCACAGATCAAGACATATAAGGAAAATTTAAACACTTCCTCACATATTCAGAGTTTCTGGTCTTAATATGCACATTTTGGGTACATCAATCCATTTTGTCAGTTTTGCCTCTCCTATTCACCTTGCCACGTCTAGACCATAGCCTAGGCACAGACTTTTTTTATTCTTCTCCATCCATGTTGCAAACAATTCTTGTCCCAATGTAACGTAGACACAGCAGTGCATGTTGAGTGACGAACAGCATGATTCTCTTAGCCTATTTTTTGAAAGAAAAAAGGACAGATAATCACAAAAGGTCACAGAACTGACCACTGCTGCTTTCTTCACTCAAGACTGAGACCCTACGGCTACTCCAACAGCAGCGTTTCTTCTGCCTTGTGGGAGGAGAAAGCCACAGCTGACAAGATTTATTACTCTCGAGTACTCTTTGCACCTCAAGAATAAGAAATTTAGGTCAAATCTGCCTTACGACATTTCTATCACTTCTTAGTCTACATTTACTTCAAGATTGACTGTACTGCTTTCCTAAGGCAGGCATGCCACAGACCCATCAGCCATTAGTCTGGGATATTTCATAAATTTTAATATTTAAAACTTCAAAGCCATGTTCTTAGGTTTCAGGAAACAAAGAGATAATTGATAATACAGTTCTCCATGGTATGGCATATAAATCACTCCTCCACATGCTGATAGGATGATTCAGAGCTACTCTGAGTCAGCGCACATTTCTGACACATCAGCTTTTTTTAAAAAAAAAAATAAATAAATCAACTTAAGTATTGTTCACTCACTTCCTGCAACCAAGTCTTAAATATAATATTGTCCAAATAGAAATGCCAATTATTTTTTTAAAAGAATATTCCACCAACACTGTAAATTTTGTTTCCAGTCCCACTAAAGACAGGGGTACTAGTAAAGGTTTTAATGGTATTAGAACAACTGCGCGCCAGTTACAGAATTTTGTGGCTTGGTAAGTGTTTAGGAAGTCACCTTTAAAAAAAAAAAAACAACTCAAGTACAGGTAACTCCTTAAACAGAGTTATTCTAAGTGTTTGTTTAGACAGCAGCAGAAAGAGACAGTTAAGTATTTCAGCTCTGCCCAAGAACAAACTGTAAACCCAAGGGACTTGCTCTGCACCAGTATCTTTGCTGGCTCCCATATCGCCACTGGGTGCAGCAAAGAGCAAGCGCCTACGCAGCCTTCCCGGCCTGGGAACAGGACCTTGGGCTCCGACCATCTCAGCACAAATGTGAAGACAACGATGTCACAATATGTAATTAAAGATGAAATAGCCTAAGCTGTTAAATAACATCACAGTTCCCAAACTGAGTGTAAATAAAAATATACCATTATGACATCTGAGCAGCTTGCTGTCCTTCTGTAGATTAGATTAACCCATGGCTAACTCCAACGAATCCTACTTCTGCCTGGAAGTGAAAGAGGGAAGATGCAAGTACTGAACACGCTACAAGAAATGCTAGAAAGTAATTTGAGGTAACTGTTTTTTTCTTCAAAACTGATAAAACTTTTCCATTACACCTTATTTAAGATGCTGCATCCCAGCAAGGGCACAAACTAGCTGTCTTTTGCTAAGGCAAAGTGACACAGGCATTAAACTCCAGCTCCAAAACCAAAGTTTTGGTTCAAGGGCTCTTCTCAAGAGAGCAGTGAGAGTCAACCTAAAACCAGAGATCTCTGATGAAATTAAGAACTGTGTTTGGGGGTGATGCAGAGATCAGATTAGTTATCACTTAATCTCTACATACAGATTTTTTTCATCTCTCCTTACTCTGGATGATAACTTTTTCCAATTTTTGTTTCACACAAAATTTCACAACAGGTACAAGGCTGAAATGAAACTTGAGAGAAGAAAAAAAAAAACAGAAAAAGAAAAAGAAAAAAAAAGTTACACAATTTAAAGATAGACAGCATAAGCTAGAGGAGAAAAATAGGAGGATGCTCTAAAGATGTAATTTTGGTTTTCCCATATACAGTCACAGTAGTAAAAAGCTGTATTTCAACAAGAACAAAGCAGTTCTCCTGAATTCAAATGACTATGCTGAAATTGCTTATTTGCTTCTCCTTTGGTAGGTGCTCATCCCCACTACTAGCGTTTACAAATCTAAATGATTTCTCAAGTACTCTATAAAAGATGCATTTAAGAGCCTATTGTGTTTTTAACCCATTTAAATAATAGATCTTGTTCAAATTAAATCACACGTCCTCCTATCGCAAGCTTCTTTTAAAAGAGGAAAGCGTATTTGCCTCGTGAAAACACGTAACCCGCTTCAGGTTCAACCGCGTGCCTCCTTCCCCGAACGTCTACGGTGCGTGGATGGGTTCTGTGTTGATTTTTAGCTATTTCCTGCAATGCACCACTGCAGCAGCCAATTTCACACGAGAACAAGGGGCTTGCCAATACCGCAGCAGTGTCTGCTGAGATCTAGTACAAAATCTATTACTTTACCTCACCATTCCCCCACGTCAGCAAATCGTGGAAATGTTTTTAAGTGTCCTATTAGGTAATGTATTGATCTAATCTGCGAGCACGTGACGTGGGAAGCAATTCAGGGAGCAAGCTGAACAGACAAACCTGCCTGATGCTGTGCAGTCTTATTAAACCCTGCCCCTGCCACAGAGATTGTGTTTTGCCCCGCGTAGAACTAAGAAATCTGATTCTGCACGTGAAAAGAGGTATGCTCTTGGGAAGTCTGCCATACTGCTTCGATGGAAATAACCCAGATAGCATCCTTTCAGAAATAAGAGAAAAAAAGAAACTTCAAGATACGTAGGATCAAAGTTCTAACAAGCTACAGCCTCATTTAGAAAAGCACTGATATTTCAGCTATCTTTACTTTAACTACCGTAAGATTTCCATAAAAATATGTGAACTTAATTAGTCCACATCAAAGTCAAGGCAATTCTGCTAGTAGGAAAGATGGATGGGATGATGCTACAACACAGATTCTCTGTGGCATGACTTATTTATGAGACAAATACTCTCAGCAAAACAGGAGACTGGTGGAAAGTGAGCAGCCAGAGAGTGATGACAGAGCACATCTATTAGTGACTATTTGTTTTATTAAAACAACAAACAGCCACCAGTGCTGCCCTAAATAGGGTAAATCCATTGTTGAGCCTAACCAAAAAAAACCAACCAACACATTACTCTGCTAGAAAACACTTCAGCTTTTAAAAGCTTCCTATGAGTTATGCACCATTCCGTCCAAGACCTTAGAAGTTATTATGACATTTTAATATATGCTGTAGCAAAGCAAACCAACTGGTAGTGCAGAAATTAACCCCATTGCTAACAACTTTTTGACAACGTGGGTTTCAATGATGATACACATAACAAACGTAACAAACAAGGCATACAAGCCAAACTCTCTTCTTGCCCTAAGAACAAAACTTCCTTTTTGTCTAACAGGAGCTGAAGACAAGTTCTAGTCCCCTCACACTGCCTAGAAGAAAAACCATTACTAATCAATAACATTCCCTTGTGGTTTTCCAAGAGCTATACAGAAAATGTGCTGATTCTCCTTTCAAAAATCAATTTGCCCAAAGCACAAAAAAAATATTCCCAGGAAGACCACTCCCCCTTAAAAACAGGCCAGAAACACAAGCTGACACAGAGAAGACCTCTAACCTGCACGCACTGCATCGTCTCCACCACAGAACACGCGCATCCTCTGAAATGACACAGCAAGTCTCTTGGAGAAAATAAGACAGAACATTCACAGGGTCTCAACCAACACTGTTCCACAAGCACGAAGCATAAAAATCAAACTGTAATGGCCAAACTAGAAATTTTGCTTGTCTAGTTCCACTTTGCATATTAAGAAACCAGCATCTGAGGAGATGTTTACGTTCATCCAGCTGCGTACGCATAGGAACACTTCAAGCCAACTAGCACGTTACTGCCTATGACACCCAGAGAATGAAAGCAAGTTCTCAATCCGCTTGCACAGAATGTGCTTTGATATCTGGTAAGCTGAAGCTTACTATTTCCTCGTATCTCAGTACAAAACAAATTAATAATTCATTTCACTAGAGCAAAATAAGAGGTCTTTCATTCACTGGAGAATTTCCATGCAAATTCACAAACCTAAAGCTACGGAGAGAAGACAGAGGTGGTCAGAAGTGCAGTTCACTCTTCAGAAAATTTAAGACGTAGACAGATGGATATTCGGAACCCTACAGACACGCGAGTCAACTAGAGAAAGTGTTATTAAAGCAATATGAACAAAAAAACCTTTTGGAAAAGAAAAGTTTTGATTTCTCACACTAAAGCTGGTAAGATGAATGAAAGCATCTTCGGAAAAACAAAAAACCAAACCCCACGATGTGGGAAATAAGCATTCTCCTGACAAAAATACGTTCCTTTAAAAGGAGTTTGCTAATTGCTGCAGTCCCGCAGAACAATCATTAAGCACAACGTGTGTAGGAAGCTGGGTGATAGTTTCTTAGTGAGCAGCTTTTGTCATTCTACTTAGAATGTACAGCCAGTGATGGTGTTTTATACACTTGATGCTGCATTTGGAACATTAACTTGTTTTGCAAGATAAGTTCATTTTACCTGCCTCGCAAAGGAATGAACTGGGAGCAGGGGGGCAGTTAAATTATTACTGTCTCTCAAGATCAAGGCACATGAAATGGTAGCTTATTATTAATTGTTATTTCTTTCCTCTTATTAGCTTGTTGACTGCATCTGAAGAGATGTTTCTCATACTCTGATTTTATTTTTTATCCCCAGCAACATCTAACCACTCTGCAATACTTGGGTTTTGTGGGGTGGTTATCTTTTTTTGTACCAAACAATACCATTAAGTAAAAATTTGTATATTCCCTTCTCACACATGCCAGTAAGCCATTAGCAGATTACATTTCATGTATTGGTATCATTACTTTGTTCAGAAGACCTGAACTGGCAAATTTCTGAATTGAGATTTTTAAATCACGTGTAGAGAAATTCAACCTGCAGTCTATTCTGTACACAAGTAAAGGGAGTGTTATTACAAAAAAAAAGTTGTGTTTTTTTTTTTTTTCTCTCATTTAGTCACATGCAAAAGCTTGCCCTTTAACAGTGTCATTACAAATGCAATTATTTGTGTCTTTTTGAGATGTCATCATCAGTAGTTTTGACTTCAGGAAATTTATTAAACTGTGTGTGACTGATCGAAATCAAAGTAAACATGAGGCAAACCTGTAAGTGAATGGAGTTGACATCCAGGCCCTAAATCTGTCCACTGACATTTGTGTAAAGAAATAAAAAGTCGAGAGCCTCACTGCAGTGCAATTCTTTGAAGAGCAACACAGAGAACCACCAAATAGATTCAAGTCTTCACCTTGACCCAGCTCAGACCACTTGCCTACAATGAGTTTGAGAACAGGAGAGCATCTCTGTGCGGTCGGACGCCACTCACCTTAGCAGCAAAGGGAGAAGCTTCTACTCACAGCAGCTTTAAACTATGTGAATGCACTAGAAGAAAACATTCTGTCCTGACTACTGTGAGAATAAATATCCAAGTAGGGTTAAAGAGAGGTATTTTTGTTAGTTTTGGTTTTTATTATTGTTGTGGAGTTTTTTTTATTTAACTTCCAAGCAGCTGCTGCATCTTATTAACAAAAGTCCTCCGGCACCTAATAGCAGAGCGGGAAGCGGCCAGAGCTTTGTAGATCTGACAGGCGCTATACGAAAACTTTTCACGTTCAGCAACAAGGCCAGAGAAGAGCCAAGCCTGTGTCTCTGGTCCATGCTTACAATTGCACTGAGCGTGGCAATCGCAGCTGTAAACCTGGACCAGGCACGGGCAGTCTGGAGGAGAGAAAAAGGAAGAGCGCACGGCCCAAAGTGGCCGAGGAGGGGAACCGTGCCAGAACCCAGACCGCTGCTGGACCCACAGCAGTGAGAGGCAGAAGTACAGAAGTGGTGAGCGCGACGTAGCGCGAGCCGCACAGCCAAGGCTCTGCATCCCCCGAGACTGAAGGCCACGTTACGGTAACGCATTGACTGCGGGTACCAGCCCCAGCAAGTCTGTCTCTGTCTCCAGCTAGGAACGTACGATCCAACAGCCTCCAAATCTGTGAGCAACCACAGAAAATACAAACAAGTATCCCTTTTCCCACTGACAAGTGTTTTCCTAACAAGAAGACATCTCTGATCACTCACAACTATAAAAACTGAGAGATAAGAAGGGAGCATAAGAACAAAGCCATATTTAATTTCCACAAATACATGAAAAACAATCTTGCAGCAACAATTCCAGTGCCACTGTTGTAGACTTGTAAACAGTGACTCATGACTACTTTGAAATAGAATTTCTATTCCATCCTTCATCTTCCAACATTAATTTTGTTCATTCATCATTTGTACCAAACTGGAAAGACTGAATTGGCTGAACTTCAGAGAGCTTGAGTACCTGGAATTTTTATGAACTTCAGACTTAGCTGCAAAACTGCAGCAGCCCTGAAAATTAACCCATTAGTAGACTCCAGCTCAGTGCTACACGTTGATGGCATGCAGAATCTCCTACAGCAAAAGAGATGAAGATTTGACAAGAACACTT
>WHYT01016947.1:403595-416928 GCA_009806455.1 Tetrax tetrax
CGATACTCAATTTTTTAATTCAATGACAAATTTAGTACACTGCAAGACCTTCACAGAAATATTTCTCAGGGATGTGCTGACATCGCCAGTGGTACTATGCAAAAGGTAGACAAGAGCCACGTTCATTTCAAGCTCCATTAAACACAGGAAAGGAAGGAGCAGCGGGGAAAAAGTTATCTTTACCAACTTGGAAAAGCAGCAGAGAGAAAAAAAAAATTGTATTAGTTTTAAATATAACTGAGAGGTTTTAAAAAAAGCCTTGAGTAACATTCTATGGAAGTAGAGAATGGCAAAAAAGTCAAGCATTTGCTGTGTTTCACACACAAAAGAACGTGACAAGACAGACGCTTACTGTTAATCAGTTACCAACTGATAAAGTGAATCTCGGGTTACTTGGAGTCAACGGGTGTCCGGTAACAGTCCACTTTACTGATTGTCAAATAGGTACTGAAATAGATAAAACGAGTCTTTTTCTAAAATGAGAGAGATCAACATTGTGGAAGCTGTCCTGCCACTGAAGTGAACCATAGATCATTCTGGAGTTGCTATGCAAGCTGCATGCGCTCTGAACCAAACAGAAAGCAGGTTAATTTTGCAGTGAGTCACTCCTTACAACATTGATTGTATTACTAGCTAATGCAGCACAATTCCTATCTTGAATTAAGCAGAGTGTACCTAAAGGACTGCCAAATCAATATGTAAAAGAATACAACTACCAAGACAGAGCTTTCATCCAGTCAGAACAGATCTATCAGCTTCTAGAACTGCTTCTGCTAAGAAACGGTTCCCAGTTCAGATAACATATGGCTCTCCCTACGCTCCAGCACTGCTTGCTGACAACACAGTCCAGGATAACATAATAAACTGTAATGTCATCACAGCATTTCACTCACTTAGCTCCGTTGCCCATGGGTTAACAAGAGACTGGAGATAGCTGCTCTAGGCAGCTCCTTCTGTCCAACTCTAGAAAGCCTCTAACAACAGTGGTTCTTTGCATGGTTAAAAATAAATTTAAAAAAAAAAAAAGATTACTTTTTTAAAAATACAGTTCTAGTAAATCCAGCAAAATGCATAGAGGTCACCTTCAGATTGCCTTTCTTGTGGTGCCACTGTAACTGATATATAAGCAAGAGTACATATGTATCTCCTCACCTTAGACGCTGCCACATGCTGCAGAGACATTATAAACACTTGGAGAACCATGGGAATACAGTAACTTAAAAACCCAAACCCAACCTTTTCAGGTAGCTATCAGCCAAATGAAATGGAAAAGTATTGCTGATAAAAAAAAAAAAAAAAAAAAAAAAAAAAAAAAGGAGACAATAACCCTGATAGACATGCACATCCAAAGAAGTTACAAAAAAAAATACACACAGGAAAAAAACCAAATGTTTTGGTCTAGCTGTGCTGCTCTGAGAAAACACATAGACCTTGAATCCTCTTTAATTGATCATTAAATTAGTGAAACTGATCTTTAAAAAGGCAAAGAAACAGATTCTGTACTGTACATCACACACCTTATGTATCTCATATGATGATTTTCCACTTTTCCTTCCCAAGGTGAAGTAAATTACCATTGACTATGTATGTTTGGGTTTTAATCCACAGCAGTTATATTCTGTGCAATGAAGTAAAGTATCAAACCCTTGAAATGCAAATTTAGGCTTTAAAAAGTTAAGATTTGAAAACCCATTCATGTTGGTCAAAAAAATTTGAGCTCTACTCAACCACAACATTACAAAAAAGAAATAAATAAATATTCTTACAGGCTTCTAAACACCAAAACACATTTTCTCATCACACAGTTCTGGGCTCTCGTGATAGGAGATAAAAGTTCAATAGGAGTCTTCCACGAGACACTGGGATTGAAATGAGAATTAAACTTTAAAACTACTTACAATAGTTATTTGCATTTTTAGTAAAACAATACAGATGAAGTCACTGTATGATTAACACCAATACAATGGAACAGTGACTGCTCCTTGTACCAGTAATTAATAACTGAACGTTGAGTGATTGAACCACCCAAGTGACATTTTAATTCTTTTATGGTTATGATAATAGCGGGGAGAAGGAGAAAGCTTTACCAAAAGTATCTACTAAACTAGCCTTTACATTTGTTTTTGGACTTCTTTCTTTTTTTTAATTAAGTACCTACAGATACACTACATCTACACATAAAATACCCATTCCACATGAGGCGCTGCCTGATAGACGAGGCAGAACAGCACAGAAAGTTTAACGAAGCACAGGCTTAAGAAAGAACCAACCACACATTTCAAATAGAGACTGCCAGCAAAACTAATAAAATTAACGCTTTGTTTGTTGATCATACAAGAATTACAATTATAGTTTTATTGCTCTGCATTTCGTTCAAATACACCCCAGTGTACCTTGGCACAAATCTACCCTTCAAAAATCAACACAGTAATTAGAAAAGTTGTAAAAAATTAGTGCATTGAGTAGTATTTCCATAATTTCTCCTAAGAAATTATTAACAGCCATTAGATACTATGAGCAGTGGTTTTGAGGGACATAAGAGTATACTCATTTGGTTTTCCAATTTAAAAAAAGTTAGCATTTCCAACTGGCTGCCCATTATCCAATATAATGCTGCTTCACAATTCCCTCTGAAAACAAGGAATGGTTGTCGAATCAATTTTAAATGCTACTACAGCATGAAAGTGACAGGTTGTGGTTTTTCAGACTGAGGAAAAAATTCTTTTGTTAAGTGGTTTCAGATTTGAATTTCAACACACGCATGCACCAATGGAGAAAGTTATCAGTTACATTTAACATGCAACTACACAGACTTTGCACAGAATTTAAGCATTTAAAAGACAGACAGAAAAGCAAGAAGGTCCCTCCGTACGGAAAAGCTGTGTTCACGCAAACAGGGAGGCAAAGCCTACACAACAATTTCTGCTGACATTATAAACGTCCTTTGGGGAAATGAAACTTGGCCAACAGTGTCTGCAGCAAGGCCTCACGTTAGCAATCTTGTTAAGAGAGCACACTGCTGGGATGGGCAGAATTGGCTATACCACCAAAAACCACGGGCAGAACGAAGCCAAAAACCGTGTTTCACCTTTGAGGTACAGAGGGACAGTCACACCTAACAGCACTCTGGCTCGTTTTATCTGCACGAGCAGCTAGTCTCTAGAGTTACTTCCCCGGTGCGCCCTCACGGCTTGCACCAGGGGTTTCCTGATCCGGCCGTGTTACAACACTCTCCTCCCGTCATCTCCCCACCCAAACCAAGAAGCTTGGCTTCCAACTCTTCTACCTTCCTTCATTTTATATTAGATGTTCTAGAGGCTTCTGTCTCTCATTATTTTCCCTTTATTTACTTTCCATGCAGAAACTGACAAAGATTTGCTTTGTTGTTGTTATTGTGCTAGAAGGTAATATTTTTTAACAAGTGGATATAAAGTGAAGACTCAATTGCAGAGAAGCCTGAACAAGCCAAAGAACAGATGGCACAGGTTCTGTGCGTCTTGCCTTCCCTTCTGAATTTCAGTTCTCTTCCCAAATCAACATGGATGGTCTGCTGGTATCCACAGCTTCCTCTTTAGGAGGGAATCCACCTGATGCAATCTCAAGAGTTACCACAGTGCATTCCAAGAGGGAAACATCATCAAAAGGTAGGACTCCACAAGCTCTGCCCCAAAGCTGCGAATGACTGAGGTCTGAAATCAAGTTCAAGCAAGTAGATAAGCTTAATGCTTCTTATCTCCCAACTGAACAATTGAATTTGGGAGGGGGGAACAGCTGCTTTGGACTTGAAGTTCTGTAACAGCAGTTTCACTGGGAAAGAGAGAACTAGGGTATTTATCATTATTTGCTTTCCTTGTTCTTTCCCATACCACAGGAACATTAACAGTTTTCAGAAACTCTTAATTATTTATTGCTCCCAACATACTAACAAATATTCTTTGGCAGATGAGGCACTGTTTAGTATGCTCTTCCATTGATCTAACTGGCTCCTGTTTCCAAAACTAAGATAGACCTATCAACACTTTCTGCTGGTTAGGGCATTAGCTGGTGGATTAACAGCTCATTAAAGCTCCAGACCCCTCACCAAAGTTAGCGTAATAGCAGAAGTTTGCTCATGCTTGGCATTGCTAAAAAAAAGTATTTGCTATTAAAAATAACCACACTGCAATCTGAACTTTGGTTATAACAGAAAACTCATCTTGTAATTTCTTCTAAAGAAATCTCTGTTCCAAACAAATGGTACCAGTAACAAATTCAACGTTTATAATGCGCATGGCAAGCAGATTCAGCCTCAATCTATCATTTACTCAGACATGTCATTAGAGACCTGAAACACAGCAGAGAACTCAACCTTTCTCTCGTCAGCTCCAGAGAGCTGTGTAGGCTACCCCAGCATGCAGGATAAAGTTGTCTGGGCTTCTAAAGCCCCTGTATACAAATGAAATACAGACCACAGTATTGGGATGGGGGTGACAACGGAGAACACGGGAACGAGGGAGAACATGAATTACTAAGTCCTCTACCTGAGCAAAAACCAGAACTGTCTTGGCACGCTTCACTTGCAAAAACCGTTAAGAGCTTGAAGCAAAAGCAGAGGATTCTTGAGGAAAGTATTACAACTTTGGAATAATTCCTGAAATCCCATACAGATTTCGAGTTCTGGCCTCTTGCTTTGCTTCTATGGCTATAAGCATGAGCAGTGTTTTGTGGACAAATACATGGTCTTTACACTTTACAGCGCGATTAAAAAAGGATTTGAGAGTACCACCTCAAGCCTTCTTGAAAGTATCTCAAGTTGCTTAAAAGCTACCCCTGCCACGTAAAGGGGTGGTTCACTCAGCTCTGTCAGAAGTTCTTCCCAGTTCCGTTTCTCAAGATACCGTTTCCAACAATCTGGTGGTGCAAATGAAAAGTGGGAAAGGCTGCATGACAGACACAGTTTGGGTCGTACTAGAGCAAGCTTTCCTATACCACATTTTTGCCTGGATCTTGACTTATGGGAACACATTCATAATAACCTAACTTCTATGGCAACTTCTTTTAAAAAATAAGAGAGGACACCAAAGTCATTGGTGACACAATGCCTAGTCATTGGACGTTATGGTATTTATACTGGAAATAGACTGGAAAAAGCATATTAGCAAGTTTATATCAGACTAAATAATCAGTAAATCTCACTTCCCTAGTAATCAAATACCATCATGCACAAAATGTAGTTTTTTCAGAAGCTATACATTACATAACTTGCATTTTTCTACAGCAAGTATATGAGGGCAAATGTTCTGGGGTACCTCACATCCTATACCAAAAAGCCACCAATTCTCCTCGTTGGAGCTCTACTTCATCCCAGAGACAGAACAGCTACCAATGCAGGGGCTTGTGCAAGCCTTACAAGAGGTAGATGTCACCAAACAACAGCGGTGACCCATGCTCTGGGCTTCTGTTATCATCTTCCAATAAGCCCAAATAACAGGCAGTTTGTAGGTTATAGCCATAAGTTCCAGGAGAAGGATACTTATCCTTGGGCGTTTACAGAGTGGCATAGAATAAAAATTCCAAAGTGAGGTAAAATTAGAACAACCTAACCTAGCTAAAGTGGCTGTAACTAAATCAAATAGCATCTTACAGGCCAGCGTCTAGATACACTGGCCATTAGCAAATGAGAGCGCACAAAGTTTCTCCTTTTTTGAAAAGATTGCAAGGACACGGATAGCAGGAGAAGTTCCAGCCAATCTAGTCATTAGCACACGTTCTTGAAGAAAACATAGAACTTCCACAACACTTAGCTATTGCAGAGAACAATCAAAGCAGCGAGGGGACCCTGTTTAATTCCCCTCACCCTACCTTAGAAGCCTTCCTTCCTTTTTAACCTGAACACAAAACAGAACTTCCCTAGAAGCAAAACCAGAAAAATCAGCCACGATCAGTTCATCTACCTCTTTACCAGTGCTCCAGAGGAATGTGTTTCACTATACAACAGTTTTCCTCCCTGAAGTCAGAACAGTCTTTAAAAAGGGGGAGGGGGGACTGATTGCACTAGTTCTACAGCATCTGGCTATGCAATAAGACTCTTGAAATAATTTTCTCTAGTGTAGCATATAGCCAACAAATCTGGCAAGAAGCAACTTTAAGCATGTGTTGCTGTGACAGCAGTGAATTATCACCCCAGTCTGCAGCAAGATTAACGCTTACAACCTTGGCATGAAGAGCACTCTGCTCAGATCGCGTGTCAAGAGTAGCGCTCCATGATCGGACTCGAAAGGGTGGCTCACGTTAAGAAATTAAGAGCACAGAAATGCAGACATTTGCCTGAACTGTAAACAAACAGATAATTTCTAGGGAAAAAGGTAGTGTACAGCCAAAGAAGCAGGAACACGAAGGGAAGCTCAAGGTATGGAAGAAAAAAAACCCCAGCCATTGAAAACAAGGTACCGCCTATGATAGAGGCTGTACTCTGAAGGAATCTTACAGAACACAAACAAAAATGAGGAAACAGTCCACCAGATTTCTTGTGCTTAACACAAAAATATTGAAGGATCCAGTCAAACCAATCTGACATGAAATAAGCCACTCTAAAAGCTAGGTGCAAATTGCAGAAAAAAGAAATCCCCAAGTCCAGGTCAGGACGTTACTCATGACAAGTTACAGAGTTTGTCAAATCTTGTGTTTCCCACAACAGTATATGACATTATCTGCGAGTTAAGTGCAGATTCAAAACCAGCTTTGGCCTCTCTGGAAGGCCAGAGATGATATTACATCAAAACCAACTCTACTAGGAGTTCTGTTTGGCAGGCATTATTATCCATTCTACTTTTCCAGTTAACTGACCACAAAAAGAAGAAACCTGAAAACAAAGCTCATAACCACAAGTTTCTTAAAACAAAATCTGCAAAGGGAAGTAAAGAAAGTCATGAAGTTGAAGAAAACACAGTGGAATCTCCTTCTTGCTCAAACACTTACCATACTTAGACCTTCTTTCGCTTTGCAGAATTGACAGGACTACAAAGCATGACTTCTGCTCTTTGATCTGGTTTGCTAGAAATTTTTCTATAAATGCAGTTCGGAGATTCCACCAATCATCAGCTTCACCTCTAGCGCAACTTGACTTTGCTTGACGAACCAGAAGAAATGTGTAATACTAATGCTGATAGAATAGATTTCATAGAGTATGCGTCCTACTTCCAAGATTTTAAATTGAAGGAAATACTTTAAGAAGTTAAGCAGCGTGAGTTGAATAGATGAGGATAAGGGATTCAGCACTGAAAGTCAGGACAAAAGGATTTCATCTCTTAAAAAAAAAAAATCTAATTTATGAACTATTAGTAGTAGCTGGATATAAAAGTATGTTAAAGTGACAGGAACAGTCTAGCGGACATCACGATCAGCATGGTTTTACATAGATCACAGCTTCTGCATGACAAAAGGAAAATGTTACAATTTCCTTGAAAAGCTTTATTTCAAACTCATATCTGTAAGTAGACATAACGTACCTCCAAACTCTCAAATATGACAGCATGAGAGAGAATTAAAAAAACAATATGCGTTAAGAATTTTCTAAGGAAGTGATTACAATTCATCTGCTATCTTCCTAGGAAATTAGCTCCAATTCCCTGAGATCAGAAGCTTCCCCAAGTAAAAAGGTAGTAAAAACATTGTCTAGCAAAGAGGAGTAAGCACTGAGTTGAAGCAGATCCTGTAACTGAAGTCAGTGTGGAAAAATCTACTTTGTAAAGAAATTCGGGAAGTGCATCCAAAGCTTTTTAATACTGCCTTGTAATGATGAAATGAATGCTGGAAATGCATTGGCTGCGAAGACCAACCTTCATCCAAGGGGCACAGCTCAGTGTGAAGTGACCGCAGACCGGACTCGTCTTTGGGGGCAGAGTAACTTCACTTAAGCCCCACTGGACTTCTCTGAAACATTAATTAATTAATCCTAGTCATAGAGATCACACTTACTGCTGCCATCTATGGTTGATCACTCAGGAAAACAAAACACAAATCAAATCAATCCTAACAAAAACACTCAACTCCTGCAAAATTACAAGGGAGCTAAAGTACAAAGTTCTGGTTTTAATTCCCCTAGAGTGGCTTGTAAATAATTTCTCACCACACTTTTATTCCTAGTACTTCATTACTTTGAGCTAACGAACCCTTCATGATAGACATAGCCTTAAGTCACTTGTCTTTGCTAGCAAAGACAAAATTATGACTCCAAATCGACATAATGTCCTACAGAATCACAAAAATAGCAGCATTCTGTCTTCAAGAGCAAAGACAGATACTATTTAGGTTGGAATACGATAGCCACCACTTTCTGTGGTCCATTCTCCTTCTACTTCACTCCTCCAGCAGATAATCATTGGAGCAGGGAAGCTCCAAGGCACATCCTTCCTTGCCTATTCCCACTAGTAGCCATACAGTTCTGAAGATTGACGGAGTTTTTTTTTTTGTCTCAAAGAAAGCAAATTGTTCTTCTGAGAAGGGCCTTTTTACATACTGTCACATTGAGTTTACTAGCTTATTCAAATCAGACACTTGAAATATCTGACCAAAACAGGCTTACACACTTTAATTGGGGTTTTTTCCCAGCTACAGCTCAGCACGTTTGGTTATATCAACTATCTGTGCAGCAAATGCCAGCAGAGTAAAATCCAGGCTTGGCAGCTATTTTGGGCTGCTGGATTAGAAGTGTTAGCTGCATTAATGGGGCAATAAGAACAAAGTCTTCTGTGGCAAAAGAGCGATGAAACACCAGGTAAGCTGGTGTATCTCAGCACCTCTAGAAAATGTCTGCTGCTTGAGCAGCCATAAGGTACTACGATTCTTCAAGGAGTTTCACCAATTTGCTGTCTTCATCTCCACAACATGGAAATTTTCAAATACATGGTTTTCGTGGGGTACATCTTCTGCAGATGAGGCTATTCTGCTGCAGCTGGAAGAGTACTCTGACCAAGCTTGTTCTTGAATACAAACAAGGCCACAGGGCTGAGGTGGACCAGCAGGCCTGAATATACTGCAGTAACACCACAGATTTCACTGGTATTCTAAGAAATAAACTTCTTTCAGTAAAAGCTATAGAGTCAGCTCACCAAATGAAGGAATTAAAATTTCTGATATCTTTCATTTGAGCATGTTGTCATTCTCAGGCAGTAAAATGAAGAGTTTGGGGGTTTGCTGTGTTTTAATTTGAAAAAAAAAATAAAGAAAACCATCACCATTAACAAGCTTCTTGTCTGGATATCTTATAGATAACAGCAGTTTTCAGTAGTCAGGAAAAAACAGAACAACACATCAAGAAACATCACACTTGCTCAATATTAACATAATTTTTTTTCAGTTTGATTATCTGTACAAGATACGGAACTTAATGTTTCACAGATACAGTACAGAAGCATAAAACTAGGAAAAAGGAGATGCTAACACACAAGATGTATCAAAAGCTGACTCCTGTATTATGCATCTCCTCAAAAGGAGACCCGCAGCCTCCCTAGCCCAGTCCTTTCCACGGCTGTACCAGTACAGGCGTAACTGGGTACCAGCACAACCACGTGCCCGAGGACGCTGTGACGGAGCTGCAGAGCTAGCACCTGCCCTGGGAAGCACGTTAGGGCGTTACTGGAGAGCCGCTCTCTCCATCTGGCACACCAGTCCCGCAGGGCTACAGCCAGCTGGCGCAGCTCGGAACAGCCTTGGGGCTGCTCTAGACTACACAAGGGAGCAGGCCAGAGGAAAATCAGGACCATAAAGAGCCAATTTACAAACCCATTATCCCCTCATCCTCAACTGTATACGGCGTGAGCATGATCTAGGCACATGCCCTGTGACCAGATGCTTTAAACCACCACCATAAAAAAGAAAAGTTACAACATCTTAGAAGTTTGATTATAAAAGACAAATACTAACTTAGAGACAGGCTTGTTTAAAGAGGGGAAACAAGGAGCTCATAATTTGATTACTTAGAAAAAAAACGCTATTCATTTCATTAAATTAAATGTAATGTGAAAAGTGGATTTTCTGTAATAGCTGATCACAGATTACAGGCATTCTACACTCCCTGGTTCATTTATTTTTCACACAGAAACCGGAGTCGAAGCAAATTATTTGCATACAGGAATAAGCAAACATAAGACAAGTTTCACGTATCAGGCTCAACACACGCTAGCACATCTTGCGGTACTTCCAGCAGCAGGGACAGACACGCAACGGGAGCAGTAACAGGTCTGCCTTCACGGAACCTTTCCAATTAGCCACACTTTACAGAAACCATTCGTAGATGGAGAGTATTCACAGACAGTCACTCTGTTAGTGGCAAAGCCCAGAGGGAGACAGCAGTTGCACACTGGTAGCAGTTGTTACTCAAACCGGCTTTTGCAGCCTCCAAGCATCACCACTCAGGTCCTCGGCCATCACCCAGGCACTCCTCCCCTCGAGCTACCAACGCTACCGCCATTTGTTCAACCCTACGTTGACACATAACATAGAGCCAATTCGGGTGAAATATTAAGAGGAGAGAAAAAAAAATAATAATAAAAAAAATCTTTTTCATCCTTATCTGCTCTTTCTGGTTCACAGCACAACTGCACCAACACGATGCAGCAAATGGTATGACAGCAAGAACCTGCAGCCAAGAGCTGGTAATTCCTTAGACTGCTAAGGAAAGACACACACACCCCCACAGTCAAAGAGCTGGATTTGGTGTTCCTCACTCATCTTCAGAGATAATGCACAGAAAGATCCAAATTTCACATCTCTTGCTCTGGTAAATCCAATTTTGCCCTGTCCCATACCTGAATGGCATTTTTGTCATCCAAATCATTTGCCAATTCCATCACATACTTGTGTTGCACTCATACTGACATATATAGCTAGTTTTAAAATGTTAATTCAAGCTTTTAACATTTTTCGGATTTGCTAACTCACCTTTTCCTCCTAAAAGTCTTTTTGTTGTGTTCTTTTTTCCCCACTGCTTAAAACAACTTCTCTGCAAAACAGCTTCAACCTACAGATACAACATGCTTACAGAATTAAATTGCTTGCTTTATAAAGAATTGCTGTAATAAAGTAATTCTTCAGGTTATGCTGAAGACTTTTCTGTTTTTCTACAGTCAGACTTTTGCAATATGCAGCCTAAGACAGACAAAAAACCCCTTCTCCTACTGCCTGAAATCCTTTGATAAGGGCCTGAAAACTGGCATTCCAATTATGAGATGTCCCTGTGACCTCAGACATACCAGGATCAACCTCTCAAGTTTCCTTTTTATAAAATACTTAACCACATGGATGAACAAAAGATTTACTTAGCATCATAAAGCAAATTCTCTAATGCTCCACGTGTATTTTTCATTTTTAACCTTGGCACTATTTCACAGATACACAGCGATCTACTCCATATAATTATGAACTCTGGTGCCATTCCACTGCACTTCGTGATTGAGATCCCTTCAATTAGCAAACAAGTGGTTGACAGTAACTCTTCTGCACGTGCAAGTTTGAATCAATTCTGATAACTGAATCAATGCAGAATAATTATAATGAGATGCAGAAAAAAAATTGAATTTATGGGGGCAGCACTAGAAGTTAAAATATCAAGAAAAGTTATAAGAAGCAGAATTACTACGTGACAAGGAGATACATCACTAAGGGTAGTAATATAAAATTACGCTACACAAAGTATAAGATCAATTTCATTAGGGAACAGCCTCATAATGAGAAAAGAGAGCCTTGTTCCTCTTTATGCACATAAACGCAATAACTCCTGAAACTATTTTCACTACCTTCCCCATTCTGTTCCCCACATCACTGTTAAGATCATCCCACAAGCAAAAACACAAAATGTAGTCACAAAGACCAAAGACCTGAGTGTTAACCATTCAGATGAACAAATCCAAGAGTTCGCAAGCATCCTTCCCCAAAAGCTAGGAGAGCATGACAAAAGTCAGCAACGTACAGAAAACAAGATTATATGAGCATTTCACCCCGGTTATGAGCTGCCAAGCAGGACAGCGACCCAGTTTAAGAAGAAAATTGTGCACTAATATGAAGATAATTAAGCACAGCAAAGAAAAACATAAAACTTTAAGACAAATTTTGCAGTTGTCACTGGAGAGCACAGGGTCACAAAACCTCACCTAAGATAAACGAGGTACTGAAATCAGTCAGCTATCTCAGCTGTCTTCACTTATGAAGTCATCATACATCTGCTGTGCAATAAATCTTACCTTTATTTACCAAGTATATTCTAAAGAATGTCCCTTAAAATCTGACTTGCATGCAATAACAAGCCTGAATGCGCAGGACAGAAGTCCAAACTATAATTAGACAAACTTTGCGAAATAAGATTAGGTGGTTTGAATACTCCAGGAGAGGAAAAATCAATCTTATTTTTTTTTCTCCTTTAAAGAAAACCATAAGTTATAGGGCAAGCGGGAAGGCAAAAATAAAGGTTATAGCTGTTTTCTCTCCTTGGGCTAACATACACTGACGTAACAGAATTCCAGCCTGTACTTTCCACAAAACAAAAGCCCTTTACAAACAGAAGCAAGCCACACATGTAAAAGCTCTGGCAGTCAATTCAGTAAGATGAATCCAAAGTTAAATCCTATTTTAAAAAGTCTACTTGGATGCATAAACTTCTTAGTGACAAGTGAAGCAATCACCACAAATGGAACTGTGTCACATCCATGTTTGACACACCATCATCCCCATCATTTAACTACATAAAGCACTAAAGGGTCTTTCATGTGTTTAGACAAAAATAAAGTTATTACTAATCTTGTAATTTTTACTTTTTGGATTTATACATACTACTTTTTAGAATATAGAGAGATGGAAACAACTTGGTTTGATAGGCTAGGGCAAGGATTGCAATACAGAACTCCAGATGAAGACACTAATGCAAAAGAAGAGATATTCTAATAATCTCTTATCTGAAATACAGATTAATAATCTCTACAATTTAATTCTACATAAATACAACTACTTGAATTTATGAATAGTTTTATTTCTATATTTAATGTGTATGTGCAGAAGAGCTCAGCTGTGTGCAAACCAGCTGTCCCACTGCAAAAACAGCATGGCATAAGAACAAGACCATGTAAGCGTCGCTAAACCTAGGATCTCTTTTCAGAGTTACTACTAAGGCGGGATCATTTAGTGAGCTGCTTCTCACTACCACTTTAAAGGAGGATATTTCATATATTTGAAAGGTTTAATGCCAGAATTTGTTCCCAGACATCCGAACTTCCACTGTTTACACCAAGACGACACTACATTGTGTTGAAAAAGATTTTTGTTATCACATCGACTTTTTTTTTTTTTTTTTTTTTTTTTTTTT
>WHYT01016948.1:5508-68312 GCA_009806455.1 Tetrax tetrax
AAGTTTTCACAGCCTTTTTTTTTTTTTTTTTTTCCATTTCAGGTTTGCATCTGCAGGAGATGATGGAATCATATTTCTGTGGAATGCTCAGGTTAGCTCGTTTTTTTGAGGAGTAGCTTGTGTGCTCTGGAGAGAGTAGAAGTTGGGGAGGGGAGTTAAAAATGTCTAGTAGCGAAAAAGCAGAATAAATAAGAATCCTACAGAGCTACTGTTTGAAAATGTAAAAGTGGAGGGAGGGAGTCTATCAAATCTTAGTTTACAAAGGAGAGCTAGGGAAGTAAAAGTTATGTCAACCCAAGTTAGAATGTTTTGGGAAGATATAGTGGTTTTTAGAGAGATTTGAGATGAAATTATGATGTGAAAAACAGAAGTCTGTATGAACTTCAGGCTTTTATTCTTCTTTTAAAATACAGTTAGCGTTTGCTGTAGGCACTGAAATGTTCACTAGTAACTCAATAAATACATGGCAAAGCTCCAGTCCTGCTAAGATTAATGTGTATACTTAAGTTTTAAGTACATTTCAGTGGCTCTATTAGCAATATCTATTTGTATTCTAACTGATTAGAGATAATGGACAGCTAACACGAAACTGTACTGGAAAGACACCAAAGTCAGTGTAAGTTAAACATTCCAGGAAGAGCGCAAACAAGGCCTTAATTGCTTGCTGTGCTAAAAATCTTCTTATAACTTTTGAAAACTTTACTAAGACATTAGATTTATCACAGAAATAGTGCTTGGTAAGTGTAATACCTACTATTCTGCTCTTCTGCTCTCTCTGTATGGCTGATGAAATTACAGAGAAGAGTTGCGCATTAGACCTGTGTTAAGCAGGGCTAGTATACAAGTCAGATTGTTCAGTAGGAAGTCCAGAAGGGAGACATACTGTGCTGTCTGAACTGTGAATATCAAACATTCAAATTTAGGAAGAAAGAAATCCTGGACTCTGAACTTTTTTTGAAACCTTCTTAAAAATTTATGTGTGACATTTATGATAGTGTAATTTTAAAATATGGGAGGGGGAACTTTAAACTTTTCCCCTGTTTTGAGCAGTTTCAGTTAGTGCTTTGCTATTGTTGAAGGCCTTTTATAATTCTGTAATTTGGAAAAGGAAATTGTTTCTGAATATTAAAAACTGTGTATGTGAGTATATATACTCACAAACTGTGAGCAGTTCGTGAATGTAAAACTCATTTAGATATCCAGCTTGGGAACTGAGTTCCATTTTCTACTTCTGTAGGGTTTTAATTTTGTTTTTGTTAAAGCTAGTATTTTGTAGTTTTAGTTAAAAAAACTTAATCTACAAGTGTAAAGAAGTTTATAGATATAACTAGCCTGTATTTTAATTGTGTGATTAAAATACCAGTATCCTTCTGCGTGTTTGTTTGTAGGGTTTTGTTCTCTAACTGAATAGAGCAGAAGTAGCTGCAGTTATCTAAACCATCAGCTTGACACTGTAGATAATGTACATACTAAATAAAACTATCAGGAATTTGGCAGTACTGTGTATGCCATAAATATAGGTCAAGTTTTTCTAATCATTAAAATGAAAAAAAAACTTTTTCAAGAAAAGGTTTGTCAACAAATCTGAGTAACTGTCATATCTGTTAAAAAGGATGAATGGCCAATATTTTCATTAAAATTAAATAAGTTTAAAATGCAACATAGCTCTTAAGGGCTTTTAGAGGTTATTTTTACTCTTGGAGTAATTTTTATTATGTAGTACTCCTTTACATTTATATTTAATATGTTATTAATCCTGGGTAAGATCTTGAACAGTATTGAAAGTAGTAAGAAGTAAATCCATAAATTAGTTTAGAAAGGGAGATTTTAGATTCTTAGAAAATCTTGATTTTGAAAGTCATTTGGTACCTATGTCATATGCTACAGTAGGCATTTTCCAGATTTTACCCTTGATTTTCCATGGTTTTATTTTTCAGACTGGAGAAAAACTTTTTGAACTTCATGGACACACACACAAAATTACAGCTATAGCACCATTTTCTTCATCAGATGCTTCTGAAGAAAAAGAAAATTTGATTTTAACAGCATCAGCTGATAGAACAGTTATTGTATCCTTAGATCTGGAGAAGATTCAAATACCTATGGGCTTTTGGTTGTTTTTTAATTTTTAAAGGTAGCCTTGAGACAGTCTGCAGGTTGTTTAAATTTATTGCCTGGTAATATTCAGTAAGTATAATTGTATTACACTAGGATTGTACTAGTTACTGCTTACAAGTACATGCAGTTCTTCCATTGAAAAGACAGTCATGGTTTAGAAGACTGAGTTTCTACATACCTGTTTCCCACTGTATCATTTAGTTACAAACACAGCAGTTGTCTTTGTAATATTTAAAAATCTTTCCATTTCCTTAATGAACGAAGTCAGGTTTGGGACTGCACTAGTGGCAGACAGGTTCAGAAAGTGTCATGTTTCCATTCTACTGTAAAGGTAAGCTGAGGAAACCCTAGGTATGTCTGTTGTTTTGTTGTATACAATAATATATTATGTATGGCTCATGGACGATATGGGGAGGTGTTTTAAAATGAACAGCACTGTTTGGTTTAAGAACAGATAAATAATGAGTGGCCGAGAAGTGGGCACAATGCTTAATTTGGTTTTGGAACTCTTAATACCTCGATTTTCTTTTTGAAAGGATGTAGAACAAAGGTCATTTTATGGCTTGGTTTTGTTATTGTGTTGGAAAAGTCAACCTCCAGTCAAACTAGTTCTTCGTGATTAATAGTGGAAAAAAATCAATGAAAAATCAGTTTTTATGTTGTTGTTGGAAAAATGTAACATATATTACGTAATTAAATCTGTATTTCCCAAGAAAGTGACACCTTAATGCTGTATTTCATAGTACTTATAGCTTTATCTAGCTAAAGCTCATGATCATTTCACTGAAAAATTCCCTGTAGAACTTTTGCAGAGGACATATATCTGATTTTTGTTCTGCAGTGTTTGACAGTTCTTCAAAGACTGGATGTATGGTTGTCTGGAGGGAGTGATCTATGTGTTTGGAACCGAAAATTAGATCTCTTGTGTAAGACTAGTCATCTTACTGATGCAGGTAAAAATGTAAATGACTCATTATAGCTGTTAAAGTGCAAGTAAAATGGATCTGTATAATGATGCAAAACCAACTTGGCAAATTCTCTTTAATTCTAATGGTAACATTATATATTAGAGCCACTCTCTATTTTTTTAAATGTCAGGCTTAATCATTTCAGAATTAAGACTGCTTTTGATCTCCTGTGTTGTGTGAGTTTTAGAATATGTCAAATCTCCGTAACTGTACATTAGCTTGGACTTCTAGGGCTAGACCTTGGATGCTGATTTATACATGTTTGCTGTAATGTGGACCAGATCCTTTGACTAGGTTTCTCTGTTAAGGAGTGGGAGTTCTATTATTCCTAAGTAAAGCTTTGCAGTAGTAGAACAATATATTTTTTTTTAATTATTATTAAGAATCAATACTTTTGATGCAGAAAATACAGATTTTGCTAGAGATACAGTAAATGTAATCAGATCTCAATGTCGATCATGATTTTCTATTAATAAGTTTATATATTATCTCTCCATGCAAATAAAGGTTCAATATGAAATATCATGCCAAATGCCAGTTGGAAGTGGTGCTGTAGTGCTTAGCATGAGGTGCTATTGAAACTTTTGTACAAAGGGTCAACGAGATGTGCAGCACAAGCTCTCTCGCTTCTCTTCTAATCTCTTGCTTTTTTTGTGGGGAAAGAGGCAGATTGCTTTTTCCTTGGGGAATTTTCACTTAATGGTGTGGCAGCACAGACTGGAGGAATTCTGTGCAGGAATAATAGCAAAATGGACGTTTTATCTTGTGCCCTATTCTTCTTCAGCTAGCTCTACACGGTATTTTAGTATCATGCATACTGTGGTAGTATCAGTATCTAATAACTTTGGTACTGCATATGTTTGGAGTCTCAATATTTACCACAGTGTCCTTAATATTGTCCAGCATTAGGACATAAACATCTTAACTGTATTTAAAATAAAAAAATTATTGATTCCCAGCTTCACCTCAAGTTTGATGTTCAGAATTCTGCTGTATTCAGGACCAAAACTCCTGACTCTACCTCCATCTGAGGTAATCTGTTCACTTTCAATGCTGTTTGACTTTCACTTCAGGCAATATACTTTTTTTTTGATAATAACTTACAAGTGGCAGGAAGATTATGAAGGACTGTATTAGTAAGAAATTAACAGTTTGCTGTGTTTTCTTATGGCCGATATGTATCCTTTTCTCCCTTATCTCCTGTGTTTTTTCAAAGGTATCAGTGCTTTGGTTGAATTGCCTAAAAACTGTGTTGCAGCAGCTGTTGGCAAAGAACTAAGTGAGTATGTTGCATTCCTGTAAATGTTCACATTCCTCTATAAAAACTGCTTATCAGACATACGCATAAAAAGCATGCTGCTGGAATTGTATATAAAAGTAAATGATATTAGTTTGTGAATAGAAACCTTTTTCCTTTTTCCCTTATTTGACAAAGAGGCAGACAATACTCATCTCATTTAGGAATTTTGGTGCGATCTGCATGACAAAACTTTTCTATGTTCTTTATTATTGTTATTGCTGTTTTTGTCACCTGTCCAGATCTGATTGTGGTGATCTACATTTGTTCTTCTGGAGAGGTTCTGGAATTCATTATCTGAGCTCTCAGATACTAGGCTTCTCTAGAGCCTCCTTATCCCAAGATCAGGAGTACGAGGTGTTGCTGATCTCATTGTTCTGTCCAAAGCTATAATGAGACAATGTGATGCTTTCTGTTGCTCAGTTGGAGACAGGCTTTTCCATATATGCAAACTGTAAATCATCAGCTAGTGGTCAGTGGTCTTTTAAATAAGACTATTTCATAAAATTACTGAAATTTCAAAATATGGAAAAAAACCCAGGAGAAAAAGTAGCGTGTTGAATCAGCAAAACAACAGACTTTGTTCAGCATGATTAAACACAGCTGAAAAATAGCAATCTGATATTCTGATCAAAGAATCAGGAGCAAATTAAAAATAGTTGTCTTGTGCTTAGACATAGGTATATAATGTGAACTCCCATCTGAACTTCCCACAGTTCTTTTGTAGTGCCCTTGAGATACCCTAACAGAAATTCCAAGACTGGTTAAAGTAAAGTCTTAATTCCTTAAGGTTTTGATTGCCTTGTTAGAGAACATGGCATTCTTTTGAATAACAGTTTTCAGTCATATGAGCCATTGAGAAAGGTGTTTTACTTTTAGTTTACTTACCCATAAAGATTTCTAATACTTTTCACTTCTGCTTTTTGCAACTTCTGATGTTGACCAGTGCTCTGAATTTCAGAGTTACTAGACTGAACTATTTATCCTACAGTTGCTGTAGTAAGAGGCCATAATAATAACACTGAAATAATTTTTTCACCTTTTTCGGTGTTATGAGTGGCTTTGCACACCTTGTGCTCTCTCACTTATAATAATATGTTGTAGCTTGTGTCTTTCTGAAAATGATCTGTTTTATTTAAGCATAACTACATTTTAGTCTGAATGATAAAGGTTATTTAGACAATTTGTCTTATCTTTGAAGTAATTTTTAGGTTGATTCCTTCTAATGATGAGTCTGAAGGTTGGAATGTCCTTGAAGTAAAACGCCTTGTTGACCATCAGGATAACATTTTGTCATTAGTCAGTGTCAATGGTAAGAGTCATTTTATGATGTTACCGGCTTTGTTAGTTACCAGTGGGATAGATATTTCAGCTGTGGAGTTCTTGTGGGGACCAAACTTTTAACTGAAGTGAAACTTTGTAACTGGTAGATGTACCTTCCTGTGTAGCTGCGAAGGTAGTGAAATATGAAAGTATAATGATTTTATTTATGGATTAAGAGTTAAATGAAACCAGGCAGGTTACAATGTAGAGGAGGCTTGAAAGAGGCAATGTCATTGCTGTCAGCATGGCGCCAGTGCCAGCACTGAGGACCCAGAAGCTGAGGAAGGATCTCAGGTCAGTGCAAATGAAATTAAACTGTGGTCCAAAAGAACACCTGTCGCTCCAGCCAGCAAGTTGGCTTTGTCGGGGCCCCTGCTAAAGGGGGCCCCATCTCTATACCAACGCATGCAGCATGGGAAATAAACAGGAAGAGCTGGAGATGCATGCACACGAGCAGGGCTATGACCTTGTTGGCATCACGGAGATGTGGTGGGACAACTCGTACGACTGGAGCGTCAACATGGAGGGGTACAGGCTTTTTAGAAAGGACAGGAAGGGAAGATGAGGAGGGGGTGTCGCTCTCTATGTCAGCAACCAGCTGGAGTGCGTGGAGCTCCGCCTGGGGGTGGAGGAGGAGCTGACAGAGAGCTTATGGGTCAAATTAGAGGACAGGGACGGACGGGGGATGTTACGGTGGGGGTCTCTTACAGGTCGCCTGGCCAGGAGGACAGAGCAGATGAATTGCTCTATAGCCAAATAGGAGCAGCCTCGCGGTCACAAGCCCTGGTCCTCATGGGGGACTTCAACCACCCTGACATCTGTTGGAGAGACAACACGGCAGGGCACAGGCAGTCCAGGAGGTTCCTGGAATGCGTGGATGACAACTTCCTCCTGCAGGTGATAGAGGAGCCGACAAGGAGGGATGCCATGCTCAACCTTGTGCTCACCAACAGGGAGGGACTGGTGAGGGACGTGAAACTGAAGGACAGCCTTGACTGCAGCGACCACGACACAGTGGAGTTCAGGATCCACGGGGCGGTGAGGAAACTACACGGCAAGCTCTCCGCCCTAGACTTCAAGAAGGCGGACTTTGGCCTCTTCAGGGACCTGATGGGCAAAGTGCCATGGGAGGCAGCCCTGGAGGGAAGAGGGGCCCAGGGAAGTTGGTCCACATTCAAGGAGCATCTCCTCCAAGCTCAGCAGAGGTGCATCCCGATGAAGAACAAGGCAGGCAAAAAGGTCAGGAGGCCTGCATGGACGAGCAAGGAGCTCCTGGACCAACTGAAAGTGAAGAGGAAAGCCTACAGAGGGTGGAAGCGAAGACAGGTAGCCTGGGAGGACTACAAAGAGGCTGTGCAAGTGGCCAGGGATTGGGTGAGGAAGGCTAAAGCCCTGACGGAATCGAATCTGGCCAGGGATATAAAAAGCAACAAGAAAAGCTTCTATAGGTATGTAGGGGACAAAAGAAAGTCCAAGGAGAATGTAGGCCTCCTTCAGAAGGAAACGGGTGTCGTGGTTACCCGGGACATGGAGAAGGCTGAGGTACTCAATGACTTTTTTGCCTCAGTCTTCACCGATAAGGGCTCTTGTCTCCCCACCCAAGCTGTGGAAGGCACAAGCAGGGACTGCGAGGATGAAGAACTGCCCAGGGTACTCGAAGAGCAGGTTCGGGAACATCTGAGGAACTTGAAGGTGCACAAGTCCATGGGACCTGATGAGATCCATCCGTGGGTCCTGAGGGAACTGGCGGATGAAGTTGCCAAGCCACTGGCCATCATATTTGAGAAGTCGTAGCGGTCTGGTGAGGTCCCTGATGACTGGAAGAGAGGGAACATAACCCACATTTTTAAAAAGGGGAACAAGGAGGACCCAGGCAACTACAGGCCGGTCATCCTCACCTCTGTGCCTGGCAAGGTCATGGAGCAGATTCTCCTGGAAACCATGCTAAGGCACATGGAGAGCAAGGAGGTGGTTGGTGACAGCCAACATGGCTTCACCAAGGGCAGATAGTGCCTGACCAATTTGGTGGCCTTCTATGACTGGGTGACAGCATCGGTGGACAAGGGACGAGCAACGGATATAATCTACCTGGACTTGTGCAAAGCTTTTGACACTGTCCCACACGACATCCTTCTCTCTAAACTAGAGAGGCATGGGTTCAATGGATGGACCACTTGGTGGATAAGGAGATGGCTGGATGGCCGAACTCAGAGAGTGGTGGTCAACGGCTCAATGTCCAAGTGGAGACCAGTCACCAGTGGCGTCCCTCGGGGGTTCGTGGTGGGCCTGGCCCTGTTCAACATCTTTGTCAGCAACATGGACAGTGGGATAGAGTGCACCCTCAGCAAGTTCACCAACAACACCAAGCTGTATGGTGCCGTTGACATGCTGGAAGGGAGGGATGCCATCCAGAGGGACCTGGACAGGCTGGAGAGGTGGGCCCATGCCAACCTCATGAAGTTCAACCAGGCCAAGTGCAAGGTCCTGCACATGGGTCATGGCAATCCCAGGCACAAACAGAGGCTGGGCAGAGAATGGATTGAGAGCAGCCCTGAGGAGAAGAACTTGGTAGTGATGGTGGACGACAAGCTCAAAATGAGCCGGCAATGTGCTCTTGCAGCCCAGAAGGCCAACCGCATCCTGGGCTGCATCAAGAGGAGCATGGCCAGCAGGTCGAGGGAGGTGATTCTCCCCCTCTACTCTGCCCTGGTGAGACCCCACCTGAAGTACTGCGTCCAGTTCTGGAGCCCCCAACATAAGAAGGACATGGACCAGTTGGAGAAGATCCAGAGGAGGGCCACAAAGATGATCAGAGGGCTGGAGCACCTTTCCTATGAGGACAGGCTGAGAGAGTTGGGGCTGTTCAGCCTGGAGAAGAGGAGGCTCCAGGGAGACCTGATCGCGGTCTTCCAGTACCTCAAGGGGGCCTACAGGAAAGATGGGGAGAGGCTGTTCAGTAGGGCCTGTTGTGATAGGACGAGGGGTAATGGTTTTAAAATAGAGGGAGGTAGATTTAGATTGGATATTAGGAAAAAATTTTTTACCCTGAGGGTTGCAGAACACTGGAACAGGTTGCCCAGAGAGGAGGTGGTTACCCATCCCTGGAAACGTTCAAGGCCAGGCTGGATGCGGCTCTGAGCAACCTGATCTAGTCAGGGATGTCCCTGCTTCTTGCAGGGGGGTTGGACTAGATGACCTTTGAGGTCCCTTCCAACTCTAACCATTCTATGATTCTTCCTACTGGGAACGTTTAAAATGCTATTTTTCCTTGTTCCTTCTGATTCTTAAACTGGAACATACAATGCCACATCCTTCACAGTTGTAGTTCCAAGGTAACAGAGAGTTCTGGGTGTGCGGAAGTGGGTCTGCATATCGATCCATTATTTGGAGACTCTGGAAGATTATGCAATCTCCGCTACTCATTAGGGCAATACTGAGCTATTACCCGAAATTTTATCTACTCTGCTACAGGTACCAGCCCCTTCTACTTTGTTCTTCCTTGTCTTTTTTTTATGGAGCACCCCGAGAGCCCAGGACATGTTATTCCTGGTGCCATTTTTGTGTATATTTGTCCTTGGGCTTATTTATGTCAGCCTTGTTGGCTCGGAGGGACTGTGATACAGAGGTAACAAGAAGCTGTGTCGGTGCATAGTTGCTGGTGTGTAGTCCAGTTGTTAGAGCATAGTCTCAGACCCCACCACATGCTAGGCAGAGAGCCAACTACGGTGACCGTTTCCGTGCTTTTATACCCATAGACCCTCTAACCACCACCAGGTGTCCCTTATCTTTTTCCTACCACCAGGTGTCCTCGATCTTGCTTTCCTTCTCTTAGAAAGTCCCTTATTTTTCAGTCACATGGCTTCTGATATTTGTCGCCTCCAACAAAGCTGGAAAGAAGAAAACTTGGATTCTATGATAATTGTTTCTGGGATTTCCTGTTGCCATTATTTTCTCCTTTTTGATTCTGAAGGGGAAGAAATATTTGGCTTAAAAAGACAGTATGCTGTCTGCATAGACACAGCCAGTGAATGCTCTCCTTCCTAGTTTTAATTTTCCAAGAGAGAGCTAGTCTCCTTTTGCTCATCTAAGCTTTGCTAGGTAATCAAACGAGTATTTACTCAAGGGGTGAGGATTTTATCCAGTAAGTTACATGCTGTACTTTCTACATAGCTTCACTCAAAAATGGGGTTCTCTTAACTTTCTGGAGTTGTAACCTTGTATGAAATGTATTTTTTTTCTTTTATATGATCTAATTTCTATGTGTGTTTTGTTTTTTTTTTTTTCCTTTTCCCCTCTAGACTTGACTTTTGTGACAGGTTCTCATGTGGGTGAGTTAATAGTTTGGGATGCACTTGACTGGACAAAACAGGCATCCGAGTGCAACTTCTGGGACTCCTCTGTCCATCCGGATGCACAGCCAGAAATAAAGTTATCCCAAAGCCCAAATGAAACTTCAGTTCAACACTTAACTTCTGATGAGGAGGTAAAAAGCTTTAAACAAGAGTGAACTACTTCAAGTGAGCTAGCGTGACCTTACCACAGAAAGCCAAGTGTTTCGTCTTTTCAGTTTACTTGTTGTAATGTGAGAGGCTTCTTGAAAACGTGCACAGCTATTTTTATACAGTCAACAGGTTTTAGGTAAAACTTTGGTCATTGAGCTAATTGGACGTTATAATATGTTGATGGTATGGTAACTAACATAATGGACTGTCACAACATTTCTTTTGACAGATGAATATTTATCCATTGTTTACAGTACCACTTCAGAAAAATAAAAGCACTGCTAGAGAAAAATAAACAGGAAGTGTGTGTTTTGATGGCATACATCTTTTATATTGCATGGTTCTGGAAATTAATTTTCCACAGATGTGCCTCTTGAATAGTTATAGCTGAAGGTATTAAGAAGTGAATTAAAGAGTAGGCATATGTCTGTGCTTAGTAGTAAATAAATATAGCTGCTTCTGTTCAAGTGGGCTATACTCAAGTGTACTGAGCATAAATATGGGTCCAAAATCTAGTCTACTGTAATCATGCTTTAGAGATAATCCAAGAGTTCTTGGTCAGAATACTCAGGCAGAAGCCAATTATTGTTCAGGAAACACTGAAAATTATCAGGTTGTTGTTTACTTCTGTGAAATGTTACCAACGGTTAGTGGCAAACAAAAAAGATGGTTCATAGGTGGGATACAGTGGGATTCTGGTTTGGGGGCTGTAGGTCTGTTGCTGGCAAATGATTAAGGAAGGGATTCCTGGACATGGATTCATAGATACAAGCTGTAACAGAATAAAAGCTATGGAAAAGCCTGACTGTAGGCTGAGGGCCAAGTAGTCACCTGGCGTTCTTGTCTACTTGTGAAAAGAGCATTCTTAAAACACTGGTGAGAGAAACACTGGGAGAGGTGTGTGTGGTGGGGAAGGAGACGTAGATATCTCTAAAGGCAGGATTTCCAGTGTTTTTTTTGTAGGTGCTTAGTTCTAGAAGAACCAATCCTGTTCAGGAGAAGTTCTGTAATTTGACTTCAAAACATTCTGCCTCCCTTCTTGAAAGCTACACAACATGTGCTTTAAGGCAAGGGAGGAAGAATTTGGGCAAGTTCAGAGCAGTTATTAGCAGGACTTTCTTCCATTCAAGAAACTAAATTGAACAAATTGCTGCAGAATTTTATTTATTGTGAGACTTTTGAATGGTACGAAGCAAAGGTGATTCTAGCATTACGTCATAGAATCACAGAATTGTAGAGTAGAATATTTCAGTTACATTCTGAAATAGAAGGTGCTTTTTAGGGCAGAGCTGTCTGTATTCTAAAGTTTCTACTTAGAAAGTGGTGAAGAAATGTATTCCCATATTGAATTACTTTGTTACCTGTTATCTAAAGGCAGAACACTGTTCTTCATGTTAAAAAACCACACAAACAAAAAAAAAACAAAACCAAAACCAACCAAACAAAAAAAACCTGGTATTTTCTCTATTAGGAACTTTGTCAGCAGGCTTGGTAGTGAGGTAGTTGCAGAAGATGTCCTTGTCTAGTTGACACTGTGTGCGCGAGCACGTGCAATTTATGCTTCATCATCTCTTACTTTATTTAAGTTTGAGAATGCCAGGGTTTTCCTGGCCCTTGTGTTAAAAAAAACCCAAACCAAACCAAAACAAATCCCCGCCACAAACTCTGTAGAGCATCTTTTGCAAAGCTGTAAGAATATATGAAACTCAAGAGACTATCTCAAGATGGAAGACTGTAAGGTAGAAAAGATTGAGATGTAGGAATGGAAGGGTGATATGGAAGGCCATTGAATTGAGCTTCACGCAAAACTAGGAAAATGGTGAAAATGGACTCAGTGTTTTTCCCTTGATTTGGTGGAAGGATATCAGAAATCTGAGCTTAGTTTCAGAGCTATTGGAGCTCCCACCACAGATGTGCATAAGAAAAGAGAAAAAAGCAACAACTAAAAAACGCCCAAAACCCAATGAAAACCTGGAGAAAGAGTTTTGAACAGCGTCAAACCACCGTTGAATAAATACAGAACATCTTAGTCGAAGACACTGGGTTACCAGTTTTACAGAATATTGGTGAGTGTGTAGTGTGAACTGCATAGAAGACAATGTTTAGGCTGTGTAGATGGAAGCAGGCCATTCAGGGAAAAATCCAGCATAAGATCACCTAAACAAAGTATGTTCAAAAACCCAAATATGTATTGAATGGAAGCATTTTGCACTCTGCTATTTGGTACCAAATGTTTGTCATGCGTACATACACACAATTGTATGTTTGTCCTCTCTAAAATAATTACAAGTCTTGAGTGGATCCAGTGATCTGTAAACCGTTTGTGGCTTCTTAGCGCTGTGATGATTATGAGACGGAGTCCTTGCACTTCCCTGAAGAAGAGCACTGGATGCAAAATGGTTCCAGATCTTTGCAATATTGTGTAATACTTTTCTATGAGAGAGTTCCTTTTCTACATTCAATAGAGCCCAAATGCTTCAGCAAGACCTCTTTGTGCAGCTTCAGTTAGATTTAAAAAAAAAAAAAAAAGGTAAAAATACAGAACAGCTTCTTCTATTCTCAGTCTTTCTTGATAAAACAAGCGTTTGTCAACCACAAAACATTATTTTGGTGTAAGAACATAAATGTTTAATTGAAGAAATGGGTTATTTGTTGGTATCCTTAGTTTCTGCTTAGACTGTAAGATACAGGATGAAAATACAGAAATGAAACAACTGCTTAGAGTGTAGGAGAATATCTCTCATTTCCTAAAAAAATCCATATTTTTTTGTATAAGTTTCTAATTCTGTATGTTTGAGATAAAGCAGTAACACGAGGACAGAAACAAGCTAGATAATGCGGCCTAGATGATGTCACAGTACTGCTGGAAATCCATTACACGCAGGGTGATCTTTCAGTGTCTGTTTCTGTAAGTTGTTCCATTGAATGTTCTTTCCAGTGTGTGTTTGCTGCTGTTGGGAAAGGCATATACGTATATAATCTTCAAATGAAGCGTGTGATTGCCTGCCAGGGAACTGCTCACGACTCCTCTGTGCTGCGCATTGAGAAGGTTCCAAACAGGTACGAGTCACGCTACATTTTGTTAACGCAGTGAAGAAACACAGAGCAGGGAAGGGTGGCTGGAGACAGTCTGCAAAGCTACATCTAATTTTTAGGGTGGGAACATCTTTAGTTTGATCTGCTTTTATTAGGCAGAGCTTGTTGATCTGATGTTTGAAAATGCATAATGGTAATGCAACGTGAAATAGCTGTAATACATTATGCTCGATGCACAGGGTCAGAGTGAAATATCCTGTCTATTTTCAAAATCAAACTTGATAAAGTACTTTTGTCTACATTGTGAAAATACAGCTTCATGGTGTTTTACTCCTATAAAGCAAAGGCATATGGCCTATTCAGTAAATATTTTTCACTAAATGTTTTGTAATAGTTAAAATGTTTTAACAAAAATTAGTAATTTCCAGCCTTTGTCATTAGTGCTGAATTTCTAGCTGGAACTTATTTGACTGCTAAATTGGACAATTTGCTGACTATATATAATCTAATAGTTGTGTTTTTAGATCCTTTTATACTCTTGTTCAATGGAGCAAAAGTCTCTCAGAAGAGAAAATTAGGGCCTTGATCTTGTAAGCGCACGTGCTCTTCCAGACTGTTCTAAATATGTAACAGAAAGGAGTATCTTTGCTTTTGTTATTTTTCCATAAGAAAAAATGTGGTTTTGCTTAATGAAAGTAAGCTTACAGAAGCCAGTTTGTGCAGCTGTATTTGCAGAGCCTAGACTTGTTATGTTTTGTTGGACAGAGTGGTATGCTTTTCAAATAGGATTGAAAATGTGTATTTTTTCCACCTATTTTGCATGTCCGTTTAGTTTGTCCTGCTACAAATGCATCTTATTTTGTGTGGAAATCTGAATATCCTGCTGCATTTGAGAGTTCTAGCAAACGTGTGTAGAACCTGAGGCACTTGCTGTCTCTCCTACAGAAACTTCACCAGGTGACTTGTGCAGATGAGTATTCACACTAGTGTTGCTTACTGGTGTTTTTACAGGCAGCTGATCTCCTGTTCAGAAGATGGCAGTGTGCGCATTTGGGAACTCCGAGAAAAACAGCAGCTGCCAGCTGAACCAGTTCCAACAGGTTTGCTAGTAGTGGAGGGGAGGAAAGAACACTTAAAAAGGTTAATGGGAAACTCAATGTTCACCATATAGGAACAGAGAGGTGCGTACAGGCTTTGTAGGAAGAAAAAGTGTCTTGTGTTGAATCAGCTGATAACAGGTGTGGGAGGGAAGCGGAAGAAGGCATGGGTGTACAAGCTCTCCAAGATCTGTTATGGGAAGTTAGGAGGTCCAGCTGAAGCAGTTCTATGCCATAAAGCTTATTTAGAGTTTACAGTTGTATCAGCAGATTTAACAAAACTTAGTGACCTCTCCTGGCAAACTTTGATCCACTTCTTGTGCTGGATCCTCTGCCGTGCAAGAGTAAATAGTTGCAGGACCTCGTGAAAAAAGCTAAAAACAAGCTTGCAGATCAGCAGCTGGCGCAAAAAAAAAAAAAAAAAAAAAAAAAAAAAAAAAAAAAAAAGAAGAGGACGATTCCATATCTTTTCCTTGAACTTGGAATTACATTGGGACTCACTTTGAGACTGAACCCAACCTCACTTACATAGTAACTCCAGGCTTCACAGTCCTCAGGGCTAGTTGCTAGTGTTTTAGGAATCATATTCCCCAAGTTCAGACGTTGCCTGTGTAGTGCTGGCTGCTCTTCCACCAGGCCAGCAGCTTCCCTAGTCACTGATACTGGTAGGCTTGGACAGGTGCTCTGGACAGTGTAATTGATATTATGGGCTGGACACATAATGAGCTGTTACTCATATGATTTTTTTTTTATTTATTTGAGCTGTGAATAATTTTCTTGATGTATCAGGCTGTTCACCTGTTGATGGTAATTTTTGCAAATGTCTTTTTGCTGCCTGGGTTGATTCAGAAACAGTTTTTCAGGACGTTCTGTCTTCAGTGTTGCTGGTGACAGCTGATCTACACTGTTCTGCTTCTTACTGTGCAAGTGGTATTTGGTTTCACATTGGAAATGTATGACTTCTATGATTGCAGACATTTGAAAGAAACTATATGCAATAGTGAGATAGGTGATCTGCTGTTGATTTGCTCTGTTTTTTATTCTAAGGAATCCCCTGAGTAGTTGTTAATCTCTGCAGTTATCCCCCTTGGGCCATGGTCTAGCACACTTTGTGTTTTGTGTTCTGATGGGGCTGAGGGAAGGGTCAGAAAGAAATTGTATTGTGTACAGAACCCAACTTTCTTTCTTCTTTCAGTGTTATTACACAGTTCTTCTGGAGGCTGTGGCACAGATGTGTATTTTCTTGCTAAGTGGAACATGTGGAGTACCCTCTTTACACTCCAGTTTGGCCGATAGCTTGAAATCTGAAGGAGAAGGCCGGTGGGCAGTATAAAACCAGGCAATTCAGCGTCAGAACCCGTCTTGTTAGCTGTATGCCAGGACTCTAATGCCTTAGACATACAGGGGAGAGACCAGCACCTCATTTCTCTCCTCTTTGCACAAGTAACAGTTTAGGAGGACAGAGCAAAGCTAATCATCACTGTCCTGCATCTACGTTTGCCACTCAGTTAGTTCATTTAGGCAGTCCTTTGATTTCTTGCTAAATCCATATATTGTGTCATCCAAGTACGTAATTCAACATGTTTGCTACATTATGCCTAGTAAGCACAAAAAGACCAAGTTAGATATATTTCCTTTCCTGCTCAAGATAAATAACCCAGATGTAGAAATGCTGTGTGGTACAATGCTTCTGTCATTTTGCCCTGCAGACTGTCCTGCTTTTAAATTTTAAATAACTCCTGTAGTTCTCTCTTTAGCTAGAGGAAATGAATTGTGTATGTGATTTTTTTTTTTCCAGGGTTTTTCAACATGTGGGGATTTGGAAGGGCAAATAAGCAGGCAAACCAAGCTGCGAAGAAGATGCAGGAGAATACACCTATGCATGTCTTGGAGCTGGTTGGTGATTTGATTGGCCATTCATCAGCTGTGCAGGTAGGTCAGCTTTAGTAAGAACAAGAAAAACTGAATTTCACTTACTAATGTAATTTTGGCAGTGTTTCTTAAACAGCTGTAGTTTTTGACTGCCTAGCTCTGGAAGTGGCGAACAGATTGATTGTGTGGTATGTTTAGTGTGGAGTGAAAAGAACAGTACATACTGACTTAAAGTTCTGATGACAACTCAAACACTCACTAATGCCCGAGGATTCTGTGTACAGATACATACATGCATGCTACAGATAATTTGATTAGTTTTCTTTATAGACTGCAAACAATAAAACTGTGTGCTTGTTCCAGATTTCATCTTAAGTTTGCAGTCTAAACAAGGGCAAATAAAACAAAACCCATTCAGGAATTTCTTAGCCCTCTGTGCTGTGAGCCATATAGGACGTCTTTTAATTTTAGATCAGGTACCATTCTGCGCTTTTGTCTGCCTTACAGAGTGTGTTTTTGTTTTAAATGGCATTTTCCCTCCACACCTTTTTGTGTTTGACAAACCTATTGGAGTGACAAATCACTTTCTTGCAGTGGACTTTCATACACATTCTTAGCAGGACCATGGGGAAGGGCAGCTAGAAGGAGGAGTGTGGTTCTGGAGTAGTTTTGCTCACAAGTATTCACAAGAATTTATTTTGTAACTACTGCTGCCAAAAGCTGAAAACTTTTCACTAATAGCTAAGGGGAACCTTTCTGCTACAGGAGTTTCTGCAAGGCTTTCTGTCCCTCTCTGTCATCTTTCATTCTGAAAAACTGTTGAAAGAGGCCCTACTATCAGTATAGAAAGTTGCTATCTAAGAAAGAGAATATAGTGTGTAATTCAGCAAGAGGCACAGCAAAAAAGTGAGAGGCATATGTTGGGCCTTTGATAGGATGCTGCAGAGCCAAGGAGTAACTGAAATGGTATGGTCGATGGGATTTCCTGTAATGTTGTACGTAAGGAAAATTCCATTTTAAAACTCTCAAGCAGTTGAGGCCGTAGATGTTGAGTGGTGGTGAAATGAAATGGTCAAAGATGTGGGCTTGGTCAGAGTATTTCTGTTGGAACCACACAGCTAGCAAGTGATGGTTCCCAGAGCCGGTGGGCTTCTCACGGTCCTTGGCCTGAATGCTTCTCCTGGGCCGATCCCTTCGACAAGCTGAAGAGTCAGGACGCTGCAAGCCTGTGATAGTGGCATCATGTGACGTGGTTCCATTTTGTTGAACTGCAATTAGTGGCAAATTGTAGGCAGCCTTGTGGAGGTCTCTCAAGTCAGAGATGACGTGACTTGTCAGCTTCATTGCTCTTGCAAAATCCCTCCACTGCTGCTGTACTTTTCTTCTGTGTCACAGTTCTGGCTGGTTTGGCTTCCTCTGTGTGACCAGGCACATACTGATGTCTGTCACGGTTGTTTACTGTTTGATCATTCCAGACCTGGTGATGGTAGCCTGTGGTGTTGTGTGGCAAGGGGACAGTGTAACCAAGCGAGCAGAACAGTGGCTTCTATTCCTAAGCAGAAACCAGGAGATCAGAGTTCACGCAAGTCACTCACTCTTCTGCATGGACTTGGAACAAGTTTCTTTGATATTCTGTTCCTTAGCTTCCCTATCTGTAAGACTTTACTGCTTTTTCTAAACTGAGATCTTTCAGTGTGAAGTGCTGTTTAAGAGTTGTTTTAATGTAGGGATTTTATGACATCTTGAACATATAGAAAGTGTACATTGTAATTTTCATACCTGTATTCAGACAGAACCATTTTGGACACATGCATTTGTTTAGTTCAGCTATACACTGAACACTTAATCAAGCTGACAGTCTCATGTGAAGATCATGGTAATAGTAATGGTTTCATTGCAGATGTTCCTGTACTTTGGTGAACTGGGACTGGCTACGTGCTCTGCTGACCACCTCATTATTTTGTGGAAGGATGGTGAACGAGAATCTAGACTCCGCAGTTTAACACTATTTCAAAAGTTGGCGCAAAGTGGTGATTTGAAACTCAAATTTTAAATTGCTCGAACACAGACTACATACATATAAACTGGACACGTGTTAAATGTGAGTGGAAAGTTTGAGCTACTGGGAATGTGACTACCAGTAAGGTTTACACTTAATGTCATGTATTAGATTGGAATTTTTTAGTTGGTACTACTCTTCACAAAGGAGAATTTGCATGTTGAAACTTACCTGGCTTACTCTGTCAGTAGAAATGGTGTTCTCTTGAAAGACTGAAGATAATGACGACTTATTAAATAGTTTCTAATATTATTCCTAATATTTAAAAATGTCATGAATGGATGTCAAAATTAAGATTTGTGGAAAACCCTTAGATGGATTGTAATTAAAGCAGTTGGGGGTATTCCACAGTGTTATGTGCAGAAAGGAGGCACAGAAAAGAATCTGAGGCTTTCTGCTTTATGTAGCCTATTTCTTGAAGCTAAACTGTAGTCACTGTGGCTCAGATTTATTTCTGAAAAAAAAAAACCCAGAGAAACAGTTCTCAGATAGAATTTTTGCATTTAAAATCACTATCGTGCACCAAGGGTAACAGCAAGAAAGAAAAGTAGGCAATACCAGTTTGTCAGGTTTTAATTTTTGGCAAAGTAATGTATGTAGATACTCATCGCTTGCTGCAGTTTTACTGTGAGCTAACCTATGCTACTGGAGTTTATACGGAACAATTATCGTGTCTAGCATGAAGTGTGATTGGTTTAGCTTAATCTTTCCATAGTGCATTCATCAAATTAATTTTTATCTAATAAAAAGCACTGGCCTTACCATGGATTTTCAGGATGTAAAATACTTTCTTAAGCAGTAACAGTTCATGTGTTCCATACTAGCAAACACTTCTGCCAGATGAATACTAAATTCTCGTCTGAAGTTTGCAGAGAAATCTGCACCAGGTTTGTAAGGATAAATAGTATTTTAGAGTTTAAAAATAAAAAGCCTTTAAGTACACAATGCCTTTTTCAAATCTGAGATAGCAGCAGTAATCTGCAAGCTAGACAGGAGTAGGAAAAAACCCCAAGCTAAAAAAAAACCCAAAACCAAAACAACAAAAACCCTAAAGCAAAAAAAAAAAAAGAAAAAAAAAGTTAAACCTAAAACTGATACAAAGCAAGTGAGAGGGAGAATGATATAAGAAGGGGATATAAGTGGTAAATTACTGTCAAACAGAGAAGAGCTAAAGAAGGGGGTTTGTTGGGAAGTTAGTGGGTATAAAGCCATCTAGAAGAGGGTGCCACTGTCCTCGGGTGTAGTCAGAAGATCCAGCACTTAAACAGCTTGGGAGTAAATCTCATGCACCTTTCAGTGCCATCTCTTCCCTTTGAATCAATGAGAACTGTTTTCAGTGCAGGAGACTACAGGGCTGTAATTCCAGACTTAAGATCCAGTAACTGCAGTAATGCAATTAAATCAAAGAGCTAATTGCATTGAAGATCCTGATTTCAAAAGCAGAAGCGAAAGGAGGAAGCTGCAGCGTCCTAGAAGAGATCAAGAAGCCTTTTAGACTTGCTTCCACCAGCCCCCGTGGACACTCGCCTTTCCACTACCACCCAGAAGCCAACCTTTGCCTCTTGAGTCTGACCATAATCTTCACTGGAAGGCAGGGCAGAGGGACAGTAAAATTTTGGGCTGTATTTTTTCCCTCACTTCTGTCACCTTGTACAACTAATGCTATCTGAGTGTAGAGCTCGAAATGAAATTATAGAATGGTTTGGGTTGCAAGGGACATTTAAAGGTCACCTAGTCCAACCCCCCTGCAAGGGGCAGGGACATCCCTGACTAGATCAGGTTGCTCAGAGCCCTGTCCAACCTGTCCTTGAATGTTTCCAGGGATGGGGCTTCCACCACCTCTCTGGGCAACTGGTGTTCCACCACCTTAATTGTAAAAACTTTTTTTCCTTATATTTCAAAAATAAAATATTTCAAAACCACAAATCAGATGGAGACATTGTTAAATTACCCTTCCTTTCAATTTAGGAAGGTTAAGTCAGCATTAAATCTTGAGCTGCATGTTCGTCCTCAGGCTGGCTATGCTATAGATCAGCATAGGAAAGACATGCGGATAATAAGCCTTTGAGTACATCTTTTTAAACTTGGGGGTCTAAGGCATATTAAGCCTTTCTACCTGTCAGTCTGCATTGTTTCGGCTTGTCTTCATCAGCAAGTGTTGCATTTTTGGCTGTTCCAGTACAAGCTGGGGAGATCAGTTTCTCTTTACCTCTTTTTTCCCCCTTTTCAGTTGAGAAATAACTGTTTAGTTGTGTATAAAGTGTGTGTTTACACATTGTTACAAAAACTTTACTGTGAAAGGCTTTAAAACTTAGTTTTTTGGAGAGGCTGCTGCTCTCATTTGTAACTGGAGAGAAGGAACATAATCTTTCTATTATATCTTCTTCCTACACCACGAGAACAACTATTTCATTTTTATGTGATTGCTTTTAAGTGAATACCTGGGTAGAGAAACAGACCTATTTAACCGAACTGTTCTAGTCACAAAACTCACTGCGTTTTACAGAGATGTAATTCAGCCTTAAGTAGTCTTACATGCATGTATAAATATCTATCAAAAGTGCCGTTGTTCTCAGATACGCTCCATTGGTAATAGATCTCCCAAGGGTCTCTTCCTTTAAAGATGGTTGAGTTGAATGTATTAAATGGAATTCTTTGTTTTACAAATGAACTCAGAGCATAACAGTGAACACAGTAAGGCTATACTAGCCCACTCCTGTTAAATGAGAGTTTGTCACTTGCTGTTGAGAAGCACAGTGAGCAGAATTAGGGTGACCAGATTAGAAATTTTACTTTCACCTTGTGTCCTTTTGAATTTCTCTTTCCATCTTTCAGTTAATGCAGAATTCTATATGTTCATATCATGAAAGTAAATGTGTTTATCAGAGGTACCCTTAATACTTGTTCAGCTCTGAGGTGGCTGTTTTACGTGTCTGTGCACTGGCAATAGCATGAAACAAGCAGCTGTTAGTCAACCGGATACGTTAGAGTCTAGGAGATCTGACACAACTGGCACATGAGTATTAATCTGTGCTGATTTATTTTGCTCTTATAGAGGACATCTCGCCACATGAATTACTTTTTTTCTTAATCTCTGACTGTGGGAAGAAACACAGAATCTTGCAACAAATAAACTGATTTCCTTAACTCGTGAACCAGAACTGAGGCTGAACTTTATTTCTTAGGTTCCTTCCACCACTCACATTTTCTTCCTTGTGACAGAAGTATGACAAAAATAATGAAGGAAGTGCATTACATGGATGTGGTCTTAAATGTTGCTGTATTTAACAAATTAAATTGAAGATGGCAAAGCTTTAAATCTTGTGAAGTTATTTTCTGTAATGCAAGCTATAGTGAGCAGTCATCAGAATAGTTAAGGTACAACCACTGACAGCACTAGTACTAAATAAAAGAATGATAAAAGCGAACAGTTTACAGTTTAAAAAACAGAGGTTCAACTTATCTGAATAAAAATCCATTGAAGAATGTTGCAATATATAATAAAAAAAGAATGAATAAACATACTTCACCAGAAACACCATTCTTCAAATATACACACCAATGGAGCATTTTAATACACAGCAACCTGTCTTAACTATGACAAAAGTAAGGTTCTAATACAATTCTAACAAAAATATAGCTTATATACATTTCTCTGCACGTACATTTTATGAATGTTTCCTTTTGTTTTCAGAACTTGATACAAAACGTACAAAAAAGGTTGGCACATTATGTAAGCTACCTGCAGTAAACAACAATCATTGTCAGTTTTCTTCTACAGCAGTCTAAACTCTGTGTGTTATGTGGTGTTTTTGTTTGTTTGTTTGTTTGTTTTTTAAACTTTGCTGGGTTCAATTCTTGATACAGCATAGGGGAGGTAAAGAGTGTGTCTCAAGACCTTTCCTTTTAATGAGTAGTGGACTGCTGTGTCAACTGAAGCCACAGCTTTGTCGCTCTTGCCTGCAGCCCAGAGAGCACACTGCTAAAAATCAGCAGTTCTGCTAGTATTTATTAACTGAATAGTTTGAGAGTAATCTAAAATTTGAAGTCATGTTCATGTTCTGCATGTGACTAAAATGAGATGTATAAAAAGATGTGCCTTGGAAGCTTTAGCATAAATTTCATATCTTAAAACTAATGAAAAATTATGCTTGATTTCTAACTTACATATTTTGAAATATTTTTTACATCCCAAAACAAATCAGCATTTTATTAGGAGGCAAAAAGCAGTACAAATTACAATGTTGTTATAAATTATAACCTGGAAACTTTTTTTTTTTTAAAAAGGGACAAGTACATCCCAGAAGTAAGTAGCACAATATATGGACTTATAATAAAATTTAGATCAGTTTAATAAAATTGACCATGTGTACAAACACCACTTTATAAAAAAGGATGTTGATCAAATGCCGCAATGGTTTTTGTGCAAAGTTTGGTGAAACGGTGCCTGGTAACATCTTTAGGATGGCAGAGAAACATCTGTGAGATGTTTTCATCTGCAGAGAAACATGGTGTGGATGGCACCATTTGTACAGAACATGCTTATTTTCCTCCATTATATGACCAATTTTAGGGGAATGTGACTCCTACCAGGATTTTGTGTTGGAAAGAAAGAAGAGAGAACAGGTGGTGTTCTGAGAGAGAGTCTCTGTGATAATAATAAGGTTGTAAATGTTGTAGGGTTTATGTTTTACTGTATCCAGTTTATCAAGGTTTACTTGTTCTACTGTGTATGTTCTTTTTAGAACTCTGGTTCAGAGAGCTGAAGAACATTGACAGAATTGGAGCAGATTTATGCTAGATAAGTTTTAGTGCTTATTTGTCAACCTATTCTTACTCTACTGGTTTAGAGTAGATTACCCTGCTCTCTGAGAAATGGTTGTATGAAGTGTTAGCAAATAGAGTTGTATCAGTTACAAGATTTGACAAATGAATATTCAATATTAGAAATCAGTTTTAGAAGTACATTTTCTGCCACAAAATGTTATTTCCAAAGAGCACTTATTAATCTTTTTGAAAACATTTTTCTCTAGGATTCAGAGAAGCTTAAAAGTGATGAATAAAATATTTCCTTCTTGCCACACAGTCTTTATTTCACTGGAAAGGAAACACCATCCCTCTTGTAGCCAAGTCAGTAAGTGATTCACAGTGAAACTAGTAGATCAAGAGGTCTGTTTATCTTCCCTTAGTGTCAGTTGTTGTTTTCTGATGGGAGCCTGAGACTCCTGCACTTTAATTCATCCAGTGTTTTCCAGTGTTTGTAGTTATTAGCCAAATGTTGCATCAAAACAGGCAGATGTGCAAATGCTGAAATGAACAGAAGGAACAGTTGTACTATGTATACAGGATGGACAGAAAAACAGACCAGCTCATCTGAAATTGGCATTTTCCTACTGTTTTTTTGTTCCTTCAGCTGTAAGCCAATGCTAAAAAGGGAAAGATTTTTTTCCCAGCCTGTTTCTCTTTCAAGCAAATCTCTTTCTTAAAATATGATGATTTTATTGAATTATGCTAGCATGCAGTCACTGTAATCTCAGTTTCTGCTGCTCAGAAGAAATACACTGCTAAAGGAAAAAAAGACCTATATGAAAAAAAAAAGTTTAGTTTTCAGCCATTATTCCTTCCTACTTTACACAGATTGGTAAGTGCTCAACTTTCAGAAAGCTGTTGTGTGCAGTGAAATGGGCTTCAGCAGCATGATTGCTGAGATCCTCTGCTGTACTGCATATATACGGGTACTGCCCCTGAAAAAAAGGGACTCACAGCCCTCTTGAGATTATTCATTTTTGTCTGTAGGAATTCTGCCTCAGAGCAAGGAAGAAAAAAGCAGAAGTACTTACCATCCCATGCATCGAACATATCTGTTATAAAATAATCAATGAAGGAAATTTGAGACTTGGGGATGCTGCAGGTGTTTCTATCAAATACTGGCATTACAACAGGCAGACCCTGTCTCTTCTCTTCATCAGTCTAAGAAAACAAAACTCCGGTTAGCCCCTAGAGCTTTGCTGGCTTTCATGCTGGAGCAGTGAAGGCCAAGGGATTAGATGAATTGCAGTAGGAGAGTTCAGACAAACCTTAGAACCCCTGAAGGGGAACTTCCTTAGTTTCACGTACTTTATTTTGTCTGGAACAGGGACTGAAATCAACATCTCTTCCCTTTCACAGGTCCTCTATTACTGTAGTGCTGCGATTGCTCTTAGCTCTGGCGAAACAGACTGCTCTAATCTGGTGATTAGTGCACACCAGGTAAAAGTGGAAAATGGGGTTGCAGAGTCCTTTAGCAGAGGACAGATTTGATCTCTCCTTTTTCCACATCTCTAGTGGCTGTTTCAAACCATTAGTCTTTTAAGTAAGAGGGCTACTTTCTCTGCTTGTATCAGATTATAGGATGAATAGAAGTAAGGGTGTGCCCTTTAACTCTGTGTCCACAACTGTAAGAGGGCTGGTTTTATTGTGCTCAGTGTGGTGCAGGAGACAATTGCCTCAACAGTCTTAGAATTTAATTACAACACCCCCTCCCCCCCATTTTAACTAGTATGGGCAGCACCTAATGCTGGAATTGCCAGCAGAGCAGTCCGCAAAACTACCAGATGAGGTGAATGAAGAGCACCTCACGTTGCTGCAGGTAGGCTAGTGCCTAAGATTGGCAGTTTAAAGCTAGCTCATGATCTTTTGACTGCTAGGGAGATAAGTGAACTTTGATCTTACCTAGGAAGTGATCAAATTTATTCACTATGATTAAAATGAATTTCAGACGTGTCCCAGGCACTAACTACTATTTTATTGCAGTAGTAGCTATCACATGTATGATCTGAATTCGGCTGGCAGGCATGCCCACTTTTCTGTCTCTGCAGTCATAGCTGGTGATTTCCGCACCATTAGTGGCAAATGAAAGCTAAGAATCTATCAGTTGTTCAAATAATGAACTAGAAAAGTGTTTCAGGAAGCTGGCGCATTTGTGTTAGAAAAACTGAACATTACGAAAGGAAGTTGAGCTTCCAGTTCTGTCTGGATAGATCCCACGTGATAAGCGTTTACACTGCCCACGTGCCTGCAGTACTGACCTGCCACATCGTCTGCATCCCGTGACAACAGAGTGCCATTTTAGAAGAGAAAGGGCCAGCCTGATGATTCACTTGAGGACTTTATCAGGCATGGATTTTCATGCTGTCTTCAAGGAATGTATTGGGACTAGAGACTAGAATGGTGACGGTATTGAATTTCAGCTAATTAAATTGTCTGAGGCTAATCAAATCATTTGTTTTGGCCAGATGGAGAAAGTTGAAAGTGTAAAACCTCCTTTCCACTGTTCTGAATCGCAGGCTTCATGGTAAGCAAATTAGGTGAATTCTTCTGCATGAAAGTGCGGGGCTAGTTTTAACTGGAGACAAAAAGCATACATCCGGACTCTGTAGTGATGCCAGGCAGACCCTGGGTGGAACAGCAGACCAGCTGATGTGCACTTTCTTACGTAACATAATAGTGAAATTAAAAATAGACATACCTGTGCAAAATACTCCTCTGAAATCCTCCCTGCCCATTCGATACATAGCTCTAGGGGGCGACATGGATTTGCTACATCTGCACATTTAATCATCATGCGCTTGATCAGTGTCTGGTTATCTGGAAAATTCTTTATATTTGCTGTACAGTCACAGTCACTGCCTTCGCTCTGTAAAAGAGAGTTGGTTACAGGGGCTGGTGGCCAGCATCCCAGCTGGCAGGAGCGAGGGCATCATTATCAGCTCTGTTGCACTTAGGCAGCAAGCAGGCAACTAGCCTGATGCCTTCTAATTTCATGCAGAGCACCAAGAATTTGGAGGAGAAAGTGATGTCTGAGAACTGCAGCCTTGCTCAGTAACTAATGATAGCCCCATTACATATGGCAGTTGTGGAGATTCTCAGAATTAATAGCAAAGTTTGTGAAATAAAGGAGTCAGCCTCTTTATCAGTCAGTTACTCTTCTCTGCATCCCAGCCTTGCCCTCTTGGAACAGGACCAGGATAGGGGACATATCCACCGACTGGAAGCTGATTAAACCATCCTCAATGATGAGTGTTTAAATTTGGGGGTAGTACTGGTAGTGGACTACATCCTTTAAGTGAGCTTCTAGCATTTGGTTTTCATTCCTAGATGAGAAAACTGAGGCAGGCCCAGGGGGTTAAACCAACTTGCACAACTGAGTATTTCTTTTACAGGCAGAAAAGCAGGTCTGTGCCATTCATAGAATCATAGAATCTTTAAGGTTGGAAAAGACCTCCAAGATCATCAAGTCCAACCATCAACCTAACACCACCATGTCCAGTAAACCATGCCCTGAAGTGTCACATCTATGTGTTCTTTGAATACCTCCAGGGATGGTGACTCCACCACTTCATTCGATGGTTGCAGTACGTTTGCAAATAAAATGGCAGCTTTTGTGCTGGATTTTGAACCCTTGGTGTGGAATACTTTTTGGTCTTAGTTACCAGATAGAATGAAATCTTGGATAACCTATGAGATTAACAGGAAGATGTGGGAGTGGCAGACTGACTTCAAAAAGTCTCTGCTTGCTAGGCAGTAAAATGTCAAACTGCTATCGGCTGCTCTTGATAGTGGGTGGAGGGGACAGTAATTGTTACAAGTCTGCTGTGGCCTCATCTTCTGTGTCTTGAAGAGTTAGAAGGGCACAGATATATTATGTTCCTTATTGAGTAATAAAAAGCCTCTACCTCAGCTCACCATGGCATTAACACTACTCTCAAAATAATATATTTGTGTAATTATGGCCTCCTTTCACTGCTAAATCCAACTCTTAAGTCAAAATTGAACATAAATACTTTTTACCACCACAGCTAAATTAATGTCTTTGTGGTTTATGGGGAGATATTTTGCAGAGACTCTTGCCGATTCAGGCATTAATCTTTTAACTTTATGTTTAGCAGTTAATTTTTTTTTCAGCATGGGTAGCCCAGCAAAGAGCTGCCAAATTAACTCCACTTCTTAACTGCTGTTCAAGATCAAAAATAGGAAGAGCCACCATTAACAACAAGGAACAGAACAACCCAATACTGGGGAAAAGAACAGGTCTGTGATACAAGTGGTTCTGTACTCCACTTCTATTGCCCTCCAACTCTTGCACATTTTAAAACAGCCTCTGCTATAAAACGGTAAGATAAAAGTGTGTCAAAGAAGCGTTTTTCTATAGGTTAGAAAAGCTGATTGCAGTAGAATGTATGGAGAACATCAGCACTTTAGGAAGTGCTGAAACAAATGTATTCATGGGATAAAAGGGAGATTCTCAGAAATATGTTCAGAGCTTTGAAAGACGGCGGTTTCCATGAGTCTTGTGACTATAAACCCCACAGGCCACTGTGGAGATGCTAGAATACTAAAGAGATTTGAAAAAGGTGGAGATGCAGGCAACATTTCAGAAAAATGCGTAAGCTGTCAGAGGGAGAAATGCAGTACTGTGAGTACTCACGTTTCCCACTGACACCTCAGAGGGCTTTTTCAGAAACTGGTGGAGCAAGCTGCTATTTGATCCACATGTAAGTACAGAGAAACCTGAGAGCAGGTACTTCCATGCTGCCTACTGATGTGGACCTTCCTTTCCTCTGGGCTTTGATCTAAAGTGGGATCCCTGCTGTCCTGGGTTAGCCCATGCCACAAGGGTAAAACCATGGAACACAGCACCAGGTGATGTGCTGAGGGCGCAGTGCAGAAACAGTGATGGGGCCCGTGGTGCTGCCCCAACCATGTCCTTCTCTGTCCTCTGACATTGAAGATGATCAGGCTAATTCAGTGTCATGTCTGGTGAGCCCTCCAGAGCTTGGAAGTGGTGGGGAGCACAGTGCAAAGTGTCCACAGAGCCAGTGAAGTTCAGCAGCATTTGTGATTTCCAGCTCAAACTGTTGGGAAAACAGAGCTCAGCGGTCCCTAGAAGCAGGTCAGTTCTACTGATGTAATGCTGTCCCTAAAGTCATAAACCCCACTGTTCCTGACTGGTTTCTGCACCCATGACAGTCTACGGTGCAAAAAATCCAGTACAATGAACTGACAGAATCTACTTTTATTTATTTTTTTTTGTATCACTGAACTTCAATTTGGTCTGATTTTTTTTTTCAACATTTCTAGCAAAGCACTATTTTTGCTAAGTTGTGGTAAGATGGGCTTTGCTTAGGTGAGTAACAGTGCCCTGGAGAACCCTGTCAGGCACTGAGCGCTCAACCTCAACAGACAACAAGAGAAAGAAAAGAGGAGCTGGGGCTGGGAAACTCAGAGGGGTCTTACGAGATATATGCTTGGTGGTGATGGAACATTAGGATGTGTAACTGACAGGAGTAAAGGCTCAGACATCTCTTGGTACAATCAGGAATGGGTGGTGAGGTGTCAGGATGCAATGGTATTATTCTTTGTGTCTTGAAGGCTACAGATACAAAGTAGATACAAAGCCATCAGAGCAAGTTTCTCAGTTGAAACCCCAGGCTTAGGCAAATCCCACTGTTCGGAGGCAGGACCGTAGGCACAAGTGCTGACCTGGCTCCATGCACAGAATTCTGCATGTACAAAAGCACCCACCTGCATGTTTTCTGAACGCTAGATGGCTTTGAAACCAAGGCATATAAAATGAAGTGTTTAAATGAGCTAAGAGCAGAGCCAGACACAACTCCAGTTGTGTCTTTTGGGCATTACCACAGTGCAAATCAATACAATGAATGAAAATTATACCTTAAGTTATCTTGGAAGAACTTCATTGAAATGCCTGAAGGGATAAAGTCCTGCAAGCACTTACATGTGAGCTGATGTTCTCGGATGCCATTGGCTTGTTGATGCTGTTCACAAATTTGTTCACATGCTCAAAGTGTTTTGTCATTTCTGTTGCCAAAACCATATCAATAATGGCCTGGCGCAACGTCCGGTAGTGATTTCTAGGAAAGAAAAATAGAATCAGAGAATCATAGAATAGTTAGGGTTGGCAGGGGTGTTTAAAAGTCATCTAGTCCAACCCCCCTGCAAGAAGCAGGAACATCCCTGACTAGATCAGGTTGCTCAGAGCCCCGTCCAGCCTGGCCTTGAATGTTTCCAGGGATGGGGCATCCACCACCTCTCTGGGCAACCTGTTCCAGTGTTCCACCACTCTCATTGTAAACAATTTTTTCCTAACGTCTAATCTGAATCTGCCTCCCTCTATTTTAAAACCATTACCCCTAGTCCTGTCACAACACGTGCTGCTGAAGAGCTTCTCCCCATCTTTCCTGTAGGCCCCCTTTAGGTGTTGGAAGGCCACTATAAGGTCTTTCCAGTGACTTCTCTTCTCCAGGCTGAACAGCCCCAACTCTCTCAGCCTGGCCTCATAGGAGAGGCGCTCCAGCCCTCTGATCATCTTTGTGGCCCTCTTCTGGAACCGCTCCAACAGGTCCATGTCCTTCTTATGCTGGGGGCTCCAAAGCTGATGCAGTACTCCTGGTAGGCTCTCACAAGTTCCTGCTCACAAGCCTGCCAGACAGAGCTCTGTCTGCTCCTCATCCCTGTCCAGGCAGTGCTGCAAACTCAGAAACTGTGCTCAAGGGCTCATCCACATAAGCTGACATCTTCAGAGTTATGGTCTAGGGCTGGAGGAATGGACTAGATTATGCCTCTCCAGGTTCCTCCAGCTCTGAATTCCTCTGTTGCCTTATTTCTATAATTTTTACCTAACGAAAACTAATCCTCTGAAGTCAATAATCATTTACAATGCAGTTTCATAATGCTGTAATCCTAAAATAACTTCTTCAGAAATGGCATGGACACATTTCCAATCTGTTAGCTTGGAACTAGAATCTCAGGTTTTTCAAAAACCAACAGTGTTAAGAGGAGTAGACAAATCCAGTACCTATTTTGGGTCAGGCCCTTTCCCTTTCAGATCCCTTTCTCTCCCACCCTGTCCCTGCAGAAGCTAGGCTGATGCAATGGGATGGCCCAGGCTACGTGCATGCCCAGCAGTAGGGTGCATCCAACTCTCCCAGAGCTTCAGCTCCTTCTACTACCACTCCTTTCCTTCCTGTGTGAATGCAGCAGTGCCAGCAAGCATGGGGCCACATGCAGCCATAACATGCAGCGGCTGGCTGCTGAGGTGGAAATATGTGTCCTAAAAAATTCATTTCCAGGCTCCTGCAATGAAAAGGCAGTGGGTCACAACGCAGCCTCGAGGCTGGCATCTAGACTACACCAATGTAATCCATAAAAGCTTATTAAACTTCTCTATATTCTTCCAAAAAATACAAATTGGAGGACAGGGTCGGGGGGAAACTAAAGCCTTTTAAAAAATCACGTCTGCATAGGATTCTGGAAGAGTTTAAATATTAAACTCCGTTCAAATTATATTTTCTGGTTTAGAAGGTGGGCTCTCAATCTACCGCAAACTAAAATCCCCAAACAAGCAATCCACACTCCTCTTCTCCAGCAGACCCACCTATCAATATTCTTGAAAATGTTGCATTTAGTGTCTTTAGTTGTGAGCTGAAATGCCAGTGCTGTGTGATGACTCTCTAACACAGCTGTATCGTTGTAAAGGACAGCTAATTCACTGCCTGCATTGCACAGGAAAGAGTTGGTCCGTCCAGGGTGGTCTACGTCATGAATGGTGGCAGCTATTAAAGCAGCCACCTCATCTAAATGGTCAAGGCTTCCCTATAGGAAGAGAGAAAAATTATAACATTGTACAAAAATTACCGTAAATAATTTCTGATAATTTCCAGGTATCTACAAATAAGCAAGTGTAAGCTTGAGTGCAGAGATTCTACTTCCTTGCAATTGTTCTTCGCTCACTGCACCCACAGTTTACCTACTCCAAAATTCCCCCTCCCACCATTACCCAAATCCTCCTTCCCCTTAATGAAGCTTTTAACGGTGCTGTCACCTAAACAATGTCTTTGCATTAAATCCTCTAATGGTGGATGGATCCTCTAGTGGTGTCCTTCAACTGTATGTGCTTGCCTGAATGACTCTGTACTGGCTCTGCTCCTACACAGCTTGTGTGTTATAGGATAGGATAGGATAGGATAGGATAGGATAGGATAGGATAGGATAGGATAGGATAGGATAGGATAGGATAGGATAGGATAGGATAGGATAGGATAGGATAGGATATTTCAGTTGGAAGGGGCCTGCAATGTAGCCCAACTGCCTGACCACTTCAGGGCTGACCAGAAGTTAAAGCATGTTATAAAGGACATTGTCCAAATGCCCCTTGAAGACTGACAGGTTTGGGGCATTGACCACCTCTCTGTTCCAGTATTTGACCACCCTCTTGGTAAAGAAATGCTTCATAATGTCCAGTTTAACCCCCCAGTAGCTGCTTTGAACCATTCCCACATGTCCTGTCACTGGGTACCAGAAAGAAGAAATCAGCACCTCCCTTTCTGAAGCTTTTGCAAAGCTCTATTAAGGGCTGTTACAGCAGCCAGTTACCAAGAAATAGAAAAGATCCAGGGTTTTCCCTCTATTGTTGCTACTTACAAAATGTAAACTCCTTAGTTGTATAAACAGACTTTAGAGAAACTGTGTGGGCCTGCAAGCATCACAGGAAAAGACTTCAAGGGCGGAGCAACTTTATGAAGCCAGGACCATTATCTAACATCTAACTTTTGAGTGATGCACATAAAATGACAAACACACTGAAATCCTAGCCTAAAGGATTCCTACGTGATGGTTATACCTTAACTCTCTCCTTGCCGAGAAAGAAGGCAGTAGCATGCAGGACGTCCGCCGCGTGTGTGGAGTTGTGGTATGAGTTGGAGGAGTGGTAGTTGGCTTCAATCACCTGCAGCCATGCTCGCAGTGTTGCTTCCGAACAGTTTAAAAACTTAGAGACTCCAAAGCGGGCAAAAACTTTTAAGCCCAAATACACTAATGGCCTGAAAAATAATAGAGGAAAAAAGCACCACTGTAAAATAGGAACTTCTGACATTCTAAGGAGTGGCAGTTTTGACAAAGAAACCAAGACCTTAAAAGTAAAGGTGAGGAGGGAGAATGTTAAACATTTTAAAATTGCACATCTACAACCTCTTAAAAGTTTGGCCAAAGTTACAAATTATTACATCTACCACCCTTTCAGACATTATTTTAATATGTTTCATAAAAATGGTTCAGTCCCATTAGAGTGTCACCAATTCTTGTGGCTTCAGAATAAATTCTTAAAGTCTCAGGTCTTTTGCATCTTTAGTATCTGTAAATCAATAAAAAAATACATTTTTTTTTTTTTTCTGAGGAGAAAAAGCAGTCTTTGAACATGACATGGGTACATCCTAAAGACTAAAAAGATCTAGACAAAAAATGTCAAAAGTTTACTGCTTCAGATAATCCTGTAACTTCAGGGGGTCCAGATTTCTACTTCCTGCCTATTTGAGGTTGGCAATACACAAAGTATATCGATGCCTCTCAGAGTAGCTCTTAGTATCAGGTTACTATTTCACGTGAACTCTTCTAGCTTTAAGGAGGACTGGATCACTTTCTAGAGGTGAGGCAGGAGTCTGCCATTGGTACCTGCCCCGCCTCCTTTGCCCTTGAATTCCAAATGCTAACAGGACACAGATAACTGGGGATGTGTATGTGGAGGGCGTTGATGTCTAAAATTGAACTTCTGAACTGTCAGGCAGAAGCCTGCTACTTTCTTGATTCAAGTGGTATGGGCTGGACTAAACAGAAGCAGCATGTCCTGAATCCTACCAGCAGTGATCTCCCCACTGGAGAGGGAATTTGAGGTCTGGTGAATACAATGCTGGGGAGGACAGCAACTAGCCTGTGTGTGAAACCATAAGTAGGGTAAAATCTCTCATCTTGTTGGTTGTTAAATACAAATCCACTCTGGGTTGTCATTTACTTTGTGTTGCCTCTGACAAAGTCCTATCTATCAGTCACATTCTTCACTCCTACAAGATGATGGATAGGGCTCCTGAGCTGAGAAAGACATAACTAAAAGCCAACATCTGCAAAATAAAATTAGGCAAATGCAAATTCCAAAAATGGCAATTTTCTTCAAAAAAGTACAAGAGATCTGGTAGTCTCCTCTCCAATTCTTTGCATCTTGGAATGAAAATAACTTTTCTCTGTGGATGACATGTTTATTTTTGTGGTCTGTGTGGCCTCAAAACCACTGGTGTCTTCTTTCATTACAAGCTTTAAAATCTCAGGCTCTTGATCCTGTCACTGATTTATCCTTCATCCCAGTTTTTTAAACCTGTAATGAAAATCCACAGTTGCCTCAGAGCTTCCTAAATCATAGGGTGATTTAAGTGAGGGAGAGAAGAGGCTTGCTTTTTCCAGCATGACCATTTGTGCGTCAGCAGGAAAAAGGGGCATCCATAGGACATGGCAGCAGCTAACAGCACCAAACTGCGCCAAACAGTATCACCTGGACAGAGTGGATGGGAGTCAAGCAAGGTAAAAGTGGAATGGGAAACAATCCTGGAGGGCTGCAGATTCTCTCGGGGAAGACAACAGTCTGCACAGGGCTCTCCATGGCCTGCGCATGCATCTTGACCATGGTGTGTGCCTGGCTTGTTCAACAGCACAAATGGTATCAACAGACACAAAAAGAAAGCGATCTCTCACAAATTTGCTCTATTTTCCTTTAATTTTTTCTAGAGCAAAGCACTTTCTGCTGCAGCTCCTCAACAACTTTTTTTTTTGCAGGTACCCAGGAAAGGAGTCCAGTACCTTTTATTTGTAACAGCCTCCAACTCAAAAATATTGAAGTCCCAGCTTTCCTCATTATCCAGGAGCTGTGCAATACAGGGTGGAACATCATTGATCGTGTTTGGCACTGAAAGTTGACTATGGCTCAGGTTCAGATCTGTTGAAATGGAATTTGGAAATCACAATATTTCTGGATTATCTCCCCGCCCCCCCACCCGCTCTGCAAAATTCCATTTAGAAGAGAAGTCTTTTTCAAGAAAAACAACTATTTTCCTTACATGAAAAAGTCTGTACAGGACTATAATTTATATGGTTTATAATATTACAGATGGTTTGGACATAAACCAAAAAGAACAGTGAACTTTTATTTGATTGACAATTTCATTTTTTCCTAGTCTGATTTTCTACATTTTGAAATGCATTATTTTAATTACTTTAACCTGCTTCAACTCCAAAATGGAGGCAGTCTAGCACTTGTTTTACCATCGCTTAAACAACCATTTCCAAATACATACATCACACTGCAAATGAGCTTGGAGCTCTATGGCACCGGCATCTACAGAAGAAGTCACACATACAAAGGGAAGTTTAAAATGGTGGCTTACTTTTAGAAAACACATACTCGTTTCCTGACAGTCTTCTCAAGCCATCCTGAAAAAGGCAGTTTATTGTAAGTTTTAGGCAGAGTATTGCTGCATCATTATCTGCAAAATTACTATGTGCACCTCCTGTTTAGGTACTATTCCTGGGTCCTACAAGCACTGCTCCGTATTGTAACATTATAAGCACCATCCTTGTTTTAAGGTCTTTCAAAACAGACATGAAAGGATCCAAGGAACACCAGTATGGGATCTCCAGAAATTATATTATTAACTGTACAGTGTATTGCCCTCCTTGATCACTTCGTTGGCACCTGCAGGATTTCACCATTCAAATTAACCACTATCATTTATTTTTCATTTTCTTTATATTATTTTGACAAGGATTAGCTCAGTGTATGTTAAGGAATGAGGTAAGCCATGATGAAATCTAGGCAGTCTGTCTCTGGCAGACAGTGTTGCTGCTATTACAGGACCAAAGTCAGAAGCCGATTAAAGTAACTTCACTGTTACACAGGACCAGCTGTAAAGCAATTCCTCTAATCCTATCTGGGCTTCTAGGGTTTCTAAAAGATATCTCCTGGAGACAAATCAGATTGGATGATATAGTTTCTAGTGGCAACCACGTTCACTTATCTATAAGGATGAATGCACCCAATGGACTGAGATGTGGCTGTACCTTACTACATCTTGCTGCCTCCTGTTGCTAGAGAGGCCAAAACACCTAAGTGAAATAGTGATGAATTACAGGTCCCCTTCCCACTGCTTTTGAAATTTTGGCACAGTGGAGCACTGAACTGTGATGCAGGACACTAGTAGCAGCAATCTTATCTTTACTTCTTTATCTTTACTTATCTTTACTCACTGTCATCAGACCTCCAACAAGATCACTTGTGTGAGGATCTTCATCTTTGGTACCTAGCTGAGGGGAGTAAAGTTCCGTTGTCCGTAGGATTTCCAGAACTCTGTCCAAGGCCTCTGCTACTGTGATAGGGCTGTTTTCCTGGGCAGCATTAATTATGTTAATAACCTGAAAGCAGATTAAGGAGGCAGGTGAGGAAGAGTGAATGGCACTTTTTTCTTATTACAAAATCTTTATTATTGGCTTGATTATTCTACTTCCTATTTAGCAAATGCTATGTAATTCCCCCCAGCTGCTGAAATACAACTCTGAAAATGTAAATTTGTGCTCAGATTCCCTGGCATCCCTCTGCTATTTATAACTGGCAAACTCCTGGGAAGCGAAAGCAGAAGGGTGTGAAATATCTGAAATAGTTGCAAGTGGGCAGACCAAAAACTAGCCATGTCCCTGTCCTTCAGTACAACCAGGGCTGCTCAGAAGCAATCATTCAGACCCTAGAGGGAAAAAACAAGCAAATGAACTCCTGCATGTGGCTTAGATACCCTGATATTGGATATAAAGCCTTAGTTTTCTCAATGTGAAAATGAAGGACAGAGAACGGAAACAGCTGAGGGAGAAGAGGATGGCTCTTCTCAGCCTATCACCTTGTGTCTCAGCTGCAATCTGGGAATGCAGCAGTGACACAGCAGCACCAAGGATTACTCCTGGTACTGCCAGGACTGAGGGGCAGAAAGCCCCAGTGCTGTCTTCTCCAGCAACCAGAAGCTGCTGGGGAGGCACTACAGGCCTGCTTTGTGGGCGTGCTTGGGAAGAAGGAAAAGGAAAGGAGTCAGCTGCTTTAACAGGCATGGTGGTGCTGGGAAGTAAAGAGCTTGATGCCAGGAAGAGAAGATGGGGAGAGAGGAAAAAATGGTTTGAGAGTGGGAGATGATAGATGCTCTGGTTTGTGGTACAAGTGATTGTCTGGTTTGTGACAGCAGAGTTTGTATAGCTCGGGTATAGTGAAGAAAAGATTTCAGCAAAGTGAGAGGACAGAATATGGCGCAGGTGCTCCCTCCTCTGCTTGCTCTCCTATAAATATCAATGGTAAAAGTAAAGGTGAGACTGAAAGTACATGTCCTCCTACCCATGCATGGCCCAACAGGGCAGGGTCCCCTTCCTGCCACAGGCAGTGCATCTAGCAAGGACACCCTTTCCCCCTTTTTAATATTCTTCCTTATTACTAGGATTTGGAATGAGATGATGAAATGCAGAATGTGGTAAGAAAAAAAATTAAAATTATTTTGTTAAATACAAGGTGCAGGAAACTCCGGACTCTCCTGCCACAAACTATATCCTTCCGTATGAGAACAGCTCCAGACTCTCAGTTTGTGAAAAAGGGAGCGCTCAGGACTCACCTTTGTGATAGGAGCTTCTATCGTCATTGAATGGATCCTTGCCATGGAAGGGTAGCGTCGGGTCTGTAAACTTGGAGCTGCCATTAGAGAGATGATTGTTTACATGCGCCAAAGTGTAAATCACATGACAGCATTTAAAGACTGCAGAAGGCTGTCACTGGGGAACAGCACTACAGAATCCAGCCTCATCTCCCATTTCTCCTATATCTCCCCTCCTGCAAGTTCCTGCTTTACTGTTTCATCTGTCACACTGCTGTCTACCTCCTTTGCAGCTACCCCTCACTTCTACTGTCCGTTTTCCCATCTGTCACTTCAGCTATACTGAAATGACACTACACTTAAGTCATATTACATTCCATGCCCAGTACCTGCCACTCTCCCTTTGTTTGCAGTGGATCTCTGTCAGACATGGCTCCTCCTGTGCGAGCATCTGTGTATATGTCCCTCATCTCAGTGACACAGTTGCCCTAATGAAACTCATTCCTGTTACCCGTAAGCTGTGCTTCTCTCACTACATACTGGGGCAGAAACAAATCTCACCATCTCAGCCCCAGCAAGCAGTCGCAAGTGGGGTCAGGAGCAGAAGTACTGCGCTAAAGTAACCAGCAGCAATAGATCCCTCCATGTCCCACACTGATGAACCCAAAATACTGGTTGGGGAAGATGCGCTGCAGCTTCCTAAGAGAGGTAGAACTAAAGCTTCACCACAAACTCTTTCAGCAGGCTGCCCCCATTCCATGGCACAGCCATTCCTCCTCTCTGTGAAGGCTCTGTGCATTGCCATGCATCACGTAGTGATGTTGGTACTCATGCTGGGATGTTGTTTTGCAAACCAGAATAAATGAATTTTAGAGAAGTTATAAACAAATGGCGTAATCTCTGTTTAGCCAGTTGTGAATCTGTATGGTTCCTCTTTCATTCTGCATTTTTATTGCCTAGCACAAATCTACTCTTTATTTATAACATTTACTTTCTTACCATCACTACTTTGAGATGTTATTGATTTAACATCAATTGAGTCTTTCCTTCTGTTCTTGCATTTGAAGGAATGAGATTCTGTAAATATAAAACAAAAGCTTTAAAAATGCATCAAGTAAGACCTCTACAGAATCTCCTCCATCTAAAATTCTGAACACTTAATTAAATGGTCTTAACAATACCACATAAGTGGGGGAAATACTGTAATGTCTGCACATCAGAACAAGGGACTCTGTGTCTATCAATTTACAGCAACTTGTCTAAAGTCACCTGGAAAGCTGTTTTGCAAGGAAGTCAAGACGCCTTATGGAACAGGAGACTTGCTTTACCTGACTTTAGCTGCCTAAAAGCAGCAGCCTTTCAGGCTGTCCTTCTCTAAGGAAGTGGTCAAAGATCCTGCTTTAGGAGAGATGTTAGGAGGCATGTGGGCACCACTCCTGCAAGTCCCTTTTGCCCTGAACAAGCCTGAGTTTAACTGCCTAGAAATTTAGTGAAGTGAGAAAAATCCCATTGCAGCCTTCGCTCTTCCAGCCCAAGTACAATTCAGACTCAGATAGCTTTTACTTTTAATTACAATAATTGTTTATAGCCTGTGTTTAAGAAAAGTCCAACATCCTAGGAATGAATATAAACAATCAATTTCATTGCTGTGAAAATTAACCACACATCAAGCTGACATTCTTGAAACTGCTATTTGCTAAAGCAAGAGAAATTATGACATCCAGAAAAATGTAAAAGCTGGATGAAATGGCTGGAAAGAGCCTAAAAAAAAATGGGAAAAATTCATTTTCCTCCAAAATATTACAGTCTGCACCCTCCCTTGTGTTTAAAAACAGCAACCGTGCACCTATGCATCTCTTTGCAACAGTCTCTATAGTATCTATTCCCACAGTATCTGAAATGCTGCTCAAAGATCAGAGACCCTAGCAAGCTTTCAAAATGAGATAACTACCATATGAAGAATCAGAAATATCATAAAATGTATTTTCTCAAGATAAGGACCAATTTGCATAACCGTGTTGCGAGGCAGGATATATGCAGCCTGACTTAGGCAAAATAAAATGTTAGTACACAATTCTCCAGAATTAAAAATATATCCACCTTAAAAATGATTGAAACAGAGTTTCTATCTTAATTATTTTCTTTACCACAGATTTACAAGGCAGCTTGGATCTTCTTATTTTGTTGTAGTCCAGACTGGAGAAAATGAACACATTGTCCTCTGTTGACACCTAAGAGCAGGTCATAACTAATCCATGTTAAATTATTTTATTTATTTATTTGATAGGACTCCTCTTTCAAACCCCTTTCCTACATTAACATTTGAAGGAGTTTAATATAAAGCACTTGACTGGGAGCAAACATTTACATATAAACAGAGCTGCTAGTGGTGGTAGCTGACAAGACAACTCTCCTTGTGTTAAATACCATCTAGCAAGTTGGAAACTTTGATAGTGCCACCTAGAGAGTCACAGGTGCACAAAAGCTACTTGGTGCCACACTACAAATATTTAAATGCCTAAATAAAAAATTTTCTTTCATTTGTCAAGCGGAATGTCTCCTCATGAGATTTGTTACAAATCACACCATCACGAAGAGCATGATACACATGGATTATTTTTCTACCCTCATCACATAGTGGTATATGCCCAAGGCTCTGGGAGTTTATTCTTGAAGCACAATCATGGACCACAGGGAAGGATAACCTACATCACATCTGTACACTTTACTCTAAGGCTGCTTGCTTTCACTACACCGTAGTTGTCAACAGGGCTTCATGGGATATGGCTTCCCAGTCTTCCTGAAATCTGTCACAATAATGAGCAAACCTAAATACCTCACATAATCTGTAAAACACATTAGTAAGCTACTAAAACGTGTTAACTAGGAACAAGTGTTCTGCAGCTTAATTCATGGGCATTCTCACCTTCCCTTTTGTAGGAAATAAACAGTGAGGAAGAAAAACTGCATTTATTACAGGGACACAGAAGCAAGCAGTTTAACACACTGTGGATCAGTTCTGACGGCAGCAACAGTGATAAGAGCAGCAAATTGCATGTATTGTCTCTTTTCACCCCTGCCCATTATTATTTGGCATCACAAAGGTCTCCAATGCTTGTACATATTCTTATGCTACTTGAAAATGTAGGGGATCTCCAAGCAGTCACTTCCCATGCTGTTGGTGTGTTATATCCTCCTCTCATGTGAAAACCAGAAGCTGCCTGACATTGCACAGCAACATTGTCCAGTGTTTTGTAGCTGGAAGGGCCTTGCTGCCAGAAGGCAACAGGGCACAAGAACTTGTTCAATCAGAATAAGACAGCGGTGCTGCATCTGGCTCAGATCACTTGAACGACAAGCTTAAAATTGGCCTTTAGTCCCTTCTTCTGGGAAAAGTGTTATTCCAAACATCAAACAGCACTGGAAGAAAAGATTATCCTCTTATACTCCATACCTTTAGTCAGAAGCTATCTGCAGAAGTTACTGACAGCTTGAGCATGCTCTCTGCAAGTAAGCAAACCTGCCCGAGACACAGGGCAAGGGTTCTGCAGACACACTGCAACAGCTCAGTGCTGACTGGACACGACTAGCTCTAGCCTGGAGACTACAGACAACTATCTTAGCCCTGTGCTGCGGCCAAACCAATGGCCTGCTGACAGGTTCTAAACTTGGAAACACTAGGGCAGATCTGCTGGCAGAAATGAGCACAGTTCCACTTTAATTTCAAACACAATAGAGGTGCCAAGGTACACAAGCTTCAGGATCAGATACAGTGTTTTAATACAATGAAGAACAATGCATCTTAACACAGGAGATTGAATTATTAATGATGGTTACAAATCCAATTTGTGGTGCGACATCAGAGCAGCTGGAATCCGTCACTGGCCATCTGCTGTGATCGCCGACTCGACAGAGGGAAGAGACAACATTTCATGCTAGCAAAGAACCTGGCCACGACCTCAAGCACAGCAATGTGAAAAGGTAAAGGACAGTATTCTAACCTGACTGAGAATTGCCTCCTGTGTACTTCTCATCACGATGACTCTTGTAGAGCTGAAGATGCACCAAGAGTAAAATATATATGTAAGGAAAAAGAATACAAAAAGATTTTAAAAGGGCTACATTCAACACTGTCCTTATCCAGCATTTTCTGTTCAATTGCTTAAAAAGAAAGGGTTTGGCAAAAACTCTTCCTTAGGTGTAATTAGATGTAGAAAATTAATATGAAAGTAAAGAGGTATGCAATGTAGAAAATCGCAGATACTATAGTCCTTTTATGTACTAAGTTCCTGTTTAATGCCAGTTCTCTGCAAAAGAACTGACATTGATTTTTAGACAGTGTTTTCAGTGCAAATTGCACATGAACTTAAAAGATTCCAGGAATAAAACACAAAAAGAAAAAAAATCCTAAAATGTTCATTTTGCCTGCTGTACAGTAATTTAAAAACCATTTTCTGAGTACTATCCAAGCTAATTTTGCATGCATCCTTGCATGGGTCACTGATAAACTGAACTTCAGAAAAAAGCAGTTACAAAAAAAAACCTCTTCAACAACTGAAAGGTAGAGGTAGGTGTCATCCATCAGAAGTTTATTTCCAAGTAATTTTTAATCATTCTTATGAATGAAAAAGTTAAACACAAAATCTTAATTCTTTGTGCTTCTGAAACATCTTGGATAGCTCCACTGAAAGATATTTCAAACTTTCTTAGAATTTAAATAGAATATTTCCATCATCTTAAAGTTTGCAGCTATTGCTTGTTCTACAATAATACAGATTAAATGCTCCTCTGCTTTTCTATTCTGCTTAGAAACAAAAGCAGAGTCTGTCCAATACACAACAGTTTAATATCTGCTAATCACTTCACCCCTTCCTGTAACCTTATGTGGTTACAAGAAAGTATTTTGCTGTTAACAGGAAAACTGAGCAGAACTTTCAGTTCCTCAAGTCTTCCCTCTAAAATCAGCACACGATGTATTTACGTATTGCTAATAGAGACAATTTTCAGTGTCTCTAAAAAAAAAGCCTCTAAAAAAGGTTTTAAAAATAATGCATTACTTTCTTTTTTTTTTCACTGTAGTCACTAGGGAATATGTACATGCCCTCTACTTCAGATAAATAAACTTTAGTGCTCGACACGGCATTTACACATAATTCATTACACACCACATTTAGGAGTCCAGTGCTGTCATCTAATCTATGGTGAACAGTTCCTCTGACCAAATCCGTCACCTGCCTATAGCAAAGCACTTTGATTTCATAGAAGCATGAAATCCATGATTGCAACCTGGGAGTTAAGAGGAGCGTATGGCAAGGTTGCACTTACACACTCTTAGCATCTGCATTAGTTTGTGACAGTGCATGCTGCAGGGTCCTCACAGGGATTGTACAGGAAAGAAAGAAAAGGAATGATACAAATTCTCTTTTGCATCATTCTTGCATCTTTCTTCCCATTTTCTTCCCCTTTCTCCCCTATTGAGGGGAGGAGGGGAAGAGGGTGAAAGGGAAAGAGAAGAGAATGGAAAGGAAAAAAAACCCCAAAATTCAGGAGTGTCTTTCTGTAATGAATAAGATGAAAGCAAAAAAAAAAAAAAGGGGAAATCCTGCGCTCATGCTCCATATAAATCTCGTTCAAGAGTGTGTAAGGAATGACTTTTCGTCCAGAAAACTGATTTTAAAAGCATAAGGACCTCTCTTGTAATCATGCAGGAACTCTCAGAGAAATAATCTCATCCAAACAGAGTAAGGTTGAGGAAGATCATCAGATATGGTGCAGTGACACAAGTCATCTGAACTGTTTATTCTGGTCCCAAACTGGAGCTTTCCTCAGAGCCCAGGGATATATCTCTGTCTACTGCACAACTGGCAGAAAATATTGGTACAGTGCCCTAAATGCTTTACTAAAAAAACCCACATTTCAGTTCTGAGTACTTCTCTTGCCCCTTCTGCAAGCATGTCCTAAAAGAGCCACATAAGGTAAGTTATGAGGGCAGTTACGCAGTTAATCTTGGGCTGATATGTTCTTAGAGGAGAAACACCACCACCGTTGTAAATTTATGAATGTGCAAACACTGGACTTTATCCTATTATGTCTCTAATGGATAAAAGCAGTATTAATCATTACCTAGGCTTCATTACATGGGAATAGTTACATGAAAGTCAATCCCTGTTCATAAATCTTCACTATAACAATACTTTATACACTCTTAGATTTTTTTTTTTCTGTGCATAAATCTAACATGCTTAATTTTTGTATGTGATAAATCTGGCACAGAAATTCATGATGGTTCTTATACAGTGATCTCTAATCATACTGTGATACCCCTTATGGAGGCTGTTGGTAATGACAAAGAATGCATTTACATTTTTTAATGTGAAACAAAGCATAATAATGTAAGGATGTTTCTAAATCTGCATACAGTGTCTGAATGCTGAGATCAAGCCCTTCATAATTATGTTGATGCAGTGAAACATTAAACATTTGCATCAAAATTTGAATCCTGAAAGCTTTTATTGCTCTATAACTAAATAAATAGTCTGTTTGATTTCCTCTTATCCTTCCATAAGGAATTATCTGTGGCTTGAAAAGAAATGTAATATTTTATCAAGGCAGAGGAAAGTTCTGCTGCTGCAAGTATTCAGGCATGGATTTCAGGAAAAGGGCAATGTCCAAATGTTGATCAGGATTTATACTATCACATTAGTATTGCTACAAAAATAACTCTAAGAAGTCTTGTGAATATAATACAGATATTCCTATATGTCACCATCACTGCACATCTAAAAGGAAAAAAAAAAAAAAAAGCCAACCCAAAACCACCCCCAAACCCTCAAAATTCCAAGACATTATTTGAATTTTTCACGCAATGCGAGAGCACCCACTGCTCTACTACAGGCAGGAGGTGTTTTCACCACAGAAGTGAAACAAAATAATTAACTAGTTTTGTTGGATCATCTTTTTTTTTTTTTTTTTTTTTTTCCCCAGTGGACCTTAAATCTCCACAGACAATGCTTTCTGCTAGGCTGTGGTCTTTGACCTTTGTGGCTGGTCTCTACATCTTCGGAGATGTAGAGACCTGCCTTCAAAGACCCTATTCTCTGCGCTCACCAGATGTCTAAAGCTCCCCACACCTATAGCTCATTGTATTAATGCTTTATTTACCAATAACTGCTCACTAAAAAATGTGACTTGATGGTGCTTTCCAACAGTGCCAGCAGAGAATATGAATGTGGTCTTCAACACAAGTCCCTAACTAAAATTTGTTTCTTAAGCTCATTGGCCCCTCAATGAATGGGGCAACGAAAAAATCAAAAGAGAAGGACTTTTATCTGTTTTCCGACTGCTGTTTCTTACAGATGACTGCAAGTTTGTAATTGTTTTGTACTGATTCTCTTGCCCTAAGGGTATCACATCCACACTTCCTGTACCAGTCTTTCAGCTGTGTGTATATTATAGAAGAAACATCATATTGTATCACACTTTTCAAATCAACATCAAGTTTAAATAAGGAATCAAAAAGAAATACATGTAACTTTAGTACTGCTTCTATTACAAAGCTGTCTTGCGCTCTAGCCTGAGCACTTTGAAACATCCTGTTACTGTAAATGATACTTAGCTGCTAATACTAAAATCCATGTTTAGTTCAAAGATGAGATTAGTTTAAAATATTATGAGCCTTGTTTTCCAGTGATAGGCCTTCAAACTTCTTCCAAAAGGTGTGCAGATTTCTCTCTTGACTTGTTTCTACCTGCCCCCATAAAAATTTGTGCAAGGAGGACGGTTTCAACAGCCAAATTTTACAGAATACCACCTATGAACTTCTAGCTTTCTAACAATGTGTTAATAGTCAGTATTGTTATGCTGAAGAAGGGGCAACTAGAAATAGTAGTGACTTTCTAAACATCTTTTATGCACAAGTGTCTTTACCCACATCATGGGTAACAGCACGTTACAATTCTAAATAAACCAAGATACATAACTCCTCCCTTACAAATTATGGAAACACACCATGTTTCCCAAGCACATAATCAGTCTAAAATGTTGCCACCTTCTTCCTATGCTCCCCATTTTCTGTGTCACCCTTACAGATGACACGCAAGATAGATTTCACTCCTCTGCTCACAAAAGTCCAAAATTCTTTACTCTACAGGCCATGTACTAGAGTATTTTTGAAGCAAAGCATGTGATATGATCATTTGCTTCAGACACTTCCAGAAGGAGGGAACCAGGAGCAGATAACAACTGATAGCTCCCCATGCCGCCAGCTTTGCTGCAGGACCTGCTGAGGTGGGCACCTACCTGGACTGCAGAGACTGGGGTCAACTGCTACTGCTGGCTTACTTGGGTTATGGCTTGGATTACACCCCTCCACAACACATCTTCTCGTGAGCATGCAATGTCTCAGGTTCTGCATGCAGCCTACACTTTCTTCAAGAATCACACTTTGGAAAACCTTTTGACAACTGAACATAGGTAATTTTTAGACATAAGTAACACCAGATCAGACTGGCAAGGGCAGGTCTAGAAAAAAGCTCCTGAACTCCCTTTGGACCATGGCCTGTGGATGCTCAACAGTATCATGTACTCAGCTGTGACATCCATGCTCCAGAGGATTAAAGCCTTTTTTTCCTCTACTCGGGAGTCCTACAAAAGGAGACTAGCCCATGCAAATGCTGACATTTTCTTGCTTGCTCCAATAACTAATGAGAATCTTGTTGACAATATAGATCACATCTTTTTTTTTTTTAAAAATATAAATTTCTAAACCAAAAATATCAGTTTACTAAAAGCAATTAAATTTATGATGTGAAAGAAATACAATACCTGTTTGTTGTTTTCATTGGAACAATGCAGCTTTTTGAGGGACACAAAGTGTCTTATTTTCCTAGCAATAGAAATAATCACTTGTTACCGTATCAAATGGTAAAGAGAAAAGTGAAGTGATATACTGCTATTTTCTAAAGCAGAGGTCTCCACACCCTCGTGAAACAAGACACTAAACCCAACACCAAACAGACAACTGGGTGACGAGCACTCCTGCAGCGTTACAGCTGTGTTTTTGTCCCAGGACACCTGATCCTTCTGCTCCTGCAGGAATTCACCTGCACATCTGCGAGTAGATTTTGGCAACCTGCCCATACTACACAGCAAAGTTGCGAGCACCTACAAGCACAGACACAAACAAGGGGATCACCCAGCTACTGATCCTTCCAACTGACTGGGTAACAGTTTGGATACTATAGAATAACTTCATGAAGAAATGCATGGTATAGTGAACCTAAACATCAGCTTGCAGGTACCTATAGCACTAGTGCTATTAACTGTTACGACTCTGCGGTTCTTTTAACCAGCATATGACGGCATCAAAATGGACAAATGTCAGCACTGAACATAACCTCAACCTTGCTTATTCTTTCCATGTTGCTTGAAGTCAGCAGTTATATCATCATATCATCACCCTGCTACTAAATGTATGGAGGTTCATGTCAAACTTACAGGTGGGGAAAGCAGAGAGAAGGCCCTAAAAACAAGAAAGCAATTATATTCTGGACAAGTTAGTTACCCTCCTTGACCGATCACAGGTGTTATCTTCACATGCTGCTGGATATTGTCTCCTGATTTTCTTCTTGCATAATAAACTCCTTGCCATTCCTAAGTACACACACACAACAGAGACAGCATCTAAAAATATATAGCTTGCAGTTAAATATTCATTTATTATTACATTGTCCTTATGTAGTAAATAATTACATATTATTTCATGGTTGTATTTTTTAAAAATAGTGTAAAATAGAGTAGCACTTTTAAGAGTCATTCGCTAATGAAAAGACAGTGTAAATATGTTTATCTTTTGAGAGAGTGTACAATTTTTACAAAGAACTTTAAGAATCATCTACTTTGAGGGGTTACAAACATTTTTGCTAGGTACCACCATAAGCAGTGGTGGCTGCAACACATCCAGAGACTGTCTCTCTTGGGAGCACCAGAAGCAAACTCTGTGCTGAGAACCATTCAGCTTTGAAGTTGTCAGTTGTCAAGTGACATGTATGCTAAATTTCAGAAGCCCTTCACCTAACAATGTCCTTCAACTAACCTCAGGTAACCAGTAGCCTATTCTTACTCCATGACTGTTTTCCCATGACCATGGATATCCAAGGCACTCCAGGTCAGCAAGAGGAAGAAATTTCTTCATGGCATCATTTATTTTATTCTCCCATGCAAACACCCGTTTATTTGACCAGCCACTAATTTTTCCTCTATTCCTACTGCTACACAAAAGCATCGAGAGGACTGCAGGCTAACCAAGAGCCATGCATGCACCATCCTCAAGCCGTCCACTGATGCAAAGATAAAAGACATCCTCCAGTATGGATTGGAGAAGACAGGAAGATAAAGTAGAAGGCTTCCCTTTCCTTACGACCTCAGAGAAAAGAGATTTTAAGGAGGCAACTACTTGGCAGCAGACCGTGTAACAGAAAAAGTGGATGGACACACAGGGCCTTTGAACAGGCACTGCTAGTGGCTGGGCAGCCTGTACAAATGAGAAGGAGCAAAGCAGGAGTGGCCTGCAGGTACTGCTAATGAATGAAGGTGGACCTGCAAACAACTCCAGACAGTGACCCCCAAAGCTCAGATCATTGCTGGAAGTGACTCAAAGATTCAGGAACTCCCGAAAGGTCACGAACCAGAAGGTGAGACAGGGAAGGGTGAGAGGTACTTCTGCAACCCATGGAGATGGGATAAGAGAGTTGCATGTATTAGAGAAACACGTGGCAAGGACATGTAGTGCTTTTGCGGCCTGTCACCATCACAACAGGAGTTTGCAGTGCACTGCAGATATTCTAACTGTAGTTAGAAAAACAAACCTCAGTGGGTTCTGACATACTAGGTCACAACTAATGCCACACAGTGCTTAAAGCATGCAGTCAACGGAGGCTGTGCAGTTATGCTAGAACAGTTAAACCTTTTGGTTGGATGATGCAGCCATCTGAGAGACTGACTGAGGGATAAATTGTTATGTTATGGCTAACACAACCTCCATGTGCTCTAAGGAAAACAAAAATACAGAAAACGTTCTTGTATTGATCTTAAGCCCACAGATCGGTAGAGGAGTTCAGTTAGGTCCTAAAAGCAAAGCTGAAGAAATCCATAGTCACTTGGCTGAGACACAGGCTGTTGTGCTCCCGAGCAACAAAATTCCGGTCTTACAGATGCACTTATGAAAACCACATCTTGTGTTCTTAAAATTAGAGCATTAAAAATAAAGCACAATAGAAATCTAATGCAATTTGTAATTTTGCATGAGTTTATTTTATTTGCTTACCTTTCCTTTTCTAATAAATGTGTTGATAGTGTCTAAAAGATCAGCACAGTTTTTATCACTTTTTGGTAGTTCAGTAAGTTCTTTGCCAATAAGCTCTCCCTTGTGATATCCCATCATCCGTTCAAAGGCTGGATTAACATACTACCAAAAAAAAAGTACTTTAGGATAATATGAAAAAGAACATAATTAAAGTATAATTACTTATATATAACTAGCAAACTGTTATAATTCACACATCTAAAGCCATAACCACACATCCCTACAATTCAGTGTTTTTCATTTAAAAATACTATGTAATGGGGAAACATTTTATTCAAGTAAGGAGCTTGAAGGCAATATGTAAGCTGTTGTCAGAAGGCATAGAAACAGAACAAAACTCTTTACTGTATGGATTATCTAATTGTGCTGAAGATTTCATGCGGGTTTTACCACAAGCAATATTACCTTACTAAAAGTTATAATCTTAAAAATTCAGCAGATGTCAATGTGCAGTGTTCAGAAATAAGGCAGTTCATTGCGCAGTGCTTTCTAATGGGCAACAAAACTGAAATGCTGAAATAGAACAGAAACGATCAAGCAAAGTTCTCTTTGGGGTTCCTCTCTCCAAGTTCTACAAAGTAGTTAACTTTTCCTCCCCTACCTGAATGACATGATCTTCACTGGTTATTTCTATAGCTTCCTGACAATGGTCTAATGCTGTAAACACTGCATTACAAGCCCTGAAATAAGCAAATGATTCAGATTAGTTTTATTGTTAGAACATTTTGCTCACTATAAATACATGATTATATTGTATTATTGGTAGATGAATCACAAAGTAGCATGTTGTTTTGACTAAATCATGTCACTAGCTCCATTATGATTCTTTTTCAGGAAATTCAACTTCAGACTTCCCTGTTGTTAACATGCTTTTACTGTAGATCACATTGTAAAATTGCTCATGGGTTGCATTCTCTTAATAGTATATTTCTTTCTCCGAACATGCTCTAGACAGCAGGAACTAACAATTAGCAGTAAAAATAACAAACGGCTGTTACATCAGAATAGGAAGTTTTTGATACAGGAAATATCAAAGAAGTTGTAATACAATGTAATTAAAGGAAACAATTTAAGACATCTCAAAGTCCTAATAAGAAAAATATCAATTTTCCCGCTTCCAGATAATAATTCATTGACTTAGTTTCCATATATGCTGATCTTTATTAAGAGGCAAAATGATCTTCATTTCCTATTTTTTCAGGACTATTCTTGCATATATATAATGAGGGAAAACAAAAACCTTACCTTCTTGCTACAAAATTTAAATTGCTTAAGTTATATTTAACATAGGATGGGATTTATATCAATATAGGCTTCAAATACTAGAAAGAAAAAAAAAAATATATATACATACAGGGAGAGGGCTGTCCTGATTTCGACTGGGAAATTTTATTCCTGGTAGCCAGTATAGTGCTGTGTTTTGGATTTAGTATGGGAGTAATGTTGATAATACACTGATGTTTTCATTGTTGCTGAGCAGTGCTTACACTAAATCAAGGAGTTTCAGCTTCTCATGTTCTGCTAGTGAGTGGGCTGGTGGTGTACCCAGAGTATGAAAAGGTGGATCAAGATTGCATCTATCTGAAGCCATCAAATATGAAATCTCACACACATGTGATCAAGAGTGACTTAGTGAAGTTTTACCATCATATGAATTTGCAACCGTTACACCTTACACACAGGACAGCATTTTTTAAATGCTACCCTTGCAAGTAAATGAGCCGAAGTTTTTGTTCTGCAGTATTTCTGCTAGAGGATCTTGCACTGACTGCAATGCTGGGTAGTAATGGCTGCTAGAATGTTGCCCAATTCAATATGGGACACAAGGATCAGAATAAAGGACACGTACTGCATTTTGCATCAACAAAACCCATCACTTAAACCACCAGTGAATGATATGTACACAGAGCAAGCTTTCTGAGGGTACCAGTTACTAATGCACTTAAATTTGTCATTTACAAAATATCAGAAGAAGGAAATAAGGGTGTAGTGTATCAGTTAACATCCAGATGCAAAGCACATATGTGCATAGCTGGGAAGAAAGTAACCTGATACAGTTACATAGACCATGCCGTTGATGTTTGCAGTTTCTTACACTTCTACATACCGTAATTTGAACTGAGATCGCACTTCCCCATGTTCTATTTGAACCAGTTCATTGTAACAAGCAGTTATGCTGCTATTCTCCATGAATTGCTGGAAGACAAATCGAGAGTGCATGAAATAGATTGGAATGGTTTTAAAATGTTATTTCTGTTCCTGCATCTAAAACTCTGACCTTACAAAGGGACCAGGCACAAGTCCAGCAAAGGGCCGCAAAGGTGATTAAGCATCTCTTCTGTAAGGAAAGACTGAAAGAGCTGGGACTGCTCAGCCTGGAGAAAAGAAGGCTCAAGGGGGATCTCATCAAGGTATATAAGTATCTGAAGAGAGAGTGTAAGAAGCAGAGCCGGCCTCTTTCGTGGTGCCAGGACCAGAGAAAATGGGCACAAATAGAAAGACAGGGGGTTCCCTCTGTACATCAGGAAACACTTTTTTTTTTTCACTGTGAGGGTGTCTGAGCACAGGCACAGGTTACCCAGGGAGGTTGTGGAGTCTCCATCCTTGGAGATCTTTAAAAGTTGTGTGGGCATGGTCTGAGCAACCTGCCTTAGGTGGCCCTGGTTGAGCAGGCTGGTTGAGCTAGATGACCTCCAGAGGTCCCTTCCAACCTCAACCATCCGGTGATTCTGTAGAAATAAAATGGTTGAGTGGTACCTTTTGTGTTCACCTTTTCCCCAGGAATGATTTTGTAGTTCTTAAGATAATATGGCTATGTAAATAAAAAGCAAGTATAAAAATATGCTAAAATCTCAGCTGTGAATTTTCCTGTTTGGTTTTAGAAAGCCAGTTACAAATAGATAATCTAAGAAACCCCAAACACAGTCTCACACAAAACCAGTGTTGCCTTGATGTTTCATTTTAAACACCCATCATTAATTCAGAATGGAAACGGAATACCTTAGAGACATAAAACATTCATGCTAAAAAAAGGAAAAAAGAATGATATTTGGCATTTCACTTGTTTTCAGTAAAATACTGCAGCTGAAGCTTTGCTTTACTCCACAAGTAATCTCACTGAGCTGTCACTGTGAATTCAGAAGTTCAGAAAAGTAAATAAAGTAAGAGGCATGCTGACAACAGTTAACAAACTCTTTTAAATATTCAGATGTGCTCATGCTAAATTTAAATAAAAACAAATATATTAATAATACACAATTTAACAATGATGGCAACCTATTTCTCAAGCTAAACTTACTAGAACATACTAAAGCTCTTTAGGAACTGAATTTTAAAGTAGTGCCGTTTACTCTCAAAATTTAACCACTGCTGTTTACTGACAAAAATCAACCAATATCTCGGCACAAATCATTGGCTAAGAACCAAGAATGGCAGCTTGTTGAAGTACTAAATCTGCTGTTAACTGTTGTACAGTCTTCTGCAGATGGACTGAATCTCTTTATTTAAGTTTATAGTAGTAATGTCATTCATTCACTGGCTCACTCAAAGTAGAGAAATCATTTGGGACCTGAAAAAAGCAGGAAACATTTCCTTTTTCTAATCTGTGCATCTAAATGAGGCACAAGAAGAGGAAGATCTATTAACTCACAAATATAAGAAGGCAGACAACAATATTTTCTTTTTAAATTTAAGAATTTATACAGAATATTTTGATATAACTAACATACACACTTAAATTATATTTTACTTCATTGTTATTGGATTCTATGTCATCCTATATAGAACTTGACACAAGCCACAAGAATCACCAGCTAGTAGGAATGCATTATTCTTCTTGTTTAGTAAGAAATGTTAGGTTTATTATTAAAAAGTTTTATGTTGTTGTAAACTGGAAAGTGTTAATAGTAACTGGTCAATGAGAATCAACATTTGTTTAGGAGAAGAAGTAAAGTTCAAAATACAAGATTGTAATTGAGTAACTGCAAACATTAAGGTCCCCTGTTTGCTAATTTAAATCATAGTTAAAATTCAGTTAAGAAGCCAAATTGCTCACTTAAATTAGTCCATTCTAAGTAGAAGATCACTATTAGATATACGAGGCTGAGAGGAAAAAAACCCAGCATAATAAATGTACTGCATTAACAACACCATTAATACACAAACACAAAAGCTGTTAATGATATAGGGGAAAAAATCAGATGTGAAAAACAGACTTTCCTGAGAAGGAGGAAGAAAAACCAGAAATAACTCAGCATAAAGAAAAATGCCAAAGAAATAGATAACAGAAAAAAAATCTCTAAATCTCTATTTATAAGACACTTTAGTGATCATAGTGATCAATAGTGATTAATGGAGAGTGATCAATCATCACTGATTTCATTAGAAGAAATTAAAAGTGATTTCTTTAGAACTACATACTGTATATATTACAGGTACACATAAAGATATAAAGATATTACTCTAACATAAGTACACATGAAGGCAACAGAACATTTTAAAGCAGAACAATCAGCTATTCACTGCACGAAAAAAAATTACGGTTATTTGCAAAACTATTCCCCCTAAAAGATTAGAGGATTTCTGTGGAATCTTTAGATCCAGACTTGATGTAAAAAGTCTAGTTTTGGCTACAAAACTCTACAAAAAGATGACAGATGAATTGACTAGAAGCTCAGACTCTTTACTAATCAAGTTGGAGATGCATTTATAAGACAGTCACTACCAGATGGAACTCTGGCATTCAGTCAAGGGAAGAGGAGGAAGGTGATGAGAGAAAATAGGACAAATGCTGATATAATGAATAGAGATAACACAAAATAAAGCTACCAGAAAGGTTGGCCCATAAAAATAAAAATAACAAAGAGAAACTTATAATTTGAACGGACACGATTTTCCAAAAATAAATTTAATTTTGCTGCTGAGGAAGAGATTGCCTGCAAATACTGTCCCTCTATTTGAAGAAGGATATTTTTAAATCTGTGTGGGTGGGGTTTTTCGTGTTAATGGATTTAGTCCCTACTGATCCCCATCCAAGCAGAAATAATTTCTATTTCCACCCCACTGTGAAAATAGGATCTTTGACATCAGATGTGTTTTAAAGGCTTAAAAAGAATTCCAATAGGGAATTACTATATCACACAAGCTCTCCGATAAATTTGGAACAGCTAGAGGGAATAGTTAGGATACCTGTCAGGTGCAAAAAGATTTTGTTTTCCTAGGCAGAAAGTGCCACTGAGACATGTCTCAGAGCCACACAGTGTCTCCTCAGGCTCTGCTCAGTACTACACCTACAGTTATATCTAGTCCACAAAACATATCTCCCTGCATAGTTTTTAAATGAAACGCTAGACTGAGAAGAAATAAAGATTTCTTTGAAAAATATTAAACACTTCTTTATTTTCTCATCTTTGAAAGAAAGAGATAAAAATAAACTAAGAAAGCACTGGCATTCTTGGGCTGACCTTTCTCTTAGCCTTAACTTTTCCAATTCTCAGAGCACCTAAGTGCTTCAGAAATGCTTTTGCCCTTGATGCTTTTGCTGCCACTGTACCATTGCAGGAGCGGTAAGACCTATTACCTCTTTTTGAAGATGATCTGCAAATGGTAACTCTGGTGCACGTTCTGCTAAATATGAGTTAGCTCAGATACTAGACTCAGTATGAGCATATTAGCTTGAGATTCCAGCTGTGTTAATTCCCTTCTCTGATTTTTCTTACTATGGTTTATTGCCATAACTATATATAGTTAATTCTCCCTAAGGACAACATACAGTGATGTGCTTCTATCATTTCAGTACATAACCTTCCTTATGAATGGCTAGCTTTACTACTACAGTTGATTTATATTACATTAACATAACATTAGTATCCAGCCAAAGCCACTAACACAAAGGTTGGAAGAGGATAAGTAACTGAACCTAGATTTTCAGAGCTAGGAATTCCTGTCTTTCAGCTCTCTCCAACAAAGCTGTTTTGGGAAACAGTATGAATAGTTATCTTGCCTTCTGCTGTCTGTACAGGAGAGCCTCTAATGTTATTCTGAGACGAATGGGTGCAAGCTAATACAACAGACCTCTTAGAAAAAAAGGAAAATTCTTATTCACATCGGTAGAAACTGGACTAGGCTTGTAGTCCCTTTAGAAGAGGAATCCCAACAGTCTGAGGCACACAGAGATGTTCAGGTGACTAGTCAGCATGCTGTAATACACAGCACACATTAATCAGGGTCCCTCATAATTGCTTTTTTTAAGGCAGTCATAAACAAAGCCCACCCACTACCCCCCCGGATCACAATAGATTTATATCAGTAATCCTGCTTATTCTGGAAGGATTAGCAAATCACAGATTCTCTTATTTCATATGCTACTTGGATACTATTGAAAACAAAAGAATACCCAATCAACAGCCACTGGTTTCTCATCAATAAATTTTTGACAGAAGCAAATGTATAGTTTTCAATTTGAGGAAGTAGAAGTGTCTGTAATTTACAAAGCAATCATGGTTACTATATTAAATACGTAATCTATACATACCCTATCAAAGCCTGCATTAAGAAGGGGAAGAACAGAAGTTTCTTCTTGGTCAGGAGATCTACAAAACAAAATAACAGAATCATAGAATTGTTTAGGTTGGAAAAGAGCCTTAAGATCATCAAGTCCAACAATTAACCTAACACTGCCAAGTCCACCACTGAACCATGTCCCTATGCACAACATTTACACGTCCTTTAAATACCTCCAAGGATGGTGACTCAACCACTTCCCTAGGCAGCCTGTTCCAGTGCTTGACAACGCTTTTGGTGAAGAAATTTTTCCTAACATCCAATCTAAACCTCCCCTGGTGCCACTTGAGGTCGTTTCCTCTTCTCCTGCCACTTGTTACCTGGAAGAAAAGATCGACACTCACCTCGCTACAACCTCTTTCAGCCTTCTTTTCTCCAGACTAAACAATCTCAATTCCCTCAGCCACTCCTCATACGACCTGTTCTCCAGACCCTTCACCATCTTTTTTGCCCTTATTTGAATATTCTCTGGCACCTGCATGTCTTTCTTGTAGTGGGGGGCCCAAAACTGAACACAGCATTCAAGGTTCAGGCACAGCAGTGCCAAGTACTGGGGCACAATCACTTCCCTAGTCCTGCTGGCCACACTATTTTTGATACAAGCCAAGAGGCTATTGGCCTTCTTGGCCACCTTGGCACACTGCTGGCTCATATTCAGCTGTCTGTTGACCAAGACCCCCAGTTCCCTTTCTGCTGGGCAGCTTTCCAGCCACTTCAAGCCTATAGCATTGCATGGGGTTGTTGTAACTCAGGTGAAGGACTCAGAACTCAGCCTTGTTGAACCTCATACAATTGGCCTTGGCCCATCAATCCAACTTGTCCAGATCCCTACATAGAGCCTTCATACCATCAAGCAGATCAACGCTCCCACCTGGCTCGGTGTCATCTGCAAACTTACTGGGGAGCACTCGATCCCCTCACCCAGTTCACTGATAAAGTCACTAAACAGAACTGGTGTGTTGTATGGTCACCAACATTTAAGAATTAGATGGCATCAATTTGACATAGTTACCTAAACATAAAGAATGTGGTAAGAATGCTCTTGCATAAAACACATACATAAAATCATACTATTACATAAATTGATGCTATAGTCTTCTTTTACAGGTATTTTCAGCTATTACTAGAACCTGATAGTTATTCCTACGGCAAACCTAACAGATACTCTACAGAAGTTCTGTGTGTCTTCAGAGACAAACAAAGGCATTATAAAAACAAAGCATGAAGAGGACAAAAGACGTTCTGTGATATTCTATTGGAAAGAATCTAAAAAACTGTTATTAAGTAAAAAGTGAAGCAAGTTGTAAAATCTTGGTCAGCAGTAAACTCAGTCTTTTTTTCTAATCTTGTCAGGAATAGCTCTTCTTCTGTCACTCTATTTCCTAATATTTTAAGTAAACTAGGAAATTAATAAAATTAGAATGGATTCAGTAGTGTGCAGGTGTTGTAGTTCAGCCCCGATCGCGACCAGACTACACAGTCTCTCTCCCACTCCCCCCACCCTCCGAAAGAATAGGGGGAGATGATATAAGAAAAACAGCTCGAGGTTTGAGCGACCAGACTACACAGTCTCTCTCCCACTCCCCCCACCCTCCGAAAGAATAGGGGGAGATGATATAAGAAAAACAGCTCGAGGTTTGAGATAAAGACGGGGAGGAATCCTTAAAGTTACCGTCACGGGCAAGACAGACTCGACTTGGGGAAAAACTATTCATTTATTACTAAAACTAGCAGGAGAATGAGACAGGGAACAAGATAACCTCCCCCCACCCCTCTGTCTTCCCAGGCTTAACATTTATCTCTACTACCTTCCCCTCCCGAGCGGCACAGGGCGGGGAAAAGGGAATGGGGGTCGCGGTCAGTTCATCACGCGTTGTTTCATGCCGCTGCTTCATTGTCGGGGAAAGAACTCCTCACATTCCTCCCCTGCTCCTTCGTGGGGTCTCTCCCACGGGCCACAGTCCTTCGTGAAACTGCTCCGGCGTGGGTCATCTCTTCCACGGGGTGCAGTCCCTCTAGAACAGCTGCCCCAGCGGGCCCTCCACGGGCCACAGCCTCCCTCAGGCCTCCACCTGCTCCGGCGTGGGGCCCTCCACGGGCTGCAGGTGGATCTCTGCCCCTCCGTGGACCTCCATGGGCTGCAGGGGCACAGCCTGCTCCACCATGGTCCTCACCACAGGCTGCAGGGGAATCTTGGCCAGGAGCCGCATTACTCCTCCCCTCCTTTTTCACTGACCTTGGCATCTGCAGCCGTCCCTCACAACAGGCTGGCAGATGCCTCTCAGGATCCTTTTTACATCTTATTCACTTCTCATCTCCTCTCCACTTCTTGCCGCCAGGCCAGGCCCGAATTGGGCCCAGTTGGTTGCCCAGCAGGAGGCCAGAGGGTTAGGCCTGCAAGGCCCACAAGGCTTGCGCCTTCCCCTCTCTGCCCCCCGCTCAGCTGCTTCACATCTTCTCTCCTTTTTTTTTTCTGTTTCTCCCCTTCTTAAATACGTTATCGCAGAGGCGTTATCACGGGACATTCTGCTACCAATTGGCTTGGCCTTGGCCAGCAGTGGGTCGGCCCTAGGCCTGGCCGAGTCCACTGGACAAAGGGGAGCAACTTCTAGCAGTTTCCTACAGAAGCTGCCACCTTAGGCCCCCCTCACTAAACAAAACCAGAACAGCAGGTATTTTAACAAAGACAGGAAAGGTCTCTGTTTTGAAGGTGTTTGATAAATATGTACTTAAGTCAGAAGATTTTGCCTGAATACATTTCAGGACAACATTCTGGTCAGTTTAATACCAGCAGGATTGAAGTTTACTTCATTACCCAGCTCCCTAATAACACAGTGTGTTAGTTTTGAATTAGTTATTTCCTTTAGAAAGTAATACACAGCTTTTTTGTTTTCATCTAGAAACCGAAAAATAGATTTCTAATTTTTTCTTAGCAGACAAGCCATTACATTATGATCCTCTGAAGGTGATAGGGATAGTACTAGTCTGTATAAATGGAAAGTTATCAAATACTTAAGTAAGCCACATAAAACATCACTAACCTATTTCGGTTAAAATAATATAAAACTTACTCTATGAGGCTTGCTAGTAAGATACTTTCTGTTATTAGTTAAGTATTAGATGTAACATTCTTACAAAGTAAAATAAAAGTCTTTCACAAAACAGTAATACTTACATGCGTGGAACCACAGCAAGTATTACAGTGTGCTCTGATGGTTTTGTGGCACGAATAGACCTGAGGAAACAAAAATTTCTCAGTTCCATCACGTTTTCACAACGTTACTCTGAGTACCTTCACAGACAATATAAACAAAAAACAGGATTGAAAGACATCATTGAAGCTTGAAGATAGAATATCATATCGCCAAAAACCTACCTGTCCACACGTAGACAATCTATTCCATTTTGCTACCAGATTTTTCAGATTTTGCTCAATGCGGTGAAGAGGCAAGAGGTCCAAAAACACATGGCATGAATGGCAGCTCTTCAAATCCACTCTTATAACCTATCAAAGTTTTTCCCTGTTTACTTAGCTTATTTGGGGCAGACTGCCCTGAAAGTATAGGTTGAGAAAGGTCAGTCTGTACAATGCATTTTTAATACTAATTAGCCAAGTTAAAGAATAATCTCCACCATCTCGCATATTTACCATTGTCCTAGATATTGTAAAAAACTTGTTAGAGGTTGGGAAGTGCTTTTGGGGCTAGGAAGTAAGAAAAGAGAGTATAGCAAATGTATATGGTAGGCTATAATTTACAAAATGCTGACTAAACAAAATGTTACCACTTTAAATATTATTGAGAAACTGAAAAAAAATATGACCAACTATCAGAGTAACACTCAATTCACCTTTTACTGGCTAAAGATAACTTTTTTTCAATCATGTCACACTGTCCTGAATAAATAGCGTTTATATTTATGTGTTGGTCTTTTAGAAGAACTTCCATCTGCACAAGTGCTTGATCTTTAAAATGCTCCTTGTCATAAACATGGCAAATTTGAGCCCACAATAGACTGATAAGCCTGGTATAGTGTATGGTACAAAACGTACACTTCCGCTGTAACAGCACATTTTAGCAAAGATTCCCATTACTAAGTGCTTGCAACCTTAGAGCTGCTAAGACAGAGTCATCTGGACCAGAAGAGTGATGTGAACTTTTGTGAAGAGCTGGCAGTGTCTGATGCAGTGGAAAAACAAATGCATTCCTTTGAACCCCCACAGCTTCAGACTTTGCTGCAGCAGTAACCCAGGAAAGAAGCAGGCACAGACAGCACGGAATAATTTCACAACAGCTCTGGTTTATGCTCTGATAGAAGCCCATGACCTAAAGAGACAATTATACAATGCAGCCACATCAAAACTATTTTTCATACCGTACTCCTCCTACACACATAGGCAAACCTCCTGGCTTCAGTCTCCAAACTGCCATTTCACTATAGTTCTGGGTTTGCTACTTTTTTGTTTGTTTGTTTTTGAAATTAGGAGGTTTGGTTTTGTACGATATATTCTGAAGTTCAAAAGAAGCATAAAATCCTTTAGGTTACCTGCAGATATCTTCTGCATCAAAATATCTGGAGTTCCTGTGATCTATAACAACTATTTCCTGGTGCTTATCAAGAAAACAATCAAGCGCCGACTCTGGAGTCCGGGCAATATTGCACCTGTATCCAGCTCTGTCACAAGCCCACCAGAAGCCATCACTTTGGTTGTCTTCTTTTGCAAAGATCAGCAAAACCTGCAAAGCATGCAAAACAGCGGCACCACATTAAACATACAAAATAGTTCTCTGCATGGTGAAAATCTTACCAAACACTTCTGTTACATGAAAGATTGAGTCTGCTTCGAAAGCGGGAACATTGAACTACAGACTGTAAAACAACTGATGCAGTAGCACAGCTTTCTTACTAGATAGAGTGGTTATCAATAGATAATCAATAGTTCACTACATAGGACTGATATTTAGGACAAAACAGATGCCAGATGATGAATTTCTTCTAATCATACTCAAATTCAAACAACAGCCACCCAGAGTAGGTGGGTAGATGTACAAACATCATTGTCACTCTCTTCAGGCCATCCCAGCTACAAACACTTTTAATTGTAATGAACTGTCTGAAATGCACCTGTCATTAATTACCGCAGTTCAGGGACAAACAACTAACATAGCAGTTTTATTCATTGTTGCTTCTCTAATGTACAACAAAATGGAGTTAAGCCATATTCTTTCAAAACTGAAAAGAAAAACAGACGAGCAAGTGTAGACAGGGCTGAGTAGGGGAAAAAAAATAAATTCAAACGTCACAATTTTTACCCAATGAATTGTCCCTAATTATAGATATAGAAGTAGTTTTGACAACGTAAACTGAGCACTTAAGGAACTGCTCACACAAGATCAGGCAGGATGTGTGTTGAGGTGCTGTTCTAAAAATCAAACCGATGCTGTAGGAAGTCTGTTTCCTAACTGATGCACAGAATATAGGCTGAAAACAGCTGCACTTGTGTGCTTCTTTTGTTAAAGAAAGAGTGGGTTTAGGAGTTAAAGAAAGAGTGGGTTTAGGAGATAACTTTTTTTAAATTCTTGCCCAAGAATACATACATAATCAGCTTACAAATTACAGAGTGAGAAACACAAGCAGAGTATAATCTATGTATAAAGCAAAATTCTATTTATTTCACAAATAGAAGTCATCTTCTGACTTCACTGAAACCACCTGTCCAAGCAAAACATGCAGAATTTTGCCCCAAATGCCCATAAGAAAGGTCAATAAACTTTCATTCGTGCTGCTGTGGTGTCACCCTGTGAAATTCAACACCATCACTCTAGAAGCTCTAAAATGTGATGGTATCTTTTCTCTCATCTTGATTTGTCTAGGTTGTTGAATTCTAAACAATAAACAAATCAATTAATGTTACTGTGGCAGGAGAACCAGTCAAGGCTTCATTAAAGAGTGGAAGAAAATTATATACTCAGAATTTTCATAAATATTAAGAAATAATTTAAGAACTTTCAATTTTAATTAAATTAATTAATTGATATTATTTTTTTATTTTTAATCACAGTTAACATTAAGAAGACACTTAACACCAAAGGTTGTCACTCTACCTAACTCCTGATTTTTTTCCAGCTATGGAAGTGTTGGAAAACAGTGACATGGTTGAGCTGCAGACTTTGTCTAATACTTGGGTAAAGTCCCTTCTCTGATACAATCTTCTGTTTGGTTCCAACTGCTATTAGTTTTATTTTGTTCCTAGTTTGATCAGTACAATGCAGTCAGAAAACTTTTTTAGGGCACTATTTTTGATATCTTCCTTCTCTCAGCATTCTCAGTTTGGAAATAAAGGATTGCAAAACACAATCATTTACCAGCTGTAAAATAATGGAGCTTAATTAAACCAGCCAGTCTCCTACTGGTAGTTAAGTATCAGTGTGTGAATCCTTCTGCGAATATTAACTTTAAAAGGTTTTTTAAAGTATTACTACCATGATTTCTCATAACATTTATATGAAGCTTACTATAAACCATCAAAACATAAGGTGACTAGAAGTATATTGCACAATAAGCTCTCAAAGTTGAGATAAAAGTATAACAATCCATATAAACCACACCTTGCCAGTGTTACTGTAAAAAAATCTTTCTACTCAGCCTTGCCCTGGTTTAGGAGCGCTGTGGACTTCTCATGTGGAGACATTTCCATTTTTCGATGATGCATTGTAATTTTTACCTTCTTCCTAAGGATTTGCTTCACACAGCTATTGCATGTCTTGTTCCCAGATTATCACACAAATACAGAAAACAGATAGAGATTTGCTTTAAAGAGCTCAGAATAAAATAAGAGACAAAAGGGTACAAAATTGGGCCAGATATGCAAGCTGCAGGTGGGGAGGGCATCTGGATGGTCGGAGCCGGCAGTTTTGCTTTGGACTCTTCCCCTTTCCCCTTAAGGTTGGCAACACCTGGGTCATTATCTAGTACGAACCAAACCAGATTTGTCCTCCAACACAGATGTTCATAAAGTCTAGTGCGGAATCTATTAAATGGTTTACGGCAGGTCACAGTCACAAGTAAGGTCACCTCTTAGACAAAAAATACATGCTATTTCCAGGTTGGCACAGGTGTCCCTGTGCCAAATTAGAGCATAAAACATGCACAAGAATAAAACAAACATTGCTAAGAAAAGCCTGGTGGCAACTGTTTTAACAAACTAAATTGACTTATCAGTCAATCCCCACCCTCTGAGGAAAGAGGGAGAGATAATACAAGGAAAAGGCTGGAGCTTTGAGACAAGGACAGGGAGAGATCCTCAAAGTTACCACTAGGGGCAAAACAGACTCGACTTGGGGAGAACTATTTATTTATTATTAAAGCCAAAGCAAGGTAATGAGAAAGAGAACTAGATAACTTCCCCCTACTCCTCCCTCTCCCCGAGCTTAACATTATCTCTACCTCCTTCCCCCCTGAGTTGCACAGGGGGGAATAGGGAATAGGGGTTATGGTCAGTTCATCACTTGCTACTTTATTCTGCTCCTTCCTCCTTGGGGGAAGAACTCCTCACATTCCTCCCCTGCTCCAGCCTGGGGTCTCTCCTATGGGCTACAGTCCTTCATGAACTGCTCCAGCGTGGGTTGTTTTTCCCACGGGGTGCAGTCCCTCAGGAATGCCTGCCTCAGCCACATCAGGCATCCGCCTGCTCCAGGGATTGGGTCTTCCCCGGGCTGCAGGGGGATCTCTGCTCCTCCGTGGGCCTCCATGGGCTGCAGGGGCACAGCCGGCCTCACCATGGCTGCACCACGGGCTGCAGGGGAATCTCTGCCGGGAGCAGCATTACTGCTCCCCCTCCTCCACTGACCTTGGCATCTGCAGCCATTCCTCTCACAAGAAATTCTTCACAACCGGCTCAGGCAGACGCCTCTCAGATTCTCTTCACATCTCCTCTCCTCTCCACTTTTTGCAGCCAGGCTGGGCAGAGTCAGGCCCAGTCGGCCGCCCGGCGGGAGGCCAGAAGGTGAGGGCCACAAGGCCCACAAGGGTTGCGCCTCCCCTTTCTTCAGCTTCAGCTTCTTCAAATCGTCTCTTCTTTTTTTTTTTTTTTTTTTTTTTTTTTTTTTTTTT
>WHYT01016948.1:78543-103744 GCA_009806455.1 Tetrax tetrax
GCCCGGCCCCGGCCAGCAGCGGGTCCACCCTAGGCCCAGCCGAGTCCACTGGACAAAGGGGAAACAACTTCTAGCAGCTTCTTGCAGAAGCTGTCACCATAGCCCCCCCTCACTAAATAAAAGCAACACACACTTTTAAAAACAAACAAACAAAAAGTACCATTTTCCCTTCTTATATGAAAGATCTTCACTTATAATAGCTAACACTGGTGTACTATGATATTTTATAAAGCTCAACTTCTACAAAGTAAAATACTGACACAAGCACTGAGATTATTTGTATTTGTTAAGTATCTTCTTCACCATCTTTCTGAAGATGATGACAGTCTGAAGAACATTTTTCTATGAAGAGTTTCACACTTTTATGTTGAAATTCCTTGCAAAACAGAAGACTCATCTACTGCTGAAGACACTGTTCCACAGTTATCTTACAATATAAACAAATAGTTTCACCAGATAAGTAATCATTAAGACTAAATGCCAAATATAGAAATAAAAATGCAAAGCTTTATGATGCGTATACACATTATTTATTTTCCTTGAGAACGGCATTTCTTCCACATGTAGGTTTTTCCTTTCATAGCCAGATGTATCAAAAAAAACCCCAAAACAAACCAAATCCTAACTGGAAGAGGTGAGAGGTGACTAAATGTCTCTGTGTTTTACAGAGTGAAGTGACCCAAAAATTTAATTTAAATGAAAGCTCTATAAGCAGAGCAATGTTAAAGACTAAGGTGATATTATTTCCTATCAACTGAGAGCTCCAATCCACAGTATAAGCTAAAAAAAACCACTTGGCATCTGTTAACTGGCACAGGAACAAAATGTACAGAAACAGAAGCAAGTATGAGTGAGAGCTTTTGCTCCTTAAGCTGAAGTTCAACCTGTCTTGTTGGAAGGGGTGTGATTTCTTGAACTGGTGACCTGTAAAAGCACAGTTCTCTGTCCTGTCGTGCAAAACTCAGCAAAACTTGCCAAGTAGCTAAACTTTGTAATGGAGCTCTCTGCTGTGGTATATCAGAACTGAACGGTTTTCTACATCCAGAGAGGCTGCTCTTTCCCCTGGTAATGCACGTATGCACACACTCCTATTGACAGGACATATAAAAGGAAAAATTTGATGTTGATGGAAACTTAAGCACCTTGTTTACCAATTTAATTTACTTGTAGATCTCTTCTCAAGCAATTAGATAAACCAAAACACCAATTACCCATCTCACAATCCTTGCACACATAAAATGAAAACATTACACCTAACTGTAGAGGTTGAACCGTAATTTCTTCACCCAATAATGCTGAATTGACTCTATCAAGAAATTGAAAGAGCATCTTACCTGAATTGGATCTTGTGTCAGTCTCATGGGCCCAATTTGTACTTCTGTAGTTGAAGCCTGCTAAAGAAGAGTAATAAATGTATTTTTTTTCCAAAGCTAGATCTCAGCAAGATAGCATTTTACATGCAAGAATGGAAGATAAAACAGAACCGTGAAAGACTTTCAAAGGCAGGCAGGCATATGACTTAGCAGCCTTGATTTAGTTGCTTTGAAGTGTATATTTTACAAACATATTTTTCCAATATGTTTATTTGCCTCTAAGTTAAAAATTGTAGGGTTTTAAATAAAGAAACAAGAAAAATCACTTCCTTTCCACTCTTTCCCCAACAGGGTAAGCTTGGTTACACAGAATTACTTATATTTTTCTTCAGACTACAGAAAGCTATTTTTTTTTGGCCAAAAATTGCCTTATTCATTTGATGTAATATGGAACTTGTATTAAAGGTCTGGTGACATATGTTCAATAATAATATTTTAATGGATTTGGTTAGGAAAAAAGTTACTTTTCGGATAAGCGAGCTTGTTTGCATTGCAGATTTAAAATTGTTTTCCAGAACCATAGCCTCTAGTTTGCAGGGAAAAACATTTCTACCATGTGAGCCATGACATTTTTAGAAGACATGAGAGTACATCATAATTTAAAGCTACTGCAAGAAAGCCAGCAGAATTTGGCTGTGGCTGCTTTGTTGACGTGTCTCCTAGGAGTTGAACTACCTTAATACTTTTTGTGTCTTAGTACATTTCAATACACTTCTCCTGTACACTACTGATTTGTATCACTTCAGACCATTAGCTACAGAAGGTTGTTAAGCAACGGAACAATACTGTGTACTCCCACAGATGCAAGTAGTCAAAGAAAAGAGCCTCTGAACCCTTAAAATATTGCTTCATGCATATGGAGAATTATTTGCAAGTTAGCAATCTCCAAAAGGGCCAATTCTCTGCTGTCCTGGTGCCAGTTACCGCAGGTGCCTGGTGTAGGCAAGTTAAAGCAATTGTCCTGCAAGACACATGACTTGAACAAAACCCTAATTGTAGGCAGACTCCCAAGACCATTCCCTGACACCCAGGAATTCTGGAGTCATATTTCTGCAGCATTTTTCTCTGTGGTGCCTGTTAGTTTGAATCTTATGTCCAGGTATTACCTTATTCTTAAATTTAGTGTTTTTTGAAGTAATGTGTATAAATACTCAAAATGAATGAAGTTACTGGTATTCAACAATTTTGCTTAGAAAATACAATACTGTGTTAAGTATTAACAGCCTTTCCTGCATGTGAGAGAATGGTATTATGTATAGCTACAACTACACGTTGGACGTTCACGCGCCACTGAGCATCGATTCTTCTTAGCCCAACAGTGTATGTCAAGGTGGCAACAGGCAGTACTCCAAAGATTAAACTACAAAGCTTGCCACTGTTTTCCGAAGCAAAACTTGCTCCTGATATAAGTGTAGTTAACCTCTCCTTTTCTCACACAAAACCTAAACTTCCCATTTGAGCTCCTGCCACAGCTGAATGTAACAATGCCAGAAAGTGTATCAGAATAGAAATTAAAGTTAGCACCCATTATCAACTAAGAGTTATGAGTGAGGTTAGAGAAACAGTTCTCTGAAAGCTCCCAACCCCTCTTCCCGCCACCAAAAAAGAAAGACAGCACATTCACACACATAGGAAACTCTTAAATTATTTTTTAATCATGATGCACTTTGATTTTGGTTTTAAGTAGTTTCATTAGACAAATCTGTAAGAATACACAATTTGGGGCCGTATCAGTACAAAAAATTCTTTTTTTACAATGCACAGCTCCAAGTTTCCCAGAATGTATTGATGAACAGTCTGGAATCCATCACAAATCATGTTAGGACAGAGATATTTATTTTATTATCCATTATTAATGCTACCAGGGAACTACATTGTAAATGAATGCCTTCCACTTTTCAACCATTTCAGAGGACATCCAGCTTTAATTACTCTGTTTTGTCCAAGATGGAATAACTGTCTGAGACATAGACTGATGTAGGCAAGTCTATAAATGCCTTTACAGAGATTCCTTTATAGGGTAGCCACTTCTTTTAGCATGAATATTTTAAAACAACAACAACAAAAATTCAATATAACTGTGACTCAGGGTCTCTCTCCCTGCTGCTTCTGTGTCAGCCTTATGAATGGAAAACATCTGAATAGAAGGACCTGAAAATCAAAGTTTTTCTCTCCCCCTTAGTCCCAGTTTCAGGGTTTTCCTCCCTTTGTTAACAATAGGAAAGCTTCATGAGGATTAGAAAACGTGAGTACCTGGATGTAGGTGAAGTTGTCCCTCTCCTGCTCTGCACAGATGTGATAGGGTCAGAACCACACAGGGATGCAGAAAAGGTGCTGCTATATATGCAAGAATGCCACGTATAACCTGTAAGTCCCTAAGTTGTTCAACTTCACTACTTATACTATGCATGGAAACAGACGGGACCCTCAGATTAAGACTGGTAATGTACCTGAGCGTAGGAAGGGTTAATAAGCCTTCTCATCAGATACAGAAAAAAGTAAGACTGGAATCCGCCTTCTTGGACTTTGAGTTCTGAGTTTTGTTTCACAAGCTAAATCAGTCCCTAAATCCAACTTGCTCTGGGTACAACTGACTGTCTCACTTTTCTCTTTCAATACACAGCTGGAGGAGGTAGCAAGAATAATGACATGGCCTTCATAAATATCCTCTGGGTCTCTTCTCGGCCTGAAGGAACTAATTCCATGTCTTCCTAATTCCCAGAAAAAATCTGACCATGTGGATGCTGTGTATTAGTAATACCACAACCATACCTCTGCTCATTTCCTGACACAAGTGAATATCTCATTGCTGATGATTTAAATTTTAAATAAATCTCATTATTTTATTGACTGTCAGGAAGGACTGCTAATAGATCTGCAACCTAAATCAATTAGTATAGTAGCTCATGACAAACTTTTCTGGTAAAACATGTAAAGACAAGCCTGGTTCCAAAGAGGTCAGTTAGAAAATCCCTTATTTCATTGAGCAGAGGAACAGTCACAGGGTTGGAAGCAAAGAAATCATAAATAAACTAACCATCTGGGAATAATAAAAACTCAAAAACAGTGAAGAAATTTTTGTTTTAACATTTTTAACTGTTTAATTAATTTAATTAATAAAACAATTAAAGACAAAGTCAGTAGTACTTTCTTATATTCTGTGTTTTTATGTAAATAAGGGATCATTGATTATCTTACGACCATAGCAGTACCATTAAGAAAAATGTACTTTTTATAATTTTGTTCAAGTTCCACCCTTTTTAAAAGACCAGTGCAAAGATCTTTACCCCCCAATATGCCTGCAAACTTACAGCTCCTGCAGTTTATGACTAATTAGTACAGCAAAATCTTGAATAATTTCTCATTGCTCCGGAGAAACAACAGCAACTAGAGCCAACCAAGCAGTCCACACTGGTGGTGAGGGTTGACACCTCAGCCCATCCTTTGGCTATTACCATTTCCGTATTTGATTATACCACTATTTGCAACCTCAAATGCTTTCCCTTTTTTTTTTTTCCTGGCCAAACAGCAGTCCTGAAAAGAGTTACAATCATATGTGACCTTAGCACTGGTTTTAGCCTTGCTTGAATTCCCTTAAGAGACACAAGGCCACAGCTGTTCTCCAGCATCCCTGGCCTGGAGCTGGTGTCTCCTTCTCTTTGTGCTACAAAAAACCTGACCAGAGTGTCCAGCTCCAATTCTACTGTTTAGCAGTGTTACACTCCTCTCTTCTTCCCCTTTTCTTTGTTTTGTCTTTCTTAGCAGAAGTATGTCTCCATCTTTCTCCTCTTCTTTTACTTTTTTTATCACTTCTGGTCTATTCCACTCTCATCCACTGGCATTTTTCTATAGTTTAACACTCTTTCTTTGTTTAGAGTCTCTCCATGCTTCCTTTCTAGCTTCAACTGTTAAAGGGAATATCACTTGACCTGCCCAGCAATTTATTTGTATTAAAGAAGAAACAGATTTACAGAAGGAAAATGAAGAGTTCTTTTCACAAAGATAACAGCTCTGACTCAAGCAGCCCCTAAATGATAAGCTGAGAAAGGCTGGGAGAATATATGGGATACACACTTCTCCTGCTGGAAACTTGGTACTGAGCTAGATAGCTTTTGGTCTGACCTCCATGGCTTCTCCAGACACCATCCTTCCCCGATCCATTCATTTGACCAGCTGTCTCAGTTTGTCCTCTCCATCTACCAATACAGTTACTCTCCCAAGTCTCTCACATGGACTACCAGTCTCTGCCACCTCTGTTGTCAAGTTCATATTTTTTATTCTCCCCTTGCTGTGGCTTCCAGCTGATTTGTGCTTCTGCTTTCCCACCTGCTCAAACCCTACATTTCCCTTACTCCCGCTGGAGGGCTGCCAACTTTGCTCCAGAAGCCACTCGCCTCATGCCAGCCAGTCGCCACCTTTTCAATGAGGAGCATTAAATAGTTGGATAGCTCAACCTTAAGGTTAATGTAAGATCATGCTATTTTATTAACTGAAAATAATTATCAAACACACTCACCATTTAGAAGAAATAAGGTTTCATTGTTGTTGACTTAGCCACTGCAAACTCTGCAAACATCCATAATAGAAGCCTGACACATCAAATCATAGAATCATAGAATAGTTTGGCTTGGAAGAGAACTTTAAAAGTAATCTAGTTCAAATCCCCCTGCAAGGAGCAGGGACATCTTCAATTAGATCAGGTTGCTCAGAGCCCCACCCAACCTGGCCTTGAATGTTTCCAGGGATGGGGCATCCACCACCTCTCTGGGCAACCTGTTCCTGTGTTTCACCACCCACATTGTAAAACATATCTTCATTCTGTCTAGTCGGAATCTACTTTCTTCTATTTTAAAACCATTACCCCTTGTCTTATCACAACAGGATCTGCTAAAAAGTTTTTCGCTGTCTTTCTTACAAGGCCCCTTTAGGTACTGGAAGGCCACTCTAAGATCTCCCTGGAGCTTTGTCTTCTCCTGGCTCAACAGCCCCAACTCTCTCAGCCCAACTCTCTCACTTCTACAGGAGAGGTGCTCCAGCCCTCTGATCATCTTTGTGGCCCTCCTCTGGACTCACTCCAACTGGTCCATGTCCTTCTGATGTTGGGGGCTCCAGAGCTGGACACAGTACTCCAGGTGGGGTCTCATCAGAGTGGAATAGAGGGGCAGAATCACCTCCCTCGACCTGCTGGCCACACTTATTTTGATGCAGCCCAGGATGCGCTTGACATTCTGGGCTGCAAGCCCAACATTGCTGGCTCATGTTGAGCTTCTCATCAACCATGAATGCATTATAATAATAGGAAGTAGAACAATCAAATAGAAAAGACACTAGTTTGGGTATTATTTTGTAAAATTTGGCATACAAATTGCCATTGTTGATGAGTCCTCAATTTAGCTCACAGCAGCAGCTACTTTGACACCTATCAAAAGAAGGTAGGCTACAAAAAACCCACAATGCATAAAGAGTAGTCCATGCCCCTTTTATTCCTATAATTCACAGATTAAGGCTTCCAATACAATCGAAGCAATCCCGCAGGTTTGTACATACAGTTTCTCCCCACACACATTTTTCTTACATCAATTCAAGGCTCATGATCTGCACATTGGTCCTACTAAGACCAGTACCACAATCCTGGTTCTTGATGATAGCACAATATAGTTTTGGTATCCAAGTTACAATTGGTTGAAAACAGTTTATTAGGATGACCCTTAATAAAAACCCACAAATCTCTGGGGAGAATTTCTAAACACATTCCCATGTCCTTTTTAGAAACTCTGTGAGGAATAACCAAAAATTGGTCAGACGAAACAATGTTGGCCCAACATCCCATCTCCTGAAGTGGCCAATAGCAAATGATAAACTGAAAAATGCAAAAACAGAGCAAGCACAGAGTGACACTGTCCCTGATACTACCTAAGCTCCATGCTGATAGCTTAGCTTACGCTTTCCTGACAGAAAAAGACACTCTGACTCTTCTCCAGCACATCATATTATCCAATTACCTACCACATCTACTTGTGCCATGTTTTATCTCTAAACATAGTGTCTGGCCCAGTATAGAAACAGAGTGCAGTTTCCAGGTCATCTTTGATACCTTCTAAGGAAGATTAACCTGTCATTATTCGATTTTCACTCCTCTGGCATTGAGATCAATTTAAAGGACAGGTGACACACCTTAGTTAGTAGTTAAGCAATTTCAGATTCATGTTCCTTGTGAACTCCTGGGTCAAGATACCAACTGGGTCCTGGCAATCTTTCCTTCTCCTTCACTACCTCATTACAGCAGAGCAATGAATGGCCCACATCCCTAGATCTACTACTCACATGTCTCTTCTTCAAGAGCAGAGTGAACAGAGAGGTGGTTTGGATGATTTGTTTGCTACTCACATTTCTTAAGAAGAGCACACTCTCAAAAGATATAGTTATCATTATCAATGTACTCACTGTCAGTGATGTTTTTATGCCAGTGTCATAAAAAAAAGTAAGTATAACAAAAATGTTAGAAATTAATTTAAAGAGGTAAAATATATGTCCAGGAAGACATCAAATTATAGAATGCTGCATCACAGTCTGATGTAACACTTTTATTTCAAGAAATTATATCTTTGACACATCTTGTCTTTCTCACTCTAAATTCAGTTTTTACTGTAAGGAAAAAAAATATTCCTTAGTGGGCTTTCTGGTTTATGTTTTACATGCAAGTCTACAGAAACAAGAAAAATACAGCACAATTGGCTTATTTCCTACTTTTTGATTGGAAAGCTAAGTATTTATTCCTCTTTACATTAAGCTACTCTTACATATTGCAGGTTCCTTATTCTTGTGTTTAAGTAGAAGTTTAGAGGTATGCTTGCTTGGAATTGGCTGGAATTCTATACAATAGCAATACAAAATTTGAGAAACCAAATCAGTTATGACAATGTATCTTTTCAAAATAACAGCTTCTTAACCACAGATGCTGTTAATTTGTTCAAAAAGGGAAAAAAAAAAAAACCAAAACAAAACAAAACAAAAAACCCCACCAAACATCGAAAAAGCAAAAAACCACCCTGTAGCATTTTTTTCCTAATTAGAGTGTTAAGTCATGGCAAAAATCTAATTGATTTCCCATAGTATTTTGACTAGGTGTTTTGACTAGGTATTCAAGCTCTCAGAGCTGCAGGACACACAAATTAAAAGCATACTTTTCTCCACTGTGCCTCAAGATCTACAGCATTAGGGAACTTCCTTCTCTTCTCCCAGATACTCAAAACCTGAATAGGAAGAAGGGCCTGACTAATGTCTGGAGATGCTCAGTAAAACACTAGTGAGTAAAGAATCACAAAACTGTTGGCTTGAAGGTACTGCTGAAGGTCATCTAGTCCCTCCAAGTCATGCTACCGCAATGCTAGATCAGGTCAACCATGCTTTTGCTTAGGTCTTTTCAGCATGGTTGCTGCTCAGGCAATCACCTTCCAGCCTGTATTGACAAGAAAGGAATTAAAATCTTTAGTCTAGCCAACTGCTTTAACTTCTGAACTACTGTGTAAGAGAAATACCTGCCATCATAACGTAGCCCTGTTTTATTTCACTCCTTTTCCCTATCTGTAATATTAAGTACGTTCAGACCAAATTTCTCTAGAAAACATGGAAACAAGTTTCGCTCTAAAATGCTTTTAAAATGGAACATTGAATAGACACTGTAGACTCCTCCAGAGACATGAAACTTAAGTAACTCTCGGTATAACTGTTGTGGCAAGCTCAAATGTGATGGCTTCTTTGAGAAAAATATACGTCCACATCTTAATCCAGTGGCACACAGATAATAGAGACAGACTCGTGCCACAAGCAGCAACCTTTTTAGACTTATGGAAAGAAAACAAATTACAGAATGCAGTCCTCAATGACACTGGGTTTATTTTGAATATTGACTTTGTCAACAGTAGTTTCTCTGGAAGTATTTTTTTTTTTGTTAGCAAACACATTTCACTTCACTAAGTACCCACAGATAAGTTATATTTGTGTTCATACAGTGTGAAGAGACATGAGGAAAACAAACTTTTCCAAACATCTGTCAAAGTAAGCAGAATCTGCGCAAGACTTGTGAATCTGAACATGTTGAGATGTCTTTCTGTAAACCCAGTTATCATTACTGTCCATTTTCAACTTTATAAAAGCATGAGTCACATACATTACTTGGAGAATCCAGTCAAATCTCCTTACACCAATCTCAAGGAAAAACACAGCAACTAAGTCTGAAATGTTTCAGAAATACACACACTGGTTCTTAGGAGAAAGCAAAATCCAAAACCACAGACACAGAAAGATTTAAAGATTAATCTTATTTTCACCTCTGTATGTTCAGCTAGTCAAAAAATTAGCCAATGAGAGGATAGGAACAAAAAGCCAAACGAAACCACTTTATGGTGTTATGTAAATTCAGGATGAACCCACACTTTCAATGCAGTACATAATTTTCTGTTTTCCTTGAGATAAGTTATCCAAAACTAGAAAAATTAAAGAGAAAGCAACAAGAATAATTATAGATATTCCAAGACATCTTTGGAGAACTAAAAAGGTTAGCTTGCTTCTGCTAGGAAGCAAGGTAACTATGAAATCATGAATGGTGTAGAGCTGAACGAAGAATGGCTCATCCATAGCCTTCACAATACAAGAAATATTATGCTTACACCTAAATTATCAGGCCACTGGAGGATGTGTTGTTCAACATTTACCAAAGGCAGGCCATTGTGTTGCTGTGAAACATGTCAGTAGGAACATAACCTCAGCTCACAAGCTCCTCAGTTACAGGCTAAGAGAGGCCCAGGGAGAGATTCTTCTCCATCTGTACTCTTTTCTGTCTCTTGTGTAAGGCCCTTTGCTCTTGCCCAAGAAAAGATAATAGACTGGCAGACCTATGGTTCCATACAGTAGACAAATTCTTGGGCATGGCTATTAAAATTGATACAAAATAAATGAAGTGAGTTTCAGTATTGGAAGATTTAGGTAATACGATCATGTAAGTATGAATGGAAACAGCTAGAACTGCTAGCTAAGTAATCCTGATCTTCTATCAGCTCTTGGTCTAGGTGAATGTTCATAACTAATGAAGTATACTGTTAGTCTGCTATCAAACAATCATTTTAAAATGTTACATTAACTTTGCCTCCCAAAGACTCACTATGAAAAAACATCTGGATGTTATCTGTATACACCTGATGGGTTTCCTGGTCAGCATGTGCTCTAGAGACTACAGTTCCTTACACCTCACATAGAAGGTGCTGCCACAACAAATTTCAAGTCCCACTTCTGTGCTGGATTGTAGGGAGCGTATTTCCAGGGCACTATCACATCAGTAACAGTTCGCTGAAAGACATTTATCATATTTGAAATTCCTCCTGGAAATTTGCAAAGGAAGAAGTTAAATCTTTTAATATGCAAATATTCAGAGTTCTTCACAAATCTACTTCTACTAGAAAAGGGCAATTTTTCTCCTTTCTCTTCATTCGATGTATTGCTGGCTTTGGCCGGTTCTTGTTGTAGACTTATTTTAGTTCAGGGAGATTTTGACAAGAAAAAGTGTGTTCTCAAATAATTTAACATTGCTGTTACAGTAGTAGATGATCTATCTGATTTCTGACTGAAAGAAAAAATTTTAGTTGTCTCGGCTTCCACTGTTTATCTAACATAAACTACACAGTGTTTTACTAAAAGTGAACAAATAAATACTCAGCTGAATTCACAGGTTTTCTCTTGCGTTCAAAACCACTAAGATTATGCCCTCAATAGTCTGAGAGCTGTTGGAAGTAGCACCTCAAATACTGGTTTGCAAGTGCACACATAGGTATTATGGACTCTACTCCAAGGGTTAAAAGGAAGACAACTTTTTGACCCAAGGTATGCACTTTTTTTTAATCTACTATTTCTCCCACACTATTCAATGCAGATATTACTAGCTATCAATATCAACCTTATGCTGGAGTGGTTGGCAGGCTTCTTCTTCAGAGATGCATGATGGATGCTACCATCAGAGCTTTGGCTTAGTATCACCTCCTCTTATGGCTTATCCCAGGTGTGCATAGCTGGAAATATTTTCTTCCTAAGGTCTATTTATGTGTTCTTTTGCCAGCTACTGTAAGGCATCTACATATTATCTCAGACTAAAATCAATACTATATTCCTCTTGCTGGAAAACAGGAAACAACAACAACAAAATATCCAGAACAAAGATATTCAGATGAGTGCTAGTCATTCCTGGAAGTTTCATGAATTGTCTTTCACTTAGAAAAAACTCAGCTGTGAACTTTTGTCTACATTTTACAAAAATAACAAAAAAAAAAAAGCGCTAGTAAAAGTTCTAATAAAGAATATCCCTCACTTTCTTCAAAGACATAATGTTCTCTCTCCCCTACTTCTTCAAACTGATAGACAGTGTTTGCTTTGCAGTTCTTCTGTCTTGATTGTTCAAGTCTGAGGACAGGCAGCTGAAGCCAACTAGATTGATTAAAGTTTTAGCATCCACAAGATATGCCTTAGAATTACACTTAGAAACTCTATTAAAAACAAATAAACAAAGCACAACAACTCCAACTTGCAAATATACAGTAAAACCACCAACAAACAAAAATTAAATCTTTCAAAGCTTTCAGGGTAACAGATACGTGTATGAACTTTTTCCATTACAATCTAATATTGACTCTAAAATTCAAAACCAGCATTAAAATATAGGGTAAAATTAACTGTTTTGCCATTGATCCTTTTATCAGAAACCCACAGATAGGGGAATCATTCCCAGAGCAGACCATAGCATCTCAAGTACCAAGAGTGATGCTGACTCCAGTAACAAAGCCTCCAGCTCAACACCACTTGTTATTGTGCAGCTGCAAATTATCAACATGAAAGTCTGTGCAATGTCTCACACTAAAAATTATACAGACAACAAAAATGAAAGCCAAATTCTCATCAAATTAAACAATTTGGTGGCTCTCATGCTGGCTGAATAATTAATTATCACATCTAATTCAGTTTAAGTCTCTATGTTAATTTTGACAAAGCCACTGCAGATAGTCCAGACAGCAGCAGTAAAGTGTGATCGTAAAAGTTCATCACTGGCATCTGAATATCACCTTCTGGGATGTGCACTGTGCCTTGCCCTCTGGTGTGTCATCTAACTGAGCCACATGGATGTTACCCAAACCCAGCATTTTTACCCTCTGTATTTTGTCATTCGAGACTAAAGTGTTTGTGAAGTTTGTCTCAGCTACTTAGGTTCTAAATCTCAGAGGCAAAGATCACTTCTTACTTTTATAAAATCTTGTATAATGGAACACATGGGCTGACTGATCCTATAAGCCCTACCCAAGTACAGATGAAGAATGAGGAAGAGTAGTAGTATTATACACAATGAGTATAGTGGTAAGCATTAAGTGGTCAGAGGAAGGGAAAGCTCTGACCCAGTGGAACAGAGTGGTGAGTGTTAGATGTACCTGAAGTATTAATACCTTGCAAAAGTAAAAATTGCCCTGGTAAACCTGTAAACTTATTAGCCAGTCTTAAAAATTTGAATACAATCATATTAATTTCACTGGCCTTACTCTACTCATGTAAATCCTGGTAGGACCAGCATCTTATGTTAGCATTTAACTTTTGCATGCATCTCCAAATCAAATATATTCTGCAAAAGTATGGAAAGAAGGCATTACATAGTTCTTCAGCTGACCTGCTGCACCAGAGCACATTATTACTTAAGCAAGAAGCATTTTTGTATTACTCATCACTATTTCTACAGTATGAGGGAAATCATTAGAAGCTTTCTGGAAAAAGACTATTTGGGGACATTTTGTTCCAGTAATAGCAAGGAGAAGCACAACCAAACTTGTCACTTTCCAGACCCAGCATTATGAGAGTCATGACAATGATCTACAGAGAGTTCTTACTGTGACTACATTTTTATATACTGGCTCCAATTTGGAGAATATATAGTAATTTTAGTCCACCATTAGGATTGTCCATCTCTAAGATGTATTAAGCATCCGTCAACTGCCAACAAAATACTGAGAGGATAAAAAAATTACACTCTTATATACTCCACAGATAGTGTAACATAACTCTTTTGCAAATGTCTCAGCAGCCAGCCTCTCATGGCTTCTGCACGTGGACTGTATGAACTTCTGCACTCAAGAATTAAAAGCAGTTGTTCTGCCACACTTTCTCTCGCCCAAAACTAATTACAGCTTCCCATTTTCAATGCATCTTATATTGCGGAAGGTAAATTCTGTACACCAGAGCCTAAGTTCAGCAACCAGTTTAATTTTGTTTTATGAGCTATATCACTGGAGACAAAAAAGGCTTCTTGTACAGTTAAAGGTAGCACAGCCCAAATGCTCAGCATTTTTCAGAATTAAGAAACTATTAAGAAACAGGAACTATATACATATCATGAACTGTAGGAGAATATTAATCTCCTCTCCAAGAGATCACATGGACATTTCAAAGCCTGACACTTTCTAATCACCTTTATCTAAAAATGCTGTCTCTGAAAGTCATAAAAGATTTTAGTTCGAATTTACTGAAAAATCTTTTACCAAAAAAACTTTTATAAGGCACAATCTCTTCATTTTAGTGGATTAGACTCAAGTGCCAAATACAGCTCCACTGCAGAACTATTCACAATCTAACACTACAGTCCATGAGGTTACAACAGAAAAATACATTGCCAGAGTTCTCTGTTATATATCTCCCTTTATATCTCTTTATTTTACAACTGTCTTTGGATGGGCTCTGCACAGAAACACATTGTATTTCCTCTTAACATTGTACTTACTCACAAGTGCATATCACAATATAGAAGGTAGTAACTTCTATAAATTTATTGCTGAGTCACAGTCAGTTTTCAAAGAAGTTGAGAAGCATTTTATTAACATAACCTGGGGGAAATGAGCTGCCAAAAGAGCAGGGGAAGTGATCTGGGCAATCATAGGCCCATCATATTGGCACTCCTGCTAATCTGTGCCAGAATTATATGGAAGAATAAAGGCATTGAGGTATATTGAGAAGAAGATGCAATTTGGTATCATTTTACCAAACTTGCTGGGTCACCCTAATATGAGCACTGATAAAAACATACAAAATAATAACAGTGACTTTTTAGAGAAAGGAAATTTAATGAATCTGTCCTGTTCAAAACTGCTGAAAGGCACTTGGCAGAATGTCAAAGGCAAAGCTATTAAAAAAGCTACAGAAAATGGAGTGACTAAAAGAACTGTAAGGTAGATAGGGTAGCAGAGAACCTCAAGGACAGGAGTTGTAGAAATGGTCTGAAATCGAAATATGAAGTGCCATACCATGCACTTATGTATGTTGCTATGTGTTAGAAGATTCTTAGCTGAATACAACAAAAAAAGCAGAAATGACAGCTTAGGACTCCCATCAGTAAAGTCAGAGAGGACTAGAAAAAAACTTTTTCAAGGCTTGATGAAATTAAAACAGTTATAGAAGGTGGCTTCCTACAATTGCAGGGGCCAGGTCTCTGAGTCAAGAGTCCTTTCCTGAAATTGCATTTTCCTTCATACAGCAAGTTACCATTAAAGTTTAAATGCCTGCCCAAGAGTAAACAAGAGACGTCAGGCTTGGGGGGTATCCTAACAAAATACATTTGTAATGAAATGTCTGCAATTGTTATGGTCATTGAACATAAAAAAGCCCATTTCTGGGCACACTTAAAACAGTCTGACTAGTTGACTGGTCACATCTGCAGAAACCTTGTGATGAAGTGATAAGGCAGTATGGATAGCCAGTTACTCTGCACTGAGTAACACAAGAGCATCACTGATTATTTCAGTTATGATATCACAAATATATTAGTAGTCCTTCTTAAAGAATTTTGGCCCCAAATCTTCAGATAACATTATCAGAACAAGAAATTTTCACATATGCAGCCCTTCTTGGGGAAACAGCACTTTTCCCTACCTTTGTAGCGACACAGAGCTAACCAGCTGTTCTATATTTAGCTGCCAGACACAACTTACAACCACCCTAAGGCTGTTTTAGACTTCTTCTGAGTGCAATGACCCTGCAGAAATGTAAAGTCAAACTGGTGCTCTGGTTTTTCCAGTCCAGCTGGATGGTTCTACTTGTGCACTTAAATATTTCACTAAGTCAGGCATCAACGGAGGTCAGGATTGCAAACACATAACAAGTGACCTGGGTCAGATCAAGCCACCAGACTAACATCATGTCTCTGAGAATGGTCAACACTGGATAACACGTACAAGACCAGAGCAAGCACATATGATATCTCCTGCATCTATTCCTTACCGCAGTCCTCAGAGATTTCCGAAGTACAGAGAAGTCATTTTTGATTTATTAATCTTCAAAAGATCTCTCTTCCACTTATTTTTTCAGTGTCCTGGGGAACTGATGTTTCATGCTCCATGGAACACTACCTCCGTTTTGTATTTATAGCTATGAAGCAAGGCACAGTCTGACACATTCTGTAATTTTCAGTCATTACATTTTTCACAGAAACTGCCATATATCAGGTATAGATTACTCAGAAAATTTTCATTGAAAAAGTGAAAAAGCATTTTAAAGTCATTTAGGTAGATAAAGTCATATTTTCAAAGTTCATGTGAATCAACATATCCCTTAATCTACACTAAGTCTGAGACAACAGCTTTGATAGCCTTTAAGGCAATTTAGCAGTCAGCATGGTGAACTTATGTTGCAGAGAGGTCTGTTCTGAAGTTGGAGTTTGCCTTGTGTACTCTAAAAGAAAAGTGATACATTACTTAGGTGTATCTTGTCCAGTGCCTTTTTTTTTTTTTTTCTGCCTACAGAAACTGAGAATGCTGCTTCTCAGATCCAAATTAGAATGATTTGATTTCAGGGAGACCTTAGGAAAGGAACCCCCACAAATATTAGCAGTAAGATGAGAAAGAAAGCGAGTTACATTTTGCTAGTAACAAGAACTGTAAGAAGTTTATAGAAGGGTGCATTCTTGACCCATTTAGAGGGAGAGAGATTTAGATTAGATATTAGGAAGAAATTCTTTACAATGAGGATGGTGGAACACTGGAAGAGGTCGCCCAGAGAGGTGGTTGATGCCCCATCCCTTGAAACGTTCAAGGCCAGGTTGGACGGGGCTCTGAGCAACCTGATCTGGTTGGAGATGTCCCTGCTCCTTGCAGGGGGGTTGGACTAGATGACCTTTAAAGGTCCCTTCCAACTCAAACCATTCTAAGATTCTATGATTTCATCATAATTTTTTTTTTCAAATGTGCAATGAATACATTAAAAATCCTGAAAAAGTACCATTCCCCCTTAAAAGCCTGAGTGCTGGGTTATGCTTAATATTTCATGCTTCAGAAGTTTCTTGTGTTCTAAGTCCTCTCGCAGCTTAGAGAGGTATATATATTTGCAGATACAGTTCTTCCCATAAAAGTTCTCATGAAATACGTTTGCATTAACTGGCATTTCTATATTTCACTTTATGAAAGCACCCAAACAAATATTCTTTGCCATTAAAAACAAAAATTAAAAAAAGTAATTCACTAATCTGGTGTTTTAATTTCAATCATGATGTATGCAGAAATATTTTAAAATTATTCAGTCACTCTTACCACGTTCAAAATATGATAGACTCAAAACACTTGCCATAAGCCAGCTAAGGAATATACACTTGGAAGTTTTCAGAGGATAACTACAACCAACTATATGCATAGTTCCCATTTTTCTTCAGAGTGAGATGTTCATCTCTGGATTGGAAACTATTCCTTCAGCCAAGGAGGAGTCAACTAGGAGCTTGCTCCCACTTGGCGACACTGAGACAACCTCTGTCATGGTGCAATGAGGAATCCTCGTCGCAAAGCAGGAACTCTCTCTGCAGCCAGCCCTTTTGGGGGAAGCAAAAGCTTCAGCATTAAAGACATCAAGCTATCTCAGGTCCTGGGACACAGAATTCTCAAACCAACTTTGTCTACATCAGATCAGAAGAAACGTTAACTTATTTCTACATGTAAGAAAACTTAAGATTTTGTACCTGCTGATCATGTTACTATACCAAGAAAGTGAAAATATGATGCCAGAATAGAAACCTTACCTACGTTCACAGCAAATAGGAACTACTCCTCCATTTCTCATGCGTGCCAGTTACTTTAATTGATTTTTCCTTTGTTGCATAAGACACTTGCTATAAATTTTAATGAAATTTTTCACAGGTTCAAGTAACTAGATTATACTATGAACACAGTAATTTTACTGGTACCTGCCACAAATTATTTTATTATCCTTGGAAGACTAGTGAAGATGCTGCAACTGTGTACAGAAGTAGAATAAATACACTCGACTTGGCAAGGATTTACAAGTGAGCTCTAGCGAAAAGACTCATTCTGAGAAAATGAAACAGCTGCAAGAGCATCTATCTTATTTAAGATGGTTTGGTTTAATGATTATCTATGCTGCTGTTGAAAGGTAGACTGCAGACATTTCCATCTGAGATTATTGCTTGTCACTGAAATGTGTACAGCAACAGAGAAGTCTCCATGAATTTTTTATGTACAGCAGAACACACATGATTGACTGTTGTTCACTTTACCTTTCTGTTGCTGACAGTAATATAACGTGTTTCATTCATGTACTTCCTCATATGACTAGGTTCGCCATGAAAAGAAACGTAATGACAACAGATCGAGTAACAGCCTACTAGTCCGATTTAAAACCTTGCTTGGCTTCTTTTGATTGATTTGGACTCAGATGTAAATCAAGTCAGAAACCATATTTATTTCAAGATAGCTTGCAAAATTCTTCACCTTAGTGCTCCACTTCATCTTCTTCTTCAAAGGCAATGGTTTTCCATTTTCATATGTGCTCATTGAACACATCTGCAAGCACCAAAAACAGACAGTGAAGCCAAATCTGTAATAACACAAATGATGTTATGACTGATGATAAGAAGAGTAAATAATCACACCTATTTTTCACCCTGAATTTTGATCTAACAGGGCAATCTCTACCAAAGATGCAAGATATGTTGTTGCAAAAAGTAAAAAAAAATCAAGTCATTTACCAGATGAGGATGGAGAGCAGCAGCAAGCATTGCAATCCCATCTGTGGAGCCACCAGGTCTTTGTTGGTCTGATGCAGCTGTTCTAGGATACCTACTTGTCTTTTACAACAGTGGCACTGCTGAGGTGTTTAGGTACCTGGTCAGGTCCCTTATACAACACTGGTTGCGTCTCAGTGAGAACTTTAAGATCTCGCTCCTCTGCTTCCAACCTCAGAAGCATACATTGTTGGGCTGTAGCTAGCTGTAGTCAGTGCAGCCAGCTGCTGAAGCATTTATCCAGCCTCCCAGTGTGTTTCATAGCTCATATTGCTGTAATCATTAGCCCTCAAGCTTTAATAATTTAAAGTTGGTTTAAAACTACCGTGGGTACCGCTATGGTAATATGTCTTTGGACCTCCCAAGTGTAGCACAAAGCGAAGTTACTGAAATCAGCAATGCCAGGCATTCAGAAATTTTCCAGCTGGATCCTCTCAGTCACCAGATAATTTTAATTTGTGAGAAGTAAGCCTTTTGAAGAAGCAGTAAATTAGGTGAATATTTTTGTAAAAATATAAACAGAATCTGAGACTGACTATAGTAAGTTCTGATTGACTTGAAACATCTTTCCAGAATTTTATCTTTGAAATAAGGCTGGGCGGAGAATGGATCGAGAGCAGCCCTGAGGAGAAGGACTTGGGAGTCCTGGTGGACGAGAAGCTCAACATGAGGCGGCAATGTGCTCTTGTGGCCCAGAAGGCCAAATGCATCCTGGGTTGATGCTCAGCTGAACATGAGCTGACAGTGTGCCCAGGTGGCCAAGAGGGCCAACGGCATCCTGGCCTGCATTAGAAATAGTGTGGCCAGCAGGAGCAGGGAGGCAATCATCCCCCTGTATTCGGCGCTGGTGAGGCCGCACTTCGAGTATTGTGTTCAGTTTTGGGCCCCTCACTACAAGAAAGACATTGAAGCCCTGGAACGTGTCCAGAGAAGGGCAACAAAGCTGGTGAGGGGTCTGGAGCACAAGTCTTATGAGGAGCGGCTGAGGGAGTTGGGATTGTTTAGTCTGGAGAAGAGGAGGCTCAGGGGAGACCTTATAGCTCTCTATAACTTCCTGAAGGCAGGTTGTGATGAGCAGGGGTTTGGCCTCTTCTCCCAGGCAACAAGCAGGACCCGAGGTAATGGCCACAAGTTGTACCAGAGGAGGTTTAGGTTGGACGTGAGGAAAAACTTTTTCTCCCAAAGAGTGGTCAGGCACTGGAATGGCCTGCCCAGGGAGGTGGTGGAGTCGCCGTCCCTGGCAGTGTTCAAGAGGCGGCATGATGAGGAGCTACAAGATATGGTTTAGTAGTTCTGGCACCAATGGTAATGGGAAGACGGTTGGACTAGATGATCTCATAGGTCCCATCCAACCATGTGATTCTATGATTCTATGATTCTATGATCTATGATAAGAGGAGTGTGGCCAGCAGGTCGAGGGAGGTGATTCTGCCCCTCTACTCTGCCCTGGTGAGACCCCACCTGGAGTACTGTGTCCAGGTCTGGAGCCCCCAACATAAGAAGGACATGGACCAGTTGGAGAAGGTCCAGAGGAGGGCCACGAAGATGATAAGAGGGCTGGAGCACCTTTCCTGTGAGGCCAGGCTGAGATAGCTGGGGCTGTTCATCCTGGAGAAGAGGAGGCTCCGGGGAGACCTGATAGCGGTCTTCCAGTACCTCAAGGGGACTGATGGAAGAGGCTGTTCGGTAGGGCCTGTTGTGATAGGACGAGGGGTAATGGTTTTAAAATAGAGGGACGTAGATTTAGATTGGATATTAGGAAAAAATTTTTTACAATGCGAGTTGTAGAACACTAGCACAGGTAGCCCAGAGAGGTGGTGGATGCCCCATCCCTGGAAACGTTCAAGGCCAGGCTGGATGAGGCTCTGAGCAACCTGATCTAGTCAGGGATGTCCCTGCTCCTTGCAGGGCCGGTGGACTAGATGACCTTTGAAGGTCCTTTCCAACTCTAACCATTCTATGATTCTATGATATTTATCTTGAAGTGACATTTCCAAATAAGCAGGAAATCCAATTCCCACAAACTACCCATTGGCATACAAGTCAGTTGCCAAGCTTGTCTCCAATTTCTAAGGAGACAAGCAGCAAAAATTTGGAAGTTTAGAAAGGATGCCCAGTAGACTATCTTCTGTGTTTTATGCTTAATCTTGTGATACGTGGCAATGAAAGTACTGTTTTAAATTACACATCTGAGCCATGATTTTTTCCAGTCCATGGCATACATGCTGGTAGCAGAAAAGAAGATATGCCTGCTGTTGTCAGATACCCATCAGTTTTGATAGTACTTGGAATAGACAGATAGAATTGCTCTCCTCCAGAGTGAGAAAAAATGTAACTGATTATCAAAGAACGAATGAAGAGGCTTGGCAGCTGGTAGACACAGGGTGTGAACTGTGACCAAAATGAACCAAGAAGTCCACACATTTAAATGTACCCTGCTTTGATCCCATTCTCAGCAATGGCAACACCTCCACAGCTGCTCAAATAGAGGGAAAAAAGAAAACCAATCAAAACTGGAGGGGAGATACTAGAAGATCTCCTACTAGAAGAAGCCTGCAGACAAGCATACACCAAGTATGCATGCAAACATAAAAAACTATCATCCATCATCCAAAGAAGGCAAACTATCCTCTACAGCAATTCTATGCTGGAAGAATGAGTGAAAAATAAAAGTCCTGGAAGAGAGAGAGTGGCAGATCGACAAAAGAGAGTGGCAGTAAGAAGCACTGTCTACGTCTCCTAGTGATGTGAATCTGGTATGTTACACCTATGCCGTGCAACTACCTCTGTCACCCATCAGGAAATATCGAATACTTATCAGGGAGAGTTAGGAACGAGGCATTCAGAGAAGCAGCACTGCCCAGTCCAACTACCAGTGATAGATAAAATAGCTAAGGGCTGTGTGGGAAATATGATGCCAGTTCTTTTGGACTCTCACAGCCCATTAACCAAAGAGGAGATATCAGGGTGCAATCACTTATTTCTATTGAATTAAAAATAAAACATAGAGAAATTTTCAGAAAATTCAAATTTTTCAGAAAATTCAAATAGCCTTTTTCCCATTGCTATCTTCCTATCTGAAAAAACGAAAGGCTAAATCTTCATCTCACTGGAAAGTCAGTATACTCTTTCCAGAAGCAAGATTCGCATCCCAACATATGAAGCGGTTAATTTGGTGATTTTTACCAGATTACATGTATGAATTATACATCTCTGCACTGAGGCTGGAAGTGCAAAAAGGCAAAAGTTTTTACTGTTGTATCATTGAATTCTGTTTTGTATTTTAAGCTCTTTCATTAGATTTTGAAATAAAATGCTGTTCTTCCTTCAATGATAAGAAGTCATACACAAAAAATCCAGAGTACTTCTTGGTAAGTCTTAAAAAAAAAAAATCTCATTTCTCTTCTTCATGTTCTGGCATTCAGTTAGGAAGCTAGCTCTGTTAAATGTTCTCATAACATGCGTCCACAGTCAGTTAACTTGATCTTTCCAATAAAGTTTTCTGAAATGCGTGAAAGCTTATTGCTGCACTGTACCACTCAGATATTCCTAAATCTGCTTGACAACAGGATCTTGTAGGAGGGGCTCCCCAGCCCAAACTCAAAGATGATCACACATTTCTAGTATCAATTTAACAACATCAGTAACACAAACTGAAAAACCTTGCAACTGTGAGCAAGTTGCCTCCATTTTCCTTCATTTTGTTCCAGTGGATCCTTTGCAGCTATGCTACATGAATTCCTCAATAAAACAAGGGTATGTTGAAGACAGCCTTTACACAATTTCTATTTAACATGCTATATGCCAAAAATTGCATTTGTATCATAAGTTATCAATTTGTAAACATAAACATATCTCAGACTTGGACAGTCAAACTGCATTGATACCAGAGAATAAGCATGAGCATGGTAATTAAAGGTCATCTTTTCTCAGACAACCATCTGGATTAACCAGGCAGGGAAGCAATGTTCTCTGACAAGACTTTACACGAGCTAAAAAAGTACAGAGCCCTTTTCAATTTCAAGCTATCTGCAGACTATTTGCAATCAAGTGAAAAACAACAATAAAATGAACATGAAAGGATGGCCTTAAAGGAGTTACTTTCAGCACAGCAGGTTTTTCAAATCGAAGGTGAGGCCACAGATGTCGTATAGCTCTAAGGGGAAAAAACAAATCCTTGATCTATAAATAGCCTCTTGTATAAATCTTGTGGAACCCATGAAAACCGTTCCCTTCTTTGAAGATGATTCATTACTGAACTCTTTGAACTGTATGGATGGTCCCTAAGCCACTAAAATGCCAGAGGGCCAAAAAAGATCTGTATATGCATCAGCTGTTCTAGTTCATGCATATCTGCAAACAGACAACAAAGGAACCTTCCAAGTTGGTAGGGTAGGAAAGAAATAAACAAATGTAAGCCCAAAGTCTAAAACTGTTGGTTTGAACTATTTTTAAGAGAGTTTCTCACCACCTGCTAGTTTTTCTTCCTGAACTCTACAAGCATGTGTTGGAACAAAATGGTAGGTAGGACAAAACCCAGGAATACACTGAAAAATACAAGACACTGTTCCATATACTTTCGTGAGGGCCAAAGTCCTCACACAGAGAGCACATAGATCTAATTCACTGCAGGATCTCACTACAATATCTTCACACTTTCTGGTTGAGTGTAACACTGATCAGTCCCACTAGTTTTTATGCCATTGATAATTTTATGATATGTCACTTTCTTAAACATCTGGCTTCACACCCAAAAGAAAAACTCTGATACTCCAAGCCCCCCTGAAGGACCAGGTGGTAAAAGGCAGCTCTGCCACACTGAAATGAGCAAAGACACCAGAATGCACCAAAGAAACTGTTGCACCAAATAAAGTGAAAACATTTATACAAAGTTTCTTTTGAAAAAAAAAACCACCTGCCATTAGGACTAAATTCACTCCCAGGCACCAGACCCACAGAGCTAATACACTGTGTCAGTCCTCTCCTGGCAATATGGTATCCACGCCTGGAATACAGGAGTGCCTGCTGTCATTTCACAGAGTTGTACCAGACGTATCTCCATATTATCACAATTTTAATTGCTATACTCTGCTTGGTGGTTTGGGGTTTTTCTTGTTTTTGCTTGGTGTTTTTTTTTGTTTGTTTGCTTGTTTGTTTTGAGTGGGGTTTTGTTTTCTTTTGAAGAGGGAGGGGTCTTTTTCTCCCTTTTATCAAAGCTCTCTTCAGCACAATAAGACCCTCCCAGGAAGCTCCCTTTCCTGTCTTATACTAAAAGCACTGATTCAGCTACCAGCATTTTTCCCCCAACTATGATGACACCACAACAAACCAGCACGGTTTGTCTGGAACAGTACTCCAGACAAGGAGAAAAAACACGTAAAGCTAAGAATATTTTTTTTCTTTCAAGAGTATAGAGCTTGCATGGGCAAACAAACTGTAGTTGTCAAATATTAGATAACTTATCTCTTGCTCTCAAATATTACATAGATTTAGGAAGAGTCCTCTGCTGTTGTGCTGGAGTGGGAAATGAAAGCACAGACTATCAGGTGACTCTAGGCAGCAGTGGATACACTACCATAACGTCGTAACACAGAACACCATCTCTGCATTTCCTGTTGCAGTGAAAGTGATGTGTGATGGAACTCTTTTAGAAGATCATTAAGGCTATGACAAATAAACTCCAGAAATGGCACATTCAAGACGATTGCTAAAATCCACAAAATTTCTTAGCACTGAGTTGCAAGCTACATTTTTGTTGTGTAGCTGTACGTTCTGGACAGAAATCACTGGATTCAGACATCACATCTCCTCAAGACTTTGTGTCATGGGAATCCTGGGGCATCAAGATAAATCTTTTTTTTTTTTTCCCCAAAACACCTCTCTACCCATGTGCCCCTTCAGGCCCAACCTCTTTGGGCTAAGTCTCTGTCCCGGCCTTCTCTGGCCCATAACTGGCTGCCCGTGGACTGGGTAGGTATACCCTTCTTTGGATAAAGAACTGGCTAGGGAGCCGTGCCCAGCGGGTAGTAGTTAATGGAGTCAAGTCCAGCTGGCTGCATGTTACAAGTGGTGTCCCCCAGGGGTCGGTACTTGGGCCCATCTTGTTCAATATCTTTATTGATGACCTAGATGAGGGGGTTGAGTGTACCCTCTGTAAGTTTGCAGATGACACCAAGTTGGGTGGTGGTGTTGATCTGCCTGAGGGTAGGGAGGCCCTTCAGAGGGATCTGGATAGGCTGGCTCGCTGGGCTGAGCTGAATGGGATGCAGTTCAACAAGGCCAAGTGTCGGGTCCTGCACTTTGGCCACAATAACCCCAAGCAGCGCTATAGGCTCGGAGCTGAGTGGCTGGAGGACTGTGAAGAGGAAAGGGACCTGGGGGTGTTGGTTGATGCTCAGCTGAACATGAGCTGACAGTGTGCCCAGGTGGCCAATAGGGCCAACGGCATCCTGGCCTGCATTTAGAAATAGTGTGGCCAGCAGGAGCAGGGAGGCAATCATCCCCCTGTATTCGGCGCTGGTGAGGCCGCAGCTCGAGTATTGTGTTCAGTTTTGGGCCCCTCACTACAAGAAAGACATTGAAGCCCTGGAACGTGTCCAGAGAAGGGCAACAAAGCTGGTGAGGGGTCTGGAGCACAAGTCTTATGAGGAGCGGCTGAGGGAGTTGGGATTGTTTAGTCTGGAGAAGAGGAGGCTCAGGGGAGACCTTATAGCTCTCTATAACTTCCTGAAGGCAGGTTGTGATGAGC
>WHYT01016948.1:103794-154943 GCA_009806455.1 Tetrax tetrax
CTGGAGCTTCCTCTTCTCCAGGCTGAACAGCCCCAACTCTCTCAGCCTGGCCTCATAGGAGAGGTGCTCCAGCCCTCTGATCATCTTTGTGGTCATCTTCAATTCCTGCTCGACTCTTCCATGTTATGAAACCAACTGACACTGGTCCAGTTTTCCCGTCCTTTTAGAAAGGAAGCTGCCTCTTCAGATGCAGTAGGAATCCAGGGCAAGAGATCAATGAATTGTAAATCTACATCAAAATTAGTTATCTGTTTTCAAAGTGAGTGACTCACATTATTAAGAGCTGAATATTGAGACTGATTCTAAAGTAGCACCATTTAGGTGAGGGGCTTCTTAGCATAAATCTAAGCTCTATCCTTTCTATATGCAAGATATGAAATGTTTGGCACCGGATGGCCAAATCAGTGGGTAGAGATATACAGGGATTGTTTAAACTATTCTCCAGAGTAACTCTCTGTTCACAGAGTCAGAGGTAATCCAAAGGAACAGAATGTCTCTAATATATTTTGTTCTTTTATAGCTGACAACACAGGTGAGAAAGATATTTATAAATAACTGGATGCAGGCTGGGGCAGTGGTTGACACAAAAGGTTGACCTGCAAGGGAAAAATGAAGCTCGTGAGCAAATGGACTAATGGTCCTCCTAAGTGAAGAAAGTTACCTGCACTAGACACTACCTCCAGAAGCCTGTGCAGCATGCCATCTTACTCAGAATTAATAATGTATGACTTCTTCCTCATGCGAAAGGAAAGGTGACTCAAGCTGCACAACCCAAAAGCACCAATGTTTGGGGGAGTCGTGGGAGCTCCTGTAGAATGAGCTTGTCCTTTGTGGCTTGTGAGAATTGCCCTAAAGAAGATGCATTCAGAGAAGCAAGGGGACAGTCTGCTGTTGCTGCCCTGCAGGACCAGTAACTTACTGGGCTAGAAATGCATCTAGTAAACTGGGCCAGAGGAAGACAGTACTACACGAGAGATCATCAGGTGGCAGTCATTACTGTAAGCTCATGCCCTCAACCACCAAATGATGCACTTCAAACACACATGCTGCATTCCACAATGCTCTGTACACTTATCTTTACACCAGTAAATGTAACTCTTGATTTTCTGAAGCCATAATCCTGCTACCACTGACTTATTTTGAAGTCCAGAAAATACTGAGTTTGGTTACCATGACAACACTCCCCAAAAAGAGTTAAATTCTGCTACACCATAGAACACTTCATATGTTATTTCCTAGCAACCACATAGGTACATATAGCCTTTGCTGAAGGCAATTTTAGAAAAGTTACATGTACATTAAAGAGAATTCTAAAAATACCACATACATCATGCATCTTTCACCTCGGGCTACACTGAAGAACCCTGTAACTAAGACAGACTTTAATCTTTCAAAAAAGTAAGAGTGACCAACAGGCAGACAGGAAATACAGGCAGGGAATGATTTACGTGGACAGTAAAGTACCCCTAGATCTGGCAGCAGTGCAGGCAGCGCAAGAGGGAAATTTAACCCAAAGCATTGTTTCTTTTCCATCTTTAGTTTCTTTTGACACCACCATTACACTTTCACCAGTCTCCTGGACTTGAACTTTCAAGCAACAACACTTTTGAGGGAGTACACAGATAATCCAAAATAAGAACACAGTAGTCATGCCAATAGCATGTCTGCCTTGTACTATGAAGACTTTCATGTAAAAAAAAAATAATAAAATAAACCAAAATCCCCAACTCTGCTTCTTTTTTTTTTTTGCCTATAGGACTAAGGCTTAATAATGCGCTCAGCTCTGGTTGCATTAATCTGACAAGCTTACCCATCAGCACACAGTATTTCAAAAACAATACTCCTTTTAACGCCTACAGGTATCATTACACAAAATTCAGGACTACTTCATAGGACATTATCGAGTTATTGAAGACATGCTCTTTCATTACTCCTTACTTCAGGGATGCCCATGCTGTGTGATCCAGCCTGGTACAACTACCTCATCTAGGAAGCCATGGACATAGAAAAGGTACAGCAACCTGTCTGAAGTAACAAATTCATTGAGAAGTTGAAGGAACCCCATCAGGAACAGGAAAATTTTTTGCTAGTCAGGTACTTAAATGCTCATTACAGTAAATAGGGCAAGCTCATCAGATCAATGTGATAGATGTCCAAGGCACTGAAGGGGCTCTCCAGCCAGCTGAAAAGAAATGTCTACAAGAGATGTTTGGTAGCCCTATCTCTCTCTTAGACTACCTACAGAGCAGGTACGATGCTTAGTTTCACAACCTAAACCTGCTGAATTACTCTGCTGTCTAAACCACTGCTAAAAGCATGATAGATGAGTAGATTATTCCTCACCTGAACGAGAGGAATGGGAAACTATAAGCCCATTTTCTGTATCACACCCTATGTGATGCAGTGATCATTAACATTCTCAGCTGCAAGAATTCAAACCTATCTCCTGCATCCCAAGAGTATACACTATTCCCCAGGGATACGGCACAACATCTGATCTTGTATTATATCTTTCAGCTGCATGGTCAGTTTTATTTGAAATCCCTCTGTTCTGCATTTAGTATGATCATGGAGTATTAGAGACTGCCAAAAGATCCACATCAAGCTCCTCAGAAGAGAAAATCTCAGAGTCTCATTTTACACATAGCAAACGGTACAAAGTAGAAAACGGATGCTACTAACACTGTGTTTACCTAAAACTGTTTACTACTTTGGACACTAAAAGCAAATATTCCAAAGTAACTTTTTACTGGAGAACTTACTGGGGTGCAGTGGTCTTGAGCCACCTGTTGACTCTCAGTCCTGAAATGGTTGAGGCTCATTGTTCTCTTACAAGCTTCCAATGCTTCTCTTTTCCTACACAAACTAAGGTGGCAGAGGTGGAGGAAGGAGGCATAAAAAAAAGCCCCAAAAGATGCATTTTGTATTTAATGACATAAACACGTATCACCCAGAACAGTTTTGGAATTACAGAATGTTGTGCGACTCAATACTAAGTTTAATCAAGCAGGCCGCTGTTTCCTTTGCCAAGTGGTTTATTATTTTCTGAAGAAATAATAAACCTCTCTATTCTCTAACACTCCTCCTGTCTAAGTGTTGCTGAAGAACACACTCACAGTGCTTGTTGAAGTTTACCTGCACTATTTGAAAGAAAAAAAAGGAGAGATCAAATACAGAGCAATAAATCTTTGCAAAAGTCCTTTTAGTGTATTCATTTAAGAAGTCTGCACTTAGTCTCCAAGAAAAGCACTTCCCTACTAGCAATTTTCTTTAAGGTAAGAGTTATTCAGGCCAGCACCTCTCAGAGAGCAACTAGCCTAAATTAAAAAGCCTCTGAACTGTAACATAGTTCAACAATTTTTGGCCTGCCTAAATTTTTTTTCTGCCAGCTTTGCAACCCCAGAGTATGTTCAAGGGGACTCTGATGTCTTAGGTGTCCTTTTGAGCTGTGAAATGGATGCTCATCACACTAAATTAAAGAACTTTATTTTCCAAGTTTACCCTCCATCTGGTACATTCCGTGTTCTACAGAACATACTAGCAGCCAGTTAAACAGTAGTACACTTCAAAAAAACCCAAGAAATGCAAGAAGCACAGTGACTTTTCTTACACATGATACTGCTTTAAAGAGAAGAACTGTATTTGAAATTAAGGCAATGTTAGGATTGCATTTCTCCAGGACCTGTGGACCTGATGCAACTCTCTCAGCATCTGGATTTCTCAATGCTCTCTATAGCACCTTGTACTCGTATTGCTCAGCTGCATCCTTTTCCCTATTACCCTAGATGTGAAAAAACCCGAACAACTAAAAGCTTGACATATCAGGGCACATTCTTCTCCTCAATGCTTCCACCTTGGAACTTAACACAGACCAAAATTGCAAGAGATACTGCCCCATTTTATTCCTTCTTATTCCTAAGCTTCACTTCTAATAATTATTTTGCTATAGAAAAGCCTGAAAACTGTCAAAACTTTTTCCAAGTGTGAATGACTTTCAAGAGAGGTTTATAAATTGATTTTCCTCTTCCACAAAGAATATAGCATGAGAAGAACCAAACCATTACATTCGGTGTCCGTCTTGTTTTTTCAATAAATAAAATAAGAAAAAGTAATTAATTGAAGACTAAGGGGTAAGGGGGTCCCATTAGGCTAAGTGTTATCAACAAGAGCCTTAGAACTTGTTTGTTCTGCTGGTCTTTAAATTTGGCTAATGTTTAAGTATGAAGATATTAAAAAAAAAAAACGTATCTATGCATGCACTTTTGCTTAAGATTTGTATTTGGCCATAATTAAAAGATGTATTTGTAAGGTAAACTTTTATTACCTTTTTAAATCCCCAAGGAAGTGTTCAAGGAGCTGTTTGCTTCTTGCTAAACAGCTGGTACCGTTGCACTTCAGAACCAGCAATAGTTGAGCAATGGGTCAAGCAGCCACTATACACTTGGTATCATCTCATGCTCAATGTTACGCTTCAGTGATGTAAGCTAAATGCCTTGTATCTTCATGTAAAGCTGATGCAGGGTTTGAGATAGTAATAGCTTGCTCTCATGAGAGCGTTTGATTTTATTAAGGAGGGAATGTGGGCAAGGAATTGGTTTTTACTTTAGTGTTTCTGCACAAGTACCTTAGTAAAATAGCATATGTTTCCGTACTTTCCCACTTCTTACAGCCCATAAGGTATCAAGTAGTATTTTGCCTTTATGATAGTTCTGTAATACTCCAACCTTGTTTTGGTCACACAAATACCCAAGTATGATGTTAAACTGTAGGAAACGGTGCCAAGAGTAGCAGCAAGAATGGAGGCTCTAACTCAGTTTAAAAAGAGTATTGAATATTTTACAGATCTTAACTCTTCTAAGAATGGAAACATTTCTACTACAACATTGAAGCAGTTGTTGAATAAAAACCCCCGTTTTTTCCCTTTGGTGCTTGGGACTCTAAAATTGTAAAAAGAACTGAAACTATCTGAAATAATACTACAGTGCCAATTATGAACTTCAAAAACATCTGAAATACCTTCACTTTTAATAACCAGAAAGTTGTCAAATATATTTGTCATAAAAGCACATGATGTAATAACAAATAACAACCAATTCATAAGAACAGAAAAGGGCATGACCACTTAAAAAAAATAATCTTTTTTCAAACCTCAAGTTAAAAATTGTGCAAGAATTTGTATTTTGCTCTTCTCTACCTTTAAAAAAAAACCCAACATATTTTGTCTTAAGTGTTCCACTCTGAAATGTTAAAAAAAAAGCAAAGAAGAAATTTAACATTTTTTTTACTCCAGTCCCGCTCAGACTTTGTCTCCATCACTGCTTATGCAAGTTCTGCTTCTGAATGAGTAAAACAGTCAATGTAACTGCAGATAATTTTGCAAGTTTTTCAGCATTTGAACAAACAAAGTGACTACGGATTGTGGTGGTGGGTTTTTTCCTCTGTGATCTCTCTAACTTATGTTTTCCTTAGGTGATTTCCAGATTTTTTATAGACGATATAATCTTTTAATTTCTTAATTATGTTCTAGCAAAGTACCAGAATATATTTAAACCCATGGAATTACTTTGTGACATGGTACAACAGAAAAGTAACCTAAGGTGCAGCTGGGATCATGATACCATTTGTTTTGATAATAAGCTTTAGAATAGGACAACAATGCAAAATTTAATTATTGAAAAACTTTCAGGAAAATTAATGAAAAATCTACCCTAGTATTAAAAAAAAAAAAAAAGAAAAAAGAAAAAAAAATCCAGCAATCACCTCTTTTAACTGTTAAACTTAAGTGAAGATGTTGATAAGCAGGTTGTAGCAGTGCCTGCCTTAGCCACTGAGAGGGGACCCAAGCCTTCCAGATTTGGCTGCAGAGGCAGCCCCCGCCCGAGAGTATCCCTGCGGTTCGGTTCTCAGCTGAACACCCGCGCCTGGCAGCAGCAGTTCATTTTAACCAGACGCGGGGGAAGAGAAAGGGATGAAGAAAACCCAACAGCAAGCACGGGGTTTTTGCTGCTGAGACTTAAGCGGGCGTGGTGGGGGGAGACTTCATTCCGGCGCATCACCACCTCTCTCAGACTCCCCCTCCCTGCTGTCAGCCACAAAGCTGGAAACGAACCCTGTCCCCCGAGGCTGTGACCCCAGGAGCGGTCTCAGCACAGGGGCACCTCGGACCCACCCCAGGGCTTCGGGCGCCGGGCGGGGGGGACCTGGGGTTTCGGGTGGGGAGGCTCCAGGCCAGACGGCCTCTGGGCGCGGACCCCCGCAGCTGTGCCCGCCTGCAGCTGCGGTGAAGTCAGCGGGGACCCGCAGCTGCATCCCTTCGCGGGAGTGGGGTGCGGCGGGGCGGGGGGGGCGATGCTGCGGCTCCTTCCTCCCTCTGTCCTGGCCAGGGGGGGACCCAGGGCCGAGGGGCGGCCTCGCTGTACCTTGGCGCTGGGGCTGCCGGTCTGGGTCTCCGCCTCGATGCCGCAGCAGCGGGTGGCCCTGGCCCGGGCGGAGGCGCCGGGCTCCCTGTGCTCCGTGCGGAGGGGGCCGGCGGAAGGCGGTGGCGGCGGCTGGCGGCTCTGGTAGGCGAGGACGGAGGGGATGGAGTCGGCGGCGTCTGTCCTGATGAAGAGGCCGTGCAAGGTGGCGGTGCCCTGCGAGATGGTGGTGGTCTGGTGGGGGGAGTTGGACTCGTCCGAGTCCCGGCAGTAAATCACGCCGCTCTGCGAAACGTGGATGCTGGGGGCGCAGCCCATCCCTTCCCTTCCCCACCCCGCCCCACCGCACCAACGCCCGCCCGGGCTGCGGGGCTGCCGCCCCCGCGCCGCGCACCCCGCACCCCGCGGTGGCACCAGCACCGGCACCGGTACCACCCCTCGCCGGCGGCGCTGCCCCAGCCGTTCCCGCCCGCCCGCCCGTGCAGCGCCTCCCCGGCACCCCTGTCCGTCCCTCCGCGCCGCCCCCGGGGACCCCAGACCCGTTAAGCCCCTTCCCCTCCTCGACAGCCCCTTACGAGGCGCCTGCGGCCACGGGGTCCTTCAGCCGCGGGGCGGGGGGAGAAAGGGAGGAGGAGAAGGAGAAGCATCACGGGTGGTGCAGCCCCCTCCCAACCCTGGCAGAGGGTCTGCTTTCAAGCCTCCTGTACCATCCACCCTGTACTGTGCCAAATACCATTTTTTTTCCTTGTTTAAAAGCAGTTAAAATGCTTATTTCAACAGTCAAAACGCGCCTACATTTCTTCGCCACGGGTAAGCAACTCTCGGTTGTTGTGGGGGGGGACTGCAGGGAGGAGTTTGGAGCCACACAGCACCCACTGCAAGTTGGGAAAAAAGGCCAGGATTGTTTCACGATTTTTAATGCTGTTTTTCAATTAGGCCGATATCCAAATAAACAAACTGCTATTTTAGCCTATAGGTCTGATAGCTGCCAATCCCTGTTTCCAGTCCCCGGGGAAGCAATCAAGCAAAATGTTTAACGCTGCAGAGATTTATGCACTTTTTTGACTTTCCACAGTGAATAGTTTCATTTACCTCAGTGAAACTATCTACGAGGTGTAAAGCTAAATGTGGTTTTTAAGTCTTTGCAAGGTTTTAGTTCAAATCTCTCTGTTTTTAATGGCACATTATAAATCCTTCAAGAATTAGTAATGTCATCCAAGTGGTATGCTGCCTGCCTAATGAAGCATTTATCTGATACCCAGTTACCAGCAAATACTGTCATATACACCTTTTCTTCTCCTTGGAGTGTTACCTGATGTTTGATCACTGTTTCTCCACCTAGTTTTCAGTCAGTGATGTAAGACCACTAGAAATGTGAAGCACAGTTGGCACAAGGATCGTGACGCTGAATGACAAAGTGCTCTGAACATGCCATTTTGGCTCCTAATACTCCTGAAGTGCTTTCACGGATTAGAGACCAGTTTATTCAGAAGTGACTGCTTCCCAGCTAAAACACCTCAGTTAAAATCAACAGCTCTCCCTGTGCTGTTGATTTTGGGGTAATGGGGAAGAATCACCACTGAAGAGGATGAGGCTGCCTGTGTGAACTGCCAGAGTGCTTGAGAAGAGTGAAGGCTGCAGGATGGAGAACACCACCTGTTTGAGCCTTTAGCCTCTGGTCTCTGCTGATCCAGTCCATGGGTCATTGTAATCATGGAAATATGGACGTTCACTCATCCATCAAGAGCTGGATCACCAACCTATTTGTCAAACTATGGTTTTGCAGTTACCAAAGAGAGAGGGCCAACAGAGAGAGAGCCCGTGTTGGCCCTAGTAATCTAATTTCTTGGGGTGATTTTTTCCCCCACTAGCTGTCAATGTTCACAAACCAAGTTGTAGCTCATATCCTGCATATGCTGCATGTTTGCATGCTGCCACACTGCTCCACTGGTGGCTGCCTTTGAGGAGCATCTTAGAGACAGGCTCAGTGCGAGCAAAGTGAAGCAGACTACGCTTCGTCACCCAACAGTGCAGCCTTTCTTTCTGCTTATTCCGGATGAGACCTTCCAATCTCCCAGAGCATAATGCACTTAGTTGCAGATGAACATGCCCTAAAACTGCATTTAATGACAAAAGAGCAACCAGTTCTATGTATTCCTGGCAATACTTTGAAGCCCCTCTTCATTTATGTTAATGGTTGGGAAATCAAATTTGGGCATTTGAGTTGCCTGCCCTGGGCCACATCTGTGATTTGCAGCAAAGTCAGGAGCTCAGGAATGCCACTCAGAACCCGTGCATAAGTGTAAATGATGTTGCCCCAGAAGACCTCTAGGAGTTGTTGAATATCTACATCAAGACTCTGTTCAAAGGAATTTACTCACCCTAGGTATCAGCAACATCTAGAATTTTAACAAAGGATGTGAACATAAACCATATTTTGACCTTGCAGACTGAGCTTGGTGAAAATGGCACATCACACCCTAAACTGTGTTGCTAGCTCTTCATAGTCCATTTATCTGAATCAGTATCAGTGGTAAGTTATTTCATCAGTCAGTTAATACCTAGGTTTCCTTAACATCCCAGTACTCAAGCCCTGTTCCTTCTGAGTTCTGTGACCACTTAGCTATTGATTTCAGAAAGCATTGCAGGCACCTGGCCATTCTCACACGGATTTCCCTTGCTTAGGTATAACATTTGAGTTGATGTCAGAGAATAAGTTGTAGGAATAAGAAGTCACAGCTCTGGAGAATCTTTGCTAAATGCAGCTCTCAAGTAACTCTCCCTGTGCGGTTGATTTTGAGGTAACGGGGAAGGATCACCACTGAAGAGGATGAGGCTGCCTGTGCAAAGTGCCAGAGTGCTTGAGAAGAGTGAAGGCTGCAGAATGGGGAAAAACATGAACTGCTCAAAAACAAGAGAAGTGGGGAAAGTAACTTAATGTTTTATCTGACAGCAGAATCACAGAATCATAGGATTGTTGAGGCTGGAAGGTTCATCTGGTCCAACTCCCCTGGCTCAAGAAGGGCCACCTAGAGCTGATTGCTCAGGACGGGCACATATCTGGATGGGTTTTTTTAATATCTCCGAGGATGGAGATTCCAACTGGCATATCAGTGCTCAGTCATTCTCATAGCTCACTCCTGATGTTCAGAAGGAACCTCTCATGTTTCAGTCTGTGCCTACTGCCCCTGGACCTACACTGGGCACTGCTGAAAAAAGCCTGGCTCCATCCTCTTCGCACCCTCCCTTCAGGTATTTATATTGATGAGATCCCCCTGAGCCTTCTCTTCTCCAGGCTGAGCAGTGCCAGCTCTCTCAGCCTCTCCTCATAGGTATGGTTCTCAGAGGCAACTGAAAGAGATGGAACAAGCAAGTGATGATGAGCATGAGCAGAAGCTGGAGTGGGACAGGGTGGGTGCAGAGGGGAAAGATCACCGTCTGCCATTGAAATGGGAAATGAAGAAATGGAAAGTTAAAGATCCATTTTCCTAACATTGGTACTCTTCCTGCATCTTACCTGTGAGAAGACAACCATGGGTTTACTGGACAGCAGGGAAAAGGGATTATTTATAACAGACACATGCACATTTTCACCACTTCTTACGGCACGGTCATGCTCCTGCAGTCATCTTGCTGTAGTCTGCCCAGACTGATGCCCGCTAAAGTGGAAGGCTTTACTGTGAGCAGCATGTACTCATTCAACCATGGACTCACAGGAGGGACAGCTGAGGTACTGAAGCAGACTCTGCCCTCAGAAATGCATATTTAATATGGTACCAGAATCGAGCCAGTGCATCTGACCACTGGAAGATATTCACATGCACCAGTTTTTCCACTACTAAAGAGCCTTCAGTGGCTTGAGTTGCAACTGTATAAATCCTGACGAATTTTATGCTCACAGGAAACCAAATTCTTACAAATGACTAATTTCAGCTTGATGAATTTAAGCATATAAGTGATTCTGGAAGCTGACAGAGGAACCTTGAAGCATCTCATATTTTTTTTTCCCAGTAAAAAGCAGTGGATACACATTCTCTATGGTGTTTACATCTGCAAATCCCTCCACAATGAGCAAAATATACTCCTCCAAACTTTATATCCCTTCCAAAGCCAGCCACAGGCTTCATTCTGACCTCAATACTAAGACTCTGTGCTAGGAGTAGATTGGTAAGTTTATGTTTGCATTATTAGAAGTAACATCTGTAAATCCCAGTTCATTGCAGTAAGAATATACTACTTCAGAGGTCACATTTTACAGAGACTTAAAAATCTGGTACTTGACAAGCAACTACTGAAGACAGTTACCTCTATTCATGGTTCATTTACTGTAAAACCAGTTTAAGAATGTATAAATAAGCCTGTACAAAAAAAAAAAAAAAAATTACCAGGCTTTTAGGAGGCTCAACAGTTTCTCAGTCCTTTCATATCGGTCCAACAGACTTCTTCTAAACTACAGTGAAAACTAACATGCTGCATACTCAGATTAGAGCAAAGCAAATACCTAAAAAATATTTAAATTATCCAGACTACATGCTGTATTTTTAACTTAAAATAGATATCAGAAAAATAATAATCATGGCAGCTAGAATAGAGCTCTTCTCTGTATGATTCTATTTTGTCAAAAAAAAAAATGCATCTTTATAGTAATCTGATAATCTACAATAGATTATTAAATGCTACCCTTGTTTGCTTTTACTCATCAACAATACAAAAAAATGATGGTGCTTGGCAAACAGAAGGATATTAAATACAAGAGATGAAGATTATTTCTTTTGCCTGAGGAGGGCAGAATGTATTTTTCAGTCCACAAATCTGATGACTCTCTCACCAATGGAATCAAAAGTAACTTCAGTGAAAGCAATGACCTTTCTCCTACTCAATGAAAAAGCAAAACCAAGTCCTATTTTTTTTCCCCCTGCCCAAGACTCCTTTTATTTAATAACTTTGAAAAATCATTCGTTGCAGCAAAACTGTGTTTTAAATTACCATGGGTTTGTGATACTGTGTTTGCATGCTAAATACTGTGAGTGCTGTGAGTAACAGCCTCGCTGTTAGAGTAATAGCAACACTCTACAACAAGACACCCTCAGGTAGGTATTGCTCAAACACAATGGGTTTGCTGCAATTGCTTGCTAATCACGTCATAGAAACTGACTTTGGCCTTCTTTTGCAGTCACATTTTGACCGGCTTGGACAATGCCATCTATTCCAGCTTTCCCCAGAAGCTCACAAAATACTTTGCATTATGGATATTTTGCAAGTGGGGAAACTGAGTCACAGAGAAGCCTATTTCCAAGCTCACTCAAGGGAGCAGAGCTGAAGAGAGAACTCAGTCTGGTACCCTTTCTGCTAGCAGTTTGTCCTGCTGTAAATGCAGTGAGGCATACATTTCATTGAGAGTGCATGGAGGGGCAAGGGCCTTCCTCCACTCTCTACCTCCTCCACCCCTTTGCGTGCGAGCAAGGAAGAGCTGTGGCTCCTGCCCCCCTTCCTCTGCCTGCAGCTGTTGCTGTCTCCCCAGGGGCAGGAGAAGATGCAGCCCTGGGCTTCTGCTGCTCACTGCTGATAGGCGACGAGCTGTCCCAGGGATGCAGATTTCCTCCTGGGGATAGACACCTGCAGTCGTTTTCCCTAGAATGGGACAACTTGGCACTGTTGTTCGTATCAGCACATTCTTAAGAGGCACAGCAACTCTTTACTACGCTGCTCTGAAGAGGAAGAGTAAGGTATAGAAACACACAGTAACTAACACACAGTAACTACAAGCTTCAGCCAGCAGCAGTAGCATCCTATGTTATCATTATTCCCCTTGAGGAGCTCAAATTTGGCAGGACAGTGGCTAGATACTTCTGGTTATAAGCAAATTTCCTAGGACAACAGTGCTCTCATCACCGCTGTCCACCAAAGCCTTTGACTTGCCTTCGAGTAAGATTGAACCAAGTGCTCCGCAGCATTCAAAGTTTAGAAAAGCGACTGCGATTCTCCTACCAGCTCTGAAAAGTCCCCCAGGTCGTTTCCTCACAAGAAGCTTGTTCTTTGCTCGCTGCTACTTTAATAACGCCACTCTTCTCCCTTGATTCCCTTCCGTGGGAATATCTGGATACCTGCACAGTACACCCCACTCCACCCCCCCGCTCCGCGTGGTCCTTGGCAAGCCGAGCGGGGTCAGGCAGATAAAAGTTTGACGGCAGCAGCAGCGGCGGTCAGACAGGTCCCCCCAGCCCCCGAAGTGCCGCCGGGAGCGGGAGATCTCCCGGAGCGCCGGTACCGGACGCCACTGAGTCCCGGCTGCGGGCGCCCCGGAACAGTAGGGAGCCCTCGGGGTCGCCCCTCTGCCTCCCTCCCCTGACCCGGCCAGCCTCCCCTTACCTCCCTCCCCGGCCCGTTCATCCTCCGAGGAGCGGCGGGGAGCGGGACTGGCGCTCCGGCGCGGCTGCCCAGGTGAGTGGGGCGGGACCGGGCGCCGCTACCACCCCTCCTCCCGGTCCGCCCCCCCCCGGAGCTCCCCCGCCGCCTCCCGGGGTCCGCCCCGCCGGGAGCTGCCCCGCCATCCCGCTCCCGGCGAACGAGTTTCGCCTCCTGGGCTCCGCTGGGGAAGGAGGGCGAACCGGTTGCCCCGAGCTGTGCCAACCGCCCGGGCTCTGCCCCGGCCTGTGCCCCCGGCAGATCATTTTCTGCCCCGATGAGGAAAATTTAGAAACGGAGAAAACTGCCCGGGGAAAGTCAGGGGAAGCTGGGGCGGCTCAGGGTGCTCGATAGTTGCACAGCCTTTGGGAAAAGACAAACCTCACATCTCCCTGCAGAGAGTGGTAAACCCACCCTGGGAGCAGATAGATCATCACTGGCACCTTTTGGGTCCTTGGTCAAGGGGAGGGGAGACAAACTGCCTGGGGTTGAGAGAGGTCCGCAAGACCTTGATCTGGAGCAAATTTCAATGGCCAGAGGTAGGACCAGAGACATGCTCCAAACAACTTGTTTTCATCTTTGAGATATTTTAGTTTACAGCAAGTACCAGGCAGATGGAATACATCATCTTGGGAACGACACCTTTGGGCTTGACTGGACTTGATTACCTCACTTTGTTGCTCTGTTTTTCCTTCTGGAGCACTGCTATTTCTTGGGAGTTCATTAATATTGTGAATACTCTCATTGCTCTGTAGTGGTGCACAAGGCCTCAACAAGGGAGCTGTACAAGATACTCAGCAAACAATGAAAAACAATCACTACCAAAAAAGTGAAAGGCTTGCACACAAGACAGTGGAAAGCATGTGAACGTCACAGAAGTAGAGCAACATTAAAGATGACTGGGACCTGTGGGACAAGCAGTGATCAAGTCACAGCAGCTGCCAAGCCAAAAAAACCCACAAAACCACAGACCACAACACAAAATAAACTCAAAGTACTGAACCTGTGCAGAAAATCAGTTCTAGAGAGGAGAAGGAGAACAAGTGTGGGTCAGCAAGTTTTGTCAGATTGAGGCCAGGGACTGCAAAGAGCTGGCCTACTTCTAGGGGAGAAGATACACAGTCAGCAAACACAATGCTTCTTGAGCTTCCCAGAAACCCTAGAGAGCGCACATATGGAAATGTTCTCAACAGCAGGTCAAAACATCCCCCCTTTTGTGGCCATACATCTGCAAGAGCTGCTGTCTGAGAGCTCACGTCCTTGGCACCCTTTCAAAGGTAGGGGTCCTGCTTGGATGAGGTGGACAGATTTGCTACAGCCTCAACTGCACACAGCCATGTTCTTGGACTGGGACTGCAGGCCTGGTATGGTCTCAGAGGAGGTACAACCTTTCCTCTTCAGCACCTCTGCACAAGTGCCAGGTGTCAACTAGCCTTTAACTGCAAATCTCAGAACCAGCTTTGCGTAGTTATTTCAAAGGACTGTCAGACAAGCGATCATCACAGCCTGCCCCGGGACCCTGTTTTCCCCAGGCGGACAAATTAGGGACTAGTCAAAGCATGCCTCTTACTCCTGTCATTCTGTGCAGCTGCCTTCCTAACAAAGACCCAAGAGGAGGAGGAAGTATCTCACGCAGACATGGCATAGTGATTAGGGCAAGGTACTCATCCAGACACAATGGCTCAGAAGTGCCCACAGCACTAGTTTTGGATATAGCCACACAGAATTTTTGCAGTTCCCATATAGACCTTTCCCTGTATTTCTCCTTGCACCGTGCCCTTCGAGCTGATGTGGCTCTTGAAGACTCAGTAGAGGAATGCTGAGACCAGCTGGAGCATCATTTTTCTTTTGTAAGCACTGAGAAGCTGACATAGGAAACACAGAAGGCTCAGTCCGATCTCTAACAACCACACTCTGTATTGTGGCAGACAAACGACATTTTGCATGCACTCTGAAAGGAGGACACCATCCTGCAGCAACAGTGCTGCCAGCAAGGCTTTCCCAGAGCAAAGAGCACAGGTACAAACCCACTCACTTTTTATTCACCTGTGACCTGGGTCAGGGCTCCTGGCACTAACGGAAGAGCTTTAGAAGATAAAAAGTAACTCAGTCTTTATTTCTGGAAAAACAGCCCAAATGTAGGGGATTATTCTGCCTGCTTTTCTTTTAGATATAGAAGCAAAATGAAAAGTAAATTGTCTGCTTTTTTTTTTAGTACATTTTGCATGCATGTAGATTGTAGCATGCACTGAGAACCCCACTTCAGGCTCAGTACACTACTCCCACTGACCTTAATGGCAATGTGGCTGTTTATATTTTAATAGGGATGGAATTAGCCCCTTCATTTGAACTTTATAGTTTTTTTATTCCTTTTTAAAATTAATCTATTTCATCATTCTTAATTTGCTTCTGCTGTGTTCTGAGAACACCATAAGTACACTCCAGCATCCTGAATAACATCTTTAAATTCTAGTATGCAAACATTGTTCCTCCTAGTGGGTAGCATATATTGACTTCAACTCTCCTTCAGGTTGCATTTTCATGTTAATTTCTTGGGATGTTCTCCTGTTAGTGTCAAGGAGGTTATTTTCAACATTTTTATCACTCTGGAAGTCCCTTGTTTCTTTCCTACACTGTTCATTTTGCTCTTTCTTGCACACAGCCAGCTGGGTTCTGAACATTTGGCATTTTCCAAACATTTGGCCTCTGCAATTTTCTTTGCCGTGCATAAATCTGCCATTAAAATTCCTCTTATCCACAAACCTGTCTGTGAGGAGCCTGTTCCCGGCACATTATTGCAATCATATAAATAGTAAGGAAGTGGATGCTTGCATATCCCCCTGAGTGGATGTCCCTAATACATCATCTGTGCTTGAATTGAACCATGACAGCAACAGAGTTAATGTTTCTTTCGCAAGTGAAATACCCACTCCATGGATTTTGTGAATTTTGAAAGAGGTATCGAAGACATGTCTCAGACAAGACCCAGAATACTGCTTTTGTTGGGTGAATTCCCCAGTCTATGGAAGCAAATTACAAACTCCAGCAGCAGACCAGTACGGCTAGGTACAGCAAAGTCCATACTCCATTTCTGCCTCCTTAGCTGGTTGCAGGCTGGCTGTAGCTCCAGCTCACAGCATCCACATGTAGTTTATGAAGAAACAAGCTGTAGGTACCTTCTGCTGGTCAGGCTGAGGCACGCTTACCCAGACATTCTTTACTGCCCCAACTGCAAGGACCGGAGCTTGGTCCTCCTAGGCTCAGGCAGACTCCAGAGTTCAGATTAAGTTTGCACTTGACCATTGGGAGTGCTGGTGGACAAGAAGCTCAACATGAGCCGGCAATGTGCCCTTGCGGCCCAGAAGGCCAACCGCATCCTGGGCTGCATCCAGAGGAGCATGGCTGGCAGGTCGAGAGAGGTGATTCTCCCCCTCTACTGCCCTGGTGAGACCCCACCTGCAGTACTGCGTCCAGCTCTGGGAGCCCCCAACATAAGAAGGATATGGACCAGTTGGAGAAGGACCAGAGGAGGGCCATGAAGATGATAAGAGGTCTGGAGCACCTTTCCTATGAGGACAGGCTGAGAGAGTTGGGGCTGTTCAGCCTGGAGAAGAGGGGGCTCCAGGGAGACCTGATAGTGGTCTTCCAGTACCTCAAGGGGGCCTACAGGAAAGATGGGGAGAGGCTGTTCTGTAGGGCCTGTTGTAATAGGATGGGGGATAATGGTTTTAAAATAGAGGGAGGTAGATTTAGGTTGGATATTAGGAAAAAAAAATATACAATGCCAGTTATAGGAAACTGGAAGAGATTGCCCAGAGAGGTGGTGGATGCCCCATCCCTGGAAACATTCAAGGCCAGGTTGGATGAGGCTCTGAACAATCTCGTCTGGTTGGAGATGTCCCTGCTCCTTGCAGGGGGTTGGACTAGATGACCTTTAAAGGTCCCTTCCAACTCTAACCATTCATTTGTTTGGCATTAGCAAAGCACATGATAAAACATTCCTAATCTTGCAGACAGACTCAGTCCCATGAATGGCATCCTCTCTCATTTCTCATTTCATCAGAATTTCCTCCTCTGATCTCACGGTAGGCAAAAGTAGTAGTGTCTTTGCCACTGAGGCAAAAGTTTTTTTTTCTTTTTCATTTATATTTGGCCAGCATTGAAAATGCTGCTAGATCTCAACAGATAAGAAATCATCTAAAATCAGCTGTGCTTAAAATGAGCAAACCATATTTGTCTCTGAGCATACATAAAGTAGGTTCAAATATTAATCTTGAAAAGGCCATGATTTGCCAGACTGCAAGCCAAACTGGAACACACAGCACGGTTTTATTATTTTTTTTTATCCAGTCCTTGTACACTAGCTTAGGTTTAATCTCTCCTCAGGTTTTCAGGTCATCACAAGGACAAACAGAAAAAAGAAATCATTAGATGTTGATGTTAGAAGCTGAGGCAAACAGACATTTAACAATACTCTTTGGCAGAGCACAGCTGGGTGACTGGGACACTGCCTGACGGAGATTTGTCATGTGATGTGTACTCAAAAAAGGATTGCTTTTGTCACTGGCTAAGAAAGAACCATTCTTCAGAGAAGGAAGTGTCATTCAACAATAATGATGGTAATAAATAATAGCAATAGTAATAGATTTGCATTCCTGAACAATTCACTGCCATTTTATATGAAAGATAAAGCTCATAAAGCTGTGGGATTTATGCTGCCTTTTAGGTGTCTGGTTCTTGAATACACATTGTATTTCCAACCTCTTCCCCTGCTTGATGTTGTCTCAAAAGCCTTCAGGGGAAACGAAGGGCTAATTCCATCTCACACTGCCACACATTTCCATGGACTTTTTGACAAAAAAAAAACCAAAAAAACCCAAAAAAACCCAACAACCAAAAAAGCTGAAAAGAGTTGAGTCACTCCCAGTCCCAATTCTGGATCCTGACCTGCAGAAACAAGGGGATGGCATAAAATGGTCACTGTTTAGTTGAGAGTGAGAGGCCTCAGTTCAAAGAGTTTCCAGCAGGCTTCAGATAATCCTCATAGCTTTTGACTTTGCTGGTACTACTAGCATGAGTATAAGGCTGCAGGATCCTTCATTAATTCTGTTGCTATCTATAAGCTTCAGAGTGTATCAATTATTTAACTGCCCCTAGTTAATCTTTTATAGTGTAATCTTTGTATACAGTCAATGCCATAGTATTTTAAGTACATATCAGCTGATGCTACGAATTGCATCAGTTGATACGTACAGTAGTTTCTTGTCTTGCCTTGGAGTGGTTCATTTGGTTGGTAGACAATCAATCTACTGTTAAAAGTGTCCTCAACCAGTAGTCTAATTGAACTCTTTTATGTTCTTATGAAGTAAAGAAAAAGTAAGGCACTACAAAAATAGTATAAAAATAGCACAGGAAAATTTATAAACTACAAGCCAGAAAGCCACAAACATCACACAAAGCAAACACTCATGATGGATATCACATCTCTCTAGACTTTAAACAAATCAGAAGAGAATGCTACACATGCGGGTGAAGAACTAAAGATACTGAAACACTCAACTCAAGGAGCCAGTTTAGCAGAACAAAGACATTTGTATCTAGAACATGGGTACTCACCATATACTTCAGATGAAATTTGCTCTCCCTTAGGACACCTAAGTGCAGGTCCTTTTGTCAGTGAAGTTCACATGAAGACATGGTCTTTTTCTCTTGTCATTAGGCAACACAAGGCTCTGATGAATTCTATAGTCCTCTCCTGACTCTGGAATAAACTGTGCCACTAATAAAACCAGATGAAGGAGGCATTCTCTAATTGGAAAATAGGTTGAAGAAACCCTGTAATTCCTGACTTATACTTCTGTATCTTCAAAAAATTAGACATTGAAGAGCAAACTTATTTTAAAATCAGTATGAAATAAAAATATTCTCTAACTCTAGCAACGTTTTCTACTCTTTTTACCATGTCCCACAAACAAACACTAACTAATAGCATTGGGGATTTGCTGTTGAGCATCCATTGACATAAATTTTGCTATAAAATAGTTTTAGGAGTATTCATCTTAGCCATCCTCTTCTACCCATTTTGGCAGGCTGTGTACTTACTGAAGATATCTTTGCTCCAGGAAAGACAGGAGCATGGGTTTCAGAAGCCACAATACTTGGCAGAACCCCATTTCTTGGCCAGGGCACAAAAGAATGAAGCAATATGAATCATTTTGTGCCTATAAACTCTCAGGGTAACACTTCAAACACACAAACATAAATTCCACTATTTAAAGCACTCCATGGCAGGACTATGTTGTAAGCAATGCTTTGTCAAATATGATGATTACATCACACACTACGTACTTGTGCAACACCTGTACACGGATGTCAGGCAAGGGCTCATGCCAAGGCAGCTATGATGAATACAAACTTCACACGAGTCATTAACATTTGTAAAGCTCCTTTGGGTTATGGGACGAAAGACAGCATGCCTGTGCAAAACACATATTAATATGATGTTTACAAATGGATGCTTCTGCACCTGCTAGAATACAAATATTTTAACAGGTGCATTTGAAATCTCTATAATGTTATACCTATGAGAAGCCACTACCCAGCTCATTGTACAGAAATAATCTGATTTTTTAATCTCTTTGCAATAGTGCAATGAACCTGCACAAACACAATTGCTCCTGAACAACTAAGGAGACAGATGCAGCAGAAGAATCCTTTCTTTTCCATGCCACAGCGTCTAACCCAGAGCCATTGCATCAAAATACTGGTATTCAGATCTGCAAGTCATGGCTACCTACAAACAGTCTTAGCTTAGAAATTTTAACTCTCTCCTTGGCCCCTTTTGCTTTCTATTATACACATGAATGGATTAGTGTAAGCATATACAAGAAAGGGTAGTAGTCTATTACTCTATGAATGACCAGAGCAATTTAATTTTAGAAAACTTTATAGTGAAGATCCACTAGATCCAGCAGCTGACAGAAAAAAAAATCACTGGACTGTTCTCCTTTGTGTCTCAATAAAATTGTATATCCTTCATTATAATACCTACATTTGTCTTACGATGCCTACAAAGTTCACTGTAGTTGCGGAATGCTTGGAGAAAAACAATTTCCAGAGCAGGAATAGAAAAGCAGCAACATAAAAAAAAAAAGAAAATCATAATAAACCAGTTCCTGAAGGGACATAGTAGCAGAACTACACATTTTTCTCTGAGCCACACAGCCCTGTCTGAGGCACAACAGCTGTAATCTGCTCATTTCCACAAGCAATGAAGATGACTTGTGTTGCCCTCCAAGAAGCATCCAAGAGTCTTCACTACAGCTTAGTCTCTATTCCCAGCTGTGGTAGTAGGGGTATTAAAATTACACTTGTACAAAGGGCAGAGGACTCTTTCACACAGGGCAAATAAGAGTGCAAAAGGCTCTTGTGGGTTCAAGGCACAGTGCTGGAGTTGCAGCAACAAAGAGGTGCAGTCAGCCCATGCACAGCACCTTGGTCCCTCAGTTCTGAAGGTGGCTTAAAATTCATAAACCTGGGGGATGGGGATCAATGAACATACCAACGGTTCTACTCATGAAGCAGCAATGTGATATCCGTAGCTGTTGCGCCAAACCAAGGGCTTCCAGGTTGGTTGCAGCCTGGAGCTCCTCCAGCCTGTAGACTCCACAGGGGTGTGGATGAATTCCTGGAGTGGTGGCAACCAGCTCCTACCTACCTTGCTTCCTTCTTTACCATTGTGCTGGGTTGCTGTGCGTGCTCTACATGGTTGTGTAGTAGAGGTATATACCTGCTTCCTTCCTGGGAAGATGGCAGAGCACCCTGAGCTCTACTGGCTGCTCTGGTTGCAGAAGTTGCATGTCCTCCTTTAGGAGAGGCAGGCTGGTTGATCTGCTCACAGGCCTCTGAGGGTTGGAAAGGTTATACCCTATATACCCTAAACCGCACAGACTGCGACATCTCCAAAGGAAAGCACTATTGACAGAAGTTGTAGGCAAAGGCAAAGCCACTATTCAGTTGAGGTTCCAATGTAGGGACAAAGGATAAGAAAGCTAACAACTCCTCCTCAACACTTTTCCCATAACAGAATGAGCACACGAAATCGCAGGTCAGAGGGTAGTCCTGCCAACTTGAGGAACACATCTTCTAGAAAATGTAATTAACTCCATTTGTGAAAAACCAAGCTTTATCATTCTCCATTGTAATCTAGAGGACAAGACAATTTGCAATAAAATACAGCTATTTGCAACTTGTTTGCTGACCCAGACTGTTTTCACCCACAAGTCAGGTAAGTAAAATATTCTTTATTTGCAGTCAGAAATCACTGTATGCAAGGTTTCCAGGCTCATATCAATGAACCAAGTTCAAATATGTTTTAAAATCTGACCTTTAAAATGACATAATGGGTTTCTCAGTGCATTGTATGAGAGTGATTATTTTTCCATAGTGGGTAATTTCAGATTGTAATGAATACCACAACTTCAGCTAAAGAAGGAAACAAACTCCAGGGAAAAATCACATTGCCTTAGACTTATGACAGTACCAGTTATTTTTCATTAAAAAAGAGATGTGCTTTTGCAGAGACTATCCTGCCTCAATTTCCCTTCCAATTTCCAAATTAATCACATTACTTCTCCCTTCCTTTGTATCTTTTTCCTCTTCTCTACTTAAGCAGTTTCTCTTACAGTTTTTGTCTTTTCCCTCCACCTGCCTACGGGGATACACCTTGGTCTTCCATTCCAAAGATACTCCTTTTCCTCAGCAATAACTGATTTTCAGACTACCGCCTTCTCTCACTGTCCTTCTCTCACCTCCAAGATTGTGGACTATGCGGTTTGCTTTCTCTACCTATTTTTCTTATAACTAAATGTTGACTCTTTAAATAATTTCTCTGGCTTATGCCTTCTCTCTCTTCCACCAAATTGTTCTTTTAAAGGCTGATTATGTTCTCCATTTATCTGAGTCCCACATACTGTGGGAAGAGTGACAGCGACCATTCACTCACAGGGCAATTTGGTTTGCTCAATCTCCTGAGCACAACCAGTAGTATGATTCTACATACAAGAAAGATGAATTGGAAGCCAGGAATGCTCAAATACAACCAAACAAGCAAAATTATCCCAAAGCAATTCTTTCTCTTCCTATCTGTCACCATCATCGCATGCTCATCCTATCTCATGGCCAAGAGCAGCAGGCTGATCAATCTGAAATTAATCTAACAGCAGTCGTATGATACTCCTGTTCATTGTGAGAAGGTAATCACCTGCAGCGATTGCTGCTCTTTTATCTACATGACTCTGAAATTAGACTGATAGGAAATACCGAAGGCAAATAGATTGCCTTCTCATCATCCTTTCTACAACGAGTAGTTTAGCATCAGCTAGTAGTTAATAGGACCACCATTACACAGATACACTTGCTTCAGCAGAAGGTCAACAAAACCTCCTTGGAAAAACGTGATACCCTGCTCTACAGAGAGGCAATGGAGAAAAGATCAGAGGTACAGTCTAGCATCAACGGGAGGGACTTCTCTGAAACTCTAAGAAAACTCCTTGTCTTTATCCCTGAAAGATTACATTCTTAGTCCAAGTAAGCAAAAACTCCAGTTTACTCTGGAGCAATTTAATCCACAGCCGTTCTGCAGACCTGTATACAGCAAAGGCACTTAGTTCTGCATCCACAGCGCGTTCAGGCTCTTCTCCTGACCCCCTTCTTTACAGAGACTTTATCTCTTTTGTTCCATCCATCTCTGAAAGCTGTTAATTGCTTACACACATATGCATTTCTTCTTGTCCATCTGGCGCTCTCTTTCCTTCTAATCCATTAATTCCAGGAATCCCTTAAAAGGTGGGCTTGCATTTTTTTCAGCTATAATCTCTCAAACCTACCTTTAGTTAAATAACTGTTCTTTACCACGTCTTGACCTATCCTGTCGACAGGTGCAGAAATGGAAAAATGTAACATTGTTTGGGTTTTGTTTGCGCTGTGTAGGTATGTGGTGTTTCACAGATTACTTAATTACTGCTAAAGCCTCTTTCAACCTATGAGGCTGGTTGATAGCTATTTCAGCTCTCCTGATTACAGAAAATTTCCTCTCCTTGCCCCTGGAGAGTGTATAAACAGTCTACATGCAAGGTTTTTAGAGTCACCTCAAAGGCTCCCACCTGGTGGAGGTTTTTCAATACAGGATGGTGATATTACATAGCACAGTGAAATGTACTTACTGGAAGAGCGGCAACATTCCTTATGCATGAGGCTTACACAAGTGTTGTATGTTTGCTTAGGCTTTTTAGTATGGGTGACAAAGTGAGTAATTTTAGGTCGTGGAATGTCTGCTTGTATAGGAAATGGAAATTGTTAAGTCTGGAGAATACAAATATGCTTAGTTTTGGGAGGGGAGAGAGGAGGGAGAGAGCCAAGTACTACAGGTTTGCTTAGCCTGAAATGGTCCTGGATTCCTGGATTCTACCACTTGTATTTTAATCACTTGGAAGCTGTTGTTTAACGCTGGTGTCAAGTTTGCAGTGTGGTAAGTCATGTTTGGCCATGACATGAAGAGCAACACAGTGAGACTATTTGTGCCGTGCTGACGAATGCCATTAAAATAGCATCAAGATGATAAACTACTAACTCATTCAGCAAGAGTCTTTCAGCTTGCAGAAGCTCTAAATAAAGAGACAGAGAGAAAAGAAGCAAGCAAACAAACAAACCAGCCAGAGCAAGTAGGAAGATAAGAATTAAAGCCACAACTAACTGTACAAAAGCCAAAAATCCCAGAAAGGATGATTTATAAATTCCCAGTAATACTGCTATCTGAGCACCCTCTAGTGGTACGTGATTGAGAATAAACAGCTCCAGAGATGAAAATGTGATCCTGCAGGGAAAAAAATAAGCAGAAGACATAATGTGTCATTGACTTTGTTTGAACAATTAATCACTGTATGCATGTTTCCATTTTGAAGACAGGGAAGTAGCTCAACAGTCAAAAACAATTTAGTTATTTATGTCCCGGCATTGTGTTTCCAGCATTTCCTTAATTTTAATGTCATCCAACTGGTTAAAGGCTTCTGTTCATTTACAAGTATTTTATCAATTTGTTTTAAACTAATTTCTTGAGAATAGGAGATTAGAGTCAAACAAAAAATAATAAGCTTGTATAAAAATACAGAGGAAAGATATGGAGGGAACAGAAGTCAATCCAACTGATTTCCAGTCTCTGTGGTGCCATGGTATATTTTAACTCTTGATACATACTGAACATGTTTGGTTTGAAGACAAGGCTATTTGCTATTTTGCACTTCTATTTAACCTGGGAAAGGAGTGAAGACTGCAGTGATCACATATTACAGCTTTAAAGTTCACTAATTTTCAGGAAAATTTTAAACTTAATTTTATATTTGCACAAAATATGCTCCATGTTTGCTCTTTTTAATATTTTTTTTTTTTGACTTACAGTCTGTTATCAGTTGGGTTCAACATACAAGAAGCGTACTCTACTAAAACCATGGTGCTACAATTATTTTTACTGTAAAAAAAAAAATCATTCATCCCAGATAGATAGTGTGAGATTTCATTTCCTATGGAAATCTCCTATACTTACGACATTTCTAGAACTACCAGACACTACTCCTGAAGACTTTCCCATAGTGAAGGCACTTGTCATCAGCAAGAGCCGAACAGGTAGTGCCAGACAAAACTTCAGCTCTTACCTTCTCCTATCTCAGGGACTGTGGGCAATCTCCTCCATGGCAGCACTAGCCTACATGTGAATGGAGGCACATCTTTATTAAATCACACAGCTGAAGACATCCGTTACCCTCAATAGGCCTTATCCTCCTCAGTGCCAGGACTCTTGCCTCCACCCTCTCTTTTCTATTCCTCCATAGGGAGCATGGAAAACACAATCCATCTCTAGCACACCTTACCTAACTCAGTTTCCTACACTAGGGAAAAAAATTGTTGACGAGTATATTGCTATTGATTCCTATGGAAAATAAATGTGTTCTCTGGGTTACAGCTTGAGAAGGAAAAATGGAAAAGATTTTATGTCCCGGATGAAAGGAATGAAAGACAATTACTCTCCTAAGTAACTGAAAAATCCAGGGTAAAATATCACTCCAAAACTGTCTTCAATTTGGAAGGTGGAGATGTAAATTCTGGAATATTTCAGACATTTCACGAAGTCTTGTGACCTGACTTTTGCTCAGAGTCCTGAATAGCCATGATCCACTAAATATGCATATTCCATCTTAACGAGTCATCTACTGAGGAAAAAAATCAAAGTGAGGAATCCAGCAAATACGTCTAGTTTCCAATTATCTCTTACTTTTTCATTTTCTCCTTACATACGTGAGAGAAATAATTTTTACCTTGATCATAAGATACGCAGTCAGAGTGGTCATTAAAAATCTTTGGTGGAGCATATATTTGAGAAATACAAGCAGAAAAAAAAATCCTCATTACAGTTAATTACAGCTAAAATGGATTTGTAAGAAAAACTGCTCATATTTTAAAGGCAGCCATGAAAAAAATATAATGAGAGTCTGACTCTGATCCACACTTACTCTGGTTTGCATTGGTGTAATCCTGCTGCCTTCAGAAGAGTTTCCCTCCCTTTATACTTCTCCGAGTCAGATAAGAATCAGGCCCACAACCTACCTGCCCACCCTTGCCATGATGATGATGATAACGATAATGAAAAAATTAATGGACCTGGAGTCAGTATTAAAAATTGCTTGTACCTAATAATAATTTTCCTCATGTCTGTGAAGCCCTCTTTTTGATGAGAAGGAAAACAGAACAGTTACCAGCTGTTCACATAATGACGAACACTAATAAGAGAAGACATGCATGTTAATGAGCTGGGGGAAGGGAATCAGAGAGGGTACTCATCAGTGTGCAGCTGTAAGTGTAAACCCTTCCTCCGAGTATTTTGGAAACCTGATGGCATGTCATGCTGGCAAATAGGCTTGAGACTGAAATCAGTCTCAGATAAAGAAAATTGCACTTCCATAGTCTGCTTCCAGCCCTGGCCGGGTGAAGATCAGCCTGTCTTTCACCATGCTGTTAAGAGTATTAGGACAGGTATTTTCACCACATGTGACATCTTCTAAAAAATTATTATTGCAGTCACAAATGAACAGTCAAACAGAGATGACCTCATGGGTCCAGCAGAAAATAACAAGTGAAGAAAGAAAGGGACGTGTGGATCAGAGCTGGGGAGAGAACAACAATGCCCTTTGTACTCTCTGGTCTGTACATTGCACAAATAAATTGAAGCTTAAAGGCTTGCCTGCATGCAGAGTTGTAAAGTCTTCTTCCAAAGTGTGATTTAAAACCTATGTAGCTGATTTAGTGCAAAAACCAGTGAAAAATTAGTCTTCCCTTAGTTTAAACCCATCCTATTTTCATTAGGTTGATGTCAGACAAGCACAGACTTATGCTGAAATATGACATGCAGCCCAAAGTAAGGTTTGTATACAGGCTTACAGTGCTCTAACTAACCCACTTCAATTAAGGGCAGACAGGATCTGCTCCCAGGTATTGTGGAGGTGATGGAATCCAGGCTACTATAGCTGCAAAATCCCTGCTTGCAATTCACTTCCTCCCAATTTTCTTTAAACAGTCTGAAGGGGTGTTAGGTTCTTGGAGGACCTCAGCAACATGAGTCCCGGCAGCTTTATTAGAAGATAAATTTGTTCAATTTGTTCACCCTGAGCAATCTTAAGAGATTAATCATCAAAAGGGTAGGTCTGGAGAAAGTGATTCTATGATTCTATGAAAGTGATTCTATGAAAAGAAAATCTTCCTCCAGAACTTTGGACCTGCTGAGGATTGTTTGGCTACAGGTGGCAATCCACAGATCTACAGATTCTAGTTCTAAATAGCTAGAGGTAAGATGGCCAATATGAAGGAGAGCGTTTAGTGTAAAACAGAATATGTGGTGTAAAACCGCATAGCTAGGCCTATGCTAATTTAGATCAGCAAAAAATGCCTTTGGGGTTTTTGATGTGTAAATAGGACTTTACAAAAGGGTTAACATTTCATGGAAGGATGCTCACTTCCTAGGTTTTTATTTCTCAGTAACAGATGTGGCATTTAAATCAGTACTGCAAGTTATTATATCAACCTCTACGTCAGGCTCAGATTGAAGAGAGGCTGCTGGGGACACGTTCTCTCCTGTTTAATATGAAGATAGAGCTTTCTTCTTTTTTTTTTTTTTTTCCTTTCTTAATGCAAAGAGGAGGCTGCTTACCATTCTAGCTCTTTTCTACAGGAAAAATGTATGCTGCACAGCAGTCAGCACTTCTCAGCAGGAAAAAAGTGAGACCAAGAACACAGAGAGATATGAAATTGGAGCAGAAATGGAAAACATGATCAAGGGAGATAAATTAGAAAAATCATTTAAAGAAACTCAGTTTCCTAGTAAGTACTAGCGAGTCTCACAGGATGCACTGAAATGAAATGCAAAACAGGGAGTCTAACTCCATCAAGATGCAAAGGCTGCACAGTATGGAAGCCAGTGAAATCACATGAACTCATTTAACTCTGAAAAAGTCTTCAGAAAAGTAAAAGTTTCTGTTGTTTTTTGCAAATGCCTGTAACAGCTGAGCCTGAGAGATGTACCAACAACAGAATGAAGTGCAGAGTTAAAAAAAATCCAAACAGAAGTGTTTGGGTAAGGAGCACTTCAAGAGATGAACTGATCGGACTGACCTGACCCGCGAGCTGATCCCTACCTGAGTGATTCAACAACATTGCTAGGTTGCTCCTGAACATGTTCCCTGTAGAACTAAACAGCAGGGAGAATAGGACTAAAAGAAGCTCCATGAGATCTACGCTGGCTGCCTTTTTGGAGGCAGGACCTAGTACAAGATTCCGATGGGGACAGCTGTCCAACTCGTTGTTACAAACTTGTACTCTGCCTGGAGATTTCATGACATTGGCTCATGGAAGGGGAAAGTTTTCCAAACTCCATCACCTTTTGCTGTATATTAGGCTCATTTTATACCTGTTCTTTCCTTCATAGATACGGAAGATAATTGGTTACCATCCTCTTCAACACCATGCCTCCAAAGTTTTTTTCCATGTCTACTCACTCTTCTCTTTTTTTTAGGATAAACAAATCAAATTCTTCAGCATGACCTCCCAACCATGTTCTTCAGTCCTCTAATCACTCTTGTTATGGTCGCCCAGACTACTTCCAGCTCCTGGCTACAAAGTGGGTGGTGGGGACGTACAGAAAAAGATGTTTCTGAAGACCAAATGAATGCTCCGGCTGCTCACATGAATGTGTAGATAATCAGGAAAACCACTGCCATTCACTTGACAAAATCAGCATTTGCAGAATTTCTTGTACTGTTCCTACATGCAGACCAAGGGCTTTCGTTCTGCAGAATCATGGGGGCAGAGATGTATAAGTTACTCTTCCAACCTGACAAAACTCAGGTCTTTTGTCCCCCTGATCATCAGCCAGACAAGCAGTTGCATTTTCAGCTGCCACTGCAATTAGAAAGGATGCTGAAGCCACGGGACTGGTGAGAATAGACACTCTACACCCCGTCAGTCTGCCCCCGGCTCAGCTCCACATAACAGCCCATGTCAGACCAGTGCAGAAATTTCTCCTGCATCTAGGAGATGTTGTACAGGTGTGCTCCTCTGTGCCATTGCTCTAACTGTAATCCCCATTGAAGTGGCCATGCTGGAGATAAAGTGGTCTCCATCTTTTGTTCTCCTGGTAATAGCATTGGCGCTGTACAGGAACAAGGAAAAGGTATGCCAGTGCACAGCTACTGCATGACCACTCTGGCAAGAAGCAACAATGAAAAGTGCAGAGAAAATTTAGTGCAGGGAAAACTTATCTGTACAGTGTTGCAATTCTCAAGGTTGGAATTTAGTCAAAATCCTTCCACATGTGCAGGAAACCTTACGGAAATTTTAACAGTCCAAAGAAGTTAAGGTCTTGGATTTTCACCTCTTCTGGAAGACTGCAGCACAGGAAGACACTGGACATGTACTGATCACACCTTCAAAGATTGGTTTTGGACTTCAAAGAACTAAAATGTGTTTATTGACTTTAAATTAATGAATAATCAACAGGACAGTTAACGTGGCTTCACTAACGGCAAATCGCTCCTGACAAATTTGATGGCCTTCTACAACGATGTTACAGCACTGGTGGATAAGGCATGAGTGACTGATGTCACCTACCTGGACTTGTGCAAAGCATTTGGTACTGTTCCACACAACATTTTAGAGACATGGATTTGACAGGTGGATCACTCCATGGATAAGGAATTGGCTGAATGGGCATACTTGAAGAGTTGCGATCAACAGCTCAAAGTCCAGGGGGAGACTAGTGATGAGTGGTGTCCCTCAGGGGTCCATATTTGGATCAGTATTATTTAACATCCTTACTGGGGACATGCACAGTGGGATTGAGCAGACCCTCAGCAAGTTTGTGGATGACACCAAGCTGAGTGGTACAGTTGACATGTTGGAGGGAGGGGATGCCATCCAGAGGGACCTTGACAGACCAGAGACATGGGCCCATGTGAACCTCATGAAGTTCAACAAGGCCAAGGGTAAGGTCCTTCACCTGGGTTGGAGCAATCACAAACACGGCTACAGGCTGGGCGATGAGTGGATTGAGAGTAGCTCTGTGGAGAAGGACTTGAGGGAGCGGGTGGATGAAAAACTGAATATAACCTGGCAATGTGTCCTCACAGCCCAGAAAACCAATTGCATCCTGAGCTGCATCAAAAGAAGTGTGGCCAGCAAGCCAAGGCAGGTGATCCTCCTCCTCTACCCTGCTCTGGTAAGACCCCAGTTGGGGGGTGTTCAGCTCTGAGGCCCCCAGCATGAGAAGGACAAAGACCTGTTGGAGCAGTTCCAGAGGAGGGCCATGAAGACAATCAAGACAACTGAGAGAGTTGGGGCTCTTCAGCCTGGAGAGGAGAAGGCTCCAGGGAGACCTTATAGCAGCCTTCCAGTATCTAAAGGGGGCCTACAAGAAAGATGGGGAGGGACTCTTTAGCAGGGAGCGTAGTGATAGGACAAGGGATAATGATTTTAAACCGAAACAGGGTAGATTTAGATTAGATATTAGGAAGAAATTCTTTACTGTGAGTGTGGTGAGACTCTGGAACAGGCTGTGCAGAGAAGTTGTGGATGCCCAGTCCTTGGAAGTGTTCAAGGCCAGGTTGGATGAGGTTTTGAGCAAGCTGGTCCAGTGAAAGGTGTCCCTGCCCAGGGCAGGGGAGTTGGATCTTTACGGTTCCTTCATGGTCCCTTCCATCTCAAACCATTCTATGATACTATGACTTGAAAAGAGTAGGTGACTGATGTGTTTATATTTGAAATCATTAAAGAGTAATTTATTCAACTGTTGGCACCACTTGCTGTAGCTTCTTCAGCGTCATGTTCACGCACTAGTTGTAACTGCACCGCTGTAGTGCAGTGCAGGCAGCATGGGAATTCTAATGATGAAAAGAAGGGATGGTCCAAGGAAGAGCATGGCATTTTTGGTGCAGGCTAGAAGATGTGAAGAGGAGTCGTGAGGGAAAGTTAAAGTGAAGAGAAAGAATCTGATCCAGTTGCTTGCTAGCTAAGCACATTCCCTCCTGTGCAATAAAACCTGTAGAGGGACTTCAGAAGTAAAGAAGGCGTGAGAATACAATTATACATTAAATCATGAAGCAAGAAAACTGCTTTGAAACAACACTGTTAGCATCATACAGTTAAGCATTCAACAGCTGGAAATTCTGATAAATGTTCAGGCAACTGTAGTTCTTCATTTCTGCAACACTTGAGGCTCTGACTACCATGTTAACAATATAACTCCTCATGTCGATTTTGTGTGTGATACAAGCACCAGTGTGCTCAGCCATGTTTTGGTTACTACCTCTCATTCTGAAGACATAGGTCCAGGGACCTGTTTCTCTTCTTATTAATACTAGCATAAATTCTAAGCTACTGCACTCAGAAAGGTGCCATCATAAATAAAACAGATGCAAGTACCAATTAAATAATATCCTATTCTTACATAATCAACAGAAATACAAAGTGTTGAGTATCTAGCAAATGACACCACCATGAAAACCTAAAGTGAAGACTGCTATCTTCATCTGAAGAAAAGGATTTTTTTTACTCTGTATCCGCCTTGTAGATTCCAAAATACCATTTGTAAAATCATTGCTAATTGTCAGACAACCGAGTAACTCTAGTTGAAGCCAGTAAAAAATCGTGCCACTGCAGCTGCCAAGAGTGATGAGTTTTAAGGCTCTAGACTGTTTTTAATGGCAAGTAAAAGAAAATAAAACATGTAATTATTCAGATGAGAAATGCGCAATCCAAAATACACAGTGTTTTGAAAATAAGCAAGCATCCTGACACCTGTAGCATTGCTGCAATTTGGCTGGCACTATGATTATGCCAACAATTAGTGCAGCTGTCACCAAAAATGCTGAATACAAGCACGGGGTGAATGTTTCATTTAGGTGAGCAAACATACCAGGGCTTCTAAATGAATGACAATAGAAAGATCTTCCTTGGCTAACTGCTGCGGTGCCACACACACAATTTGGCAGGAGGATGGTGCTATGAAAGAGGAACACAGTTTGGGGTCTTGTTGTTCCTCCAATGTCTGACATAAACATTTTAATTTCTCCTCCAGCTTGCAGAGTTAGGGCATGTGTGTACACATGTGTGTGTGTACACTTCTGTACCAACACCTAGGCCATTTTCTACTTCCTAACACTGGCCTATGAGCATCTGGGGCCAGATCATTAGCTGATGGAGGTTAGCATGCAGTCACTGAAGAGACCATGACATCCCAGTTGAGACTCCTGCCCTTATATTCTAGAATTTGTAGGCTGCTCATTTGAGCTTTCAAACCCAGGCACACTGTATTCATGTCTGTGTAATAAAAACTTCTTCCTTTCAAAGCAAACCAAACAAAAACTAAGGTGAACAAAATGGCATGACTCATTAGTTAAAATCCCCCAAGAAAACAAATTCTTTAGCTAAATCAGTTGTGGCAGCTATTAATAATCCTGCCAGCTGTTATAGGAGGCCTCTTCAAGTGTACTGAGATCTCAACTTAAAGGTCTCCTGACAATGCATCCACTGCAGCATTTTAAAAATGAGCCTTACTCTCAGTTAAGCCTTCTTAATCTTTATTTGTAATGACTAAAGTGATTTATCTAGGCTTCAACAGTTCATTAGTGTTAATGGTGAATACTGGGAATTGGAATATTACCACAGCCAGGTGTCAGCAGTGTCTAGAGGAAAGGAAATACTTTCCTGAATGCAGGTCACAGGACAGCAAGGAAATAGGTGAGGCTCATGCCACATTTTGTAGGCAGTTTTTTGGATAGTTTTGCAATGTTCCACCATCCCTTGAATAATTCCAAATATATAGCCTCGGAAGAACCAGCTAACCTTGTATTTTTTTTTTTTTTTTCAGAAGGTTTGAGAAAGAATATGCAGCAGCTACCCAAAGTGAGAATGATTCAAAGCTTAAAACCACATTCAGTTTTCACTCAACTCTGGCTGTGCCGAAATTCAATGTAAATGGGCATTTGAACAAGGAAGGCGGAGATTTCAACCGTCAGCCCAGTGGCAGGCTCTCTGCAGGGTGTCACATGTACAGACATGTGGGAAAGCAGATAGAGCTGAAACTCATAGTCATCTTTCACATATATTTCTCCATCAATCCAAAACATACACAGAGTATCTCAATCCATAATAAACCAGAAATATTGCAAATTCACTAGAAGAGCTATCTTTCTTTAAATACCTCCAGCATTTGACACTAAAGACATGTAGTGGATAAAGCTATTTTAAAGAACTTATGATTTTCCCCTTGGTGTGTACTGTGAGCCATTTCCAAGTCAAGTCTTTGCTGTATAAAGACAGATTTTTTTTACAATGAGGGTGGTGAAACACTGGAACATGTTGGCCAAAGAAGTGGTAGATGCCTCATCCCTGGAAACATTCAAGGCCAGGTTGGACGGGTCTCTGAGCAAGCTGATCTAGTCAAAGATGTCCCTGCTCCTTGCAAGAGAGTTGGACTAGATGACCTTTAAGGGTCCCTTCTGACCCACACCATTCTGTGATTCAATGATTCTATGTCTAAAATGAAGCATCTATACAGTAAAACAAAAAATGGGACTACTTTCTTAAAAAACAATACTTTTCAAGAACATCTCAACTATACTCTTCTTCTCATGAAGTGCTTTATACAAGCCGGATGGGGGCCTTGTCCAGCCAACTATCTTGTGCTCAACCAGAACAAAGACAAGAAGCCCATCTCTAGTGCTTTCTGGTTATCACTTCCACACCACACTGATGTCCTTGGTAGAAAGCTTAAGAACTGCTTATGGTTAAATAACACATGCGGTTAGAAGCTCTGCTCTCCCACAACAAAAAATACCCAAGCTCTTGGTTGACGTGGATCAGAAAATCTCTCAAAAAAATCTCCAAACAGAAAATATACTTCAGAAACACCTTAGTGGTGTTTTCCCTGTCACTGTCTTTGTGGAGGATCAGTGTGCCTGCATCACACTGAGCAATCATCTACATCAGTCTAAGTCAGTCCTATCCAGACCCGCCTCTGAGCAAAAGTTAAGGAGCACCGGGACTTTGCACAATGTCATGCAATGCAGAATTGTTCTTTATAAAGCATGTGACAATGTCTCAAAAAGCCAAAATGGCTCAGCGCTGTACCAATACATTGTGCACTGTATAACTTCTTTTTTTTTTAATTCATTGTTTCTTTGCTAGGCTGCACAGAAGAATGCTGGACTTGCCAGGCTGGAGGAGGGTGTTGGCCTACAGTGCCTGCTGGCGTGGCAGCACCAACTGCTTCAGGCAAGGTTTGACGGAGTTTCATTTTCGCCTTTCCACTCTGTAAGTCTAGCATTTACACTAAAGAATAGCTACTTGTGTACTTTCCAAACGTTCCTTTTAATATTTACCATTCAGGCTCATCACGTGCTTGTTGTTCTTCTTGCAGATTAACCTCTTCTGGGTCATGAATCCTGACCTCAAGAAGAGCTGGTGAAGTGTAGGCTAGACAGCAGATTGTTTCTTTCTGTTAAGTCATAAACTGACCACTCTCCTTGGGCATTTTGTTGGTTTTGTCACTATTGTTAGTTCAAGACTTCTTTCTGCCTGCCTAGATATGTCTATGCCCTCCACTCCTCTAGTATCCAACTGTCAATCAGTTCCTCACTGCACCTTCTGTGGTCATCACAGAATTGTAGAGCAGCTGAGGTTGAGGTTGGAGGGCACCTCTGGAGGTCATCTTGTCTAACCTCCTGCTAAAGCAGGGCTACCTAGAGCTGGTTGCCCATGACCATTTCTAGACAGATTTTGAGCACCTCTAAAGAGGGAGTGAAAACAAGTATTATTATTCTCATTGTGCAGACAAAGAATAAAACAGAAAGACTATGGGTTTGCCAAGGAAGTTAAGGAACTGCAACTATAATTTTGATTCATGCTAAGCCTTACTCAGCATTGCTGGGCACTTCAGAGACTATTCCTGCTTGGTGGTGATACAGGCTGAATAAAGAAAAAAGGCTGAAAAAACAAAACCAGTGAGCAGCGTGATGGTGGTTAATTCAAGTAAGTATCACAGTTTTACTTAATCAGCACTTTGTTTGATTTTTTTTTTTTTTGGTGGGTAGAAAATAGCAAAATGAAAAAACCTGATGACGTAAAAGAAAAAAAAAAAGCCAGGGGAAACAAAAAGAAAGAAGAAAATGAAGGACTGCAGGAGGAAAAGGTTGAAGATGAATAGATGTTAGTGCAAAACTCAAGGTCCTACAAAATCTAGCCTGACCACTTGTGCAGCCTTTTTAGCACCATAAAGCCCAACAGTTGAGGGTTGTCGAAAGCATGCTGCTTGCAGTAACAACCAGGCTTGACCTAAGACTGCTCCAACAAGGCCAATCCACCATCATCCTTGGTCAGAAGAGGAAGGGAATATGGAGGGAGAGCAAAGGGAGGCTGAGGAATATGGGCTGTAAGGCATTTACAACAGAAATGCAGGGAATGGCAGACTACGAATCAGCTCTTTGTGGGATAAGGCGCTGTGCTGGCCCATGAAGATGCTGAAGCTACTGCCATGGCAGCTCCCTTGGTGTGTTGTGCTAGCTCCCGCGGGCGTTTCTTTCTCAGGATCAGTCCCGAGACTTCACTCATTCTTTTTAGGATAATTTCTGATCCTAAATGTTCAAAAAAGTAATGCAGATGTATTTTTAGACTAATATGTATGGATCTCGTTTTCTTTTGTGGCTGTTCGGCCTCTGGTCATGCTGTCCTCCTGTAATGGACTCCCTACCCCTTCATCTCCCCTCGAGCTGCAGGGTACATCAGCTGCCAGGTGGAGGGAACAGCCCACTTCCCTGCCCTTCCCGGAGCTGCCCAGCCCGCAGCAAGGCTCGCCGGCCCCGACCGGAGGCAGGCGGGGCAGGGGGAGGAGTAGCAGTTTGAAGACCACAGGCGAGGTGCCGCTACCGGTGCGCGGCGCCGCCGGGCTGGGCGGGCCCCGCTCCTCCTTTCGAGACAAAATGGCGGCGGGGCCGGCGGGGATGTAAGGGCCGCATGTGGCGGGCCGGAGCGGAGCGGGCAGGCGCCGCGGCCGTGCGGCTCCTCGGGCTCCGAGGCGGGGGCTGAGGGGGCCGGCTGGCTCTGGGCGAGGGGTAAGAGGCCGGTGGTGCTTCCCGGCCCGGCTTCCCTGGCACAGAGCCGCGTGTGCGCGCAGGAAGGGCCCCGCCGGCGGGACGGCCAGGCCACCACCCTAATTTTCCCCCCTGCTTTGTAACAGGGAGCGTGAGGAGCGGCGGCGGAGGCAGCGCGTGCTCTGTTGCAGCGCTGAAATAACACCGAGACACTTCAGCACGAACGGGTGAGAGCCGATGCTGCTACACTGCAGGGCTGTGCCGGGACCCGTGCTGGAGGGGCCGCAGAAACTGGCACGCAGGTATGTTCATCAACAGAGCAGTAGTGCCGTATTGAAATAAGATGCAGATGAAAAACATTTGTAAAGCAGCAACTAGATGAGAAAAAAAAACCCACATTCTGTGGCCACACATAAATGCAGCATTTACAGAATGTCTAAGTAGAACAAAATCTATTGGTATGCACATTTAAATACATCTTGTTTACAACAGGATGTTATTTTTGACGTCTCTTCCTGGATGGATTGTTACCTACTGGCTGAAAGCCCGTCAGGTACACCTCATAGAGCCACTTGCAGCAGCAAAGGGTCTGTTCTTGCTAGAACAGAAACTCCAGTTTCACCTGTAATATGTTTTGTAAAAATATTTCCTATGTATACAATAATTCGGGGCCTCTTTTGCCATAGGTGTTTACTCCAGTGGCTTTCACACAATGATGAATGCATTCCTGTTCTTACGCGCCAGCTGGGTTGTTCAGTACTGAAGATATAAACGTACCTACTCTTTTTAGTTTATTTTAAGCTTCAGAAATATGTTTGGTAAGTTGGTGCTTTGCAAAATTCACTATTAGGACTACAGAGAATTGTTTATATAAACTGATGAATGTAATGTTATTCTTAACAGCTTTAAAATTATATATATTCACTAGCAGTATTTATATGTAAACACAATAAACTGCTAAAACTTTTGACTCTGGATGTATGGAAAAACAACTTTGTCTAAGTGACAAATATTAAGCATCTTAAGTTGGAAGAGACAATAGGATGGTTGGAGGACTGAGAAGGTAAGACAGTTAAACTTTATGCTGTATCTTACTGGTTATAGCCTCCAAAACTATAATAGTGCAATAGCAATTCATGTTTCCCCTCCTGACATGAGGGAAAGCAGTACTGCATTTGCACATAAGGCTTGCACACCAATGACTTTCACCTAACTCATTTGTACTTAAAGCTTTCTAAGTGGTCATTAAGGTAGGGGATCAAAAGCCTGGTTTAGCTCAGTACAAGTCTTCATACTCAATAAAGGCACAGTTGCTTGATGAGGATTAGTCAGACCTTATTTTCTGTTGCTTTGTTAACAGTGCTGTGTGTTAACGGTACTGCTTTTTCCATTTTTTAGGCAGCATCAGGAGGTAATGGGATTTGTCACACCAACACTAAACCAAGACTAAGCTTCAACCCTTTATATGGAACTGTTTGTTGAAAGAGGAAGTTGCAGGTACTGAGAGCAGTCAATGCTTGACTGCATGAGACCATGCCACTCAAAGAAGATGAATAATGTCTTACTTCCAAAACTTTTATGAAATGCAAACTCAGTTAAATCCTTTCAAGTTTCTTCTTTGTAAGGCAACAATAAACCAGTGACTGACTGTTCTTATAGGTATTACTTGAATAACTGGGGAGAGGGAAATCTAAGGTTCCTTCTAAGGTACATACAAGATGTATTATTCTCCCTTCAGATGAGGTTTGTAGATTGCTTTACTATGGAGACCACAGAGGTGAAGTTTGTTTGTTACTTTGTTTTTTTTTTTTTTTAAAGGCAAAACTTTTCTTTTAGCATAGAGGCTTTTTTGCCTCCTAGTAGCAGAAGTGCATTTTTAGATAGACGGTGAACTAAAACTTAATGTAGCTGTTTCATACAGAACTTGTTTTTTTTTACAGCTAGAAACAGGTAGCCTCTGAAAGCATGAAGTTGTCAATATAAAGGAATGCAACAGCAAAGTCAGTCAGAAATTCATAACTGTCACTAAACCATTAAAAAAACCCAACCTGCTTACAAAGGCAAACAGTGAACTGATTTAAATTGAATTCAGCAATACTGCTGCAGGCATTCAGAGTGCTCATAACTAAGTTCACCTCTATACTGCTCAAGTAAGGCATGCTTCAGGTTGTTAAGAAAACTTGTGCTTTAATTATTTAAATAACATAGATTGAATATTTTGCTTTATATTGTATGTGTCTAAAAGATAAATAGCTAGCAACTTGTCCTGGTTTTACTCAACAGTGCTTGGCAGTTGCCTGCATGATTCAAGAGGATGGTGAGAGTACCAAGTTTCCCTTATTGGACAAGTATCAGAACTTTAAGTTGACTAAAATAAGATGAAGTTTTTCTCATTTTAGAAGAGCATTCCTATTCTGGAATATGCACAAGATAGTATCAAGAAGCACACTGCTTAAATTGACAATGATTTATTGTGTTTAGGAACGTTGAATAAATACCAAACTTTTAGCTTCAGTTTGACAATCCTTCCCCACCAAAAATCAGTTGGTTGGTTGTTTTTTTTTCCTGGCATAATCTCCATTGCCAGCAATGGATGTATCAGAAGAAGTAGGTAATAAATAATAGACACAGACAGCCGTTTTCCAAACATACCTCCTCTTTTAAAGGCGTAATACAGATTTACTGAACAAATTTCAAGCAAGTTCTTCACAGAAGAAAATTCTGCTACAAGCTGTCTCTGCACATTGTTTTCTTCATCAATGCTGGTAGTTTATTTCATGGAGTACAGTATTTATTTTTGAACAGTATGGATAAATAATTTAAAAACAAGCTTTCCCCCCGCCTTAAGGTAAGAGGAGACATGTATGAATTTAAGAGTGATGTACCTCTTGCTGAGTATTCCTTGGCAATAATGAACGAACATACAAGAGAGGAAAAGGCAATATGATACTCTTTCTTTTTTGTTTGTTTCAGCTTGCTTTTAAACCACTGTTCAAATGTTAAAAGTATCATATTTAAATTTAACACTTTTTTTTTCACTTTCCATGAAGAATTGTGTTAAAAACACAACTGAAGAAACTTCCTGCTCAGGATGAGAATCACTTTCAAGTACTTAAATTTGAATATCCTTCTAAAGTCCATTCATTTCTTATTAAAAATGTGTTTTTATAAAAGGATGAAGACTACAGAAAACCAATTAACATAATAGTTAATCTGGTATCATTTTTTCAACAACTGTATTTTACATATCACCAAACTCCTGCTTTAGCAAAAGAAAAAAGAATAAAAATAAATTCTCTCCCAACTATTTACACACAGGATCTACCTTGCTGTAGGACTAGAAACGTTACTCTACAGTCCCTCTAACCCAAGGCGTAGTCTTAGGTGTATCCCTTTGTGATTTAGGTTCTTGGAAGTTTTCGGCAAACCTTTCTCTTGCTTTATCCCAGTTCTTTTTATTCTTGCTCTGGATGATCTGAACATCTTCAATTGAGGCTGGTCTACTGGTACCCAAACCTGCATGCGTCTTATGTAACTGAAGGTGGATCTGTCAAATACATTAAATACTGTTGTAACTGCAAGTTAGTTACCTAACTGCAAGTTAGGTATTCTGAATCTGATTCTTTAAATCACATTTTATAAGACTAATTCCGTGCTCTTTATGCCTTGATCAGTCATAGACATCTAAAGTACTCTTAAAATGATGTGTCAAATCACTTCCTCTAGAACTATGATTTAGAGTGCTGAATGATGTCACCTGCCACTATGAAGTACTTCTCACTGAGTGAATAGAGGTAGTTTGACAGCAAAAGGTATGGGGTGGCTCTGAGGAGCACTACTGCCAAAAGCCAAAACATCTCTGTTGACAAAAATGGGGCTAACATGGCTGCTACAGAGGCCCAGAACTTGGTGGCTACAGTGACTTCAGCCAGCTTTTTCTCCATTGTGACCTGTCATTTAGCCTGATTTTTGTGCTGGATCAGCCTTGGAGAAAGTGAACTATTCCACCATAAGCCCATCTTGAATACACATCACTTAAAATGATTTCAATCTTCCTCCAGATTTTATATTCAAATAGGAGATTATTAATTCAATAGCTAGAAGCTGTCTGTCCTCCCTTGCTTAATTTCCCAACACACAGACATTACTAGCATTTTCCACTAAACAGACAAAATAATTGAAAAAATTCAGAATACTTCATCAATCAAGTAAAACATGATTTGAGATTAGTCCAACTAAGATTATTTCTCCCTAACCAGGACTTTGAAATGTTTCAAGTGAATAGTGGCTTGAAATTAGGCATTTTCACTGCAAATACATTTATATTTCTTTTTGCTCCAAGTTAAAACCAGAGACCTACCGGATCCTTCATACCACTACCATCCTTGCCCAGGCCTTCCCCTTTCTTCCATCCCATCTTCTCCAACATTTTATGTCCTTTGTTGCTGTTGCTGATTTCACTTTGAAGAAAGTTTAAAATAAGCAAGAGTTAATACAAAGAATATGCTCTCCACTCAAGTAGTGAAGGACAGAAATGTGCATGCATATGCTGCTCTAGAAAGCAGAAACACTATGCTGTTCCTGCTTCCATCAAGAGCTATCCAGAAGACGCTAGTGCTACCTTTTGCAAGTTCTTCCATGAGTATCTTCAGTTACTAAAGCTATTTCAAGCCTCTGGTCAATACCAGCTTTCTTAAAACTCCTGAACTACTTGCTTTAGGAGTTAAAGAATACAGCATGGGTGGGTGGTAATTGACTGCATTAGGGAAAAGGCAGTGTCCTTCCCTCACCACCAAATCGTCTTAACGCACATATTTTGTCTCACACTTAGCTTTACTAACTTATAAGCACCTTCAAGTTCATGTTTCTGAAAAAAAATAAAAGCCACTCCAAAAAGCAACTACAGAAGCACAGGAATAATTAAAGAGGAAGACTAAAGTAAGTGTGGTTTAAGAGGTATGTAAAAGCATGTCCTATGATACACTAGATGTTGACAATCAAAGAAACTGTGAAAAATTTGCGTGGGTACTGTTACTGGGACTGGATAGGAAAAACAGAAATTGAGACACTTGAAAAACAGATGCTATTGAAGGTGTCAGTGGGGCAGCTGGGACGTTCCTTGACATCTGAGTATGTAAGAAAGTGATCTAAGCATCCTTACTGCCAAGCTGAATTCTGTATGGAACTTGAGGAGTTAATAAAAAGAGCATATGTGCTGGGAAGTGAATAGCTTACTGTTTTCTAGCTCTCAAAACACCTTATATACAGGTAATTAATGATCTATCAAACTGTATCCTAGTAACTAATTAATACTTAATTTTTTAAAATTCACTAGAGAAGGACACACAGGATTTCCCTCCTCCCCCCAACAAACTTACATATGAACAGAAGCCGGACTATCATCTCTCTGGAAGGTTCCTTCACTTCCAACGGTCTCTCTGCGTTTTCCTGCTCTATCTTTGTACTTTGGATTCTTCACTGCTTTGTTGTCTTCATATTCTGTGTTCTTTATAAGCAGATTAAATTCCATCAAGGCAAAAAAAGCAGGCTTTAAATTCTTTATAACATCACTGCTTCCCTCCACAAGTAAGGCAGCCTCAGCCTTTCATTAACTCTAAATCTTGTAACAACAAACGGTAGTTCTTGTTTAGTAGTTTCTTACCATACAGCCATACCCTGTAATGTATGTTATTACTGTAATCAGATAATAATTTAATATTGCCAAATTCATTAATTTCAGAGGCTGTAAATAAATTAGCAGATTATATTGAATCTTCTTTTGATGAAGAATCAATCTCTGTATTAGCAGAAAACCATATGCACATGCCGCTGTTTTTTTTTGTTTAAACATTTAGCCTGTTCCTCAGCAACTATTTCTTCAGAAGAGATGACAGAACTAAGTACGTGTATGGATTCCGTATCGATATTATTTTGGTAGCTGAAGAGTTGAGAGAAATGATGCCATTCTGTTTTCTACACTAGTACTTATTACAAGTGCTAGATGTAAACCCATAGTGAAAATAATCTCTAAATCAGAAGTAACTTGAATACTTATATACATTCATGTTGGCATTCTTCTATGGCAAAGCAGATTTAAGATAAAAACCTAAAAAAAAAAAATCCCTCTTCCATCATTTCTTCAATTACTCATTATCTTTCTTTCCAAATAAAATATAGCATTGCAATTCAGAGCAAACTTAATTTGCATGAATAAAAATAGAAATTTCTTAACTTGAAAAGGATGAGGAATCTTGTACACATTGGAATGGACTTTTTTTCTTAAACTTTTAACAAGAAACTTCATGCCCTATTACCATCATCCCTCTCTTTAGACGTTTGTGAATTATTCTTTAGTGTACAAAAGACAAGCTTGAGTTAAACTATCAGGCTCAAGTTTGACTGCATTTGAAAACTGTGCTTATTCACTGAAATTGAAGGCTTAAAATAGGAATCACAAAGTAGATGTAGACTTCAAACACTTAATCAACTTGAAACTCACCTGTAAACCATATTTTACCCGTATTTTTTTTAATGCTTTTCTTCTGACCATCTCTCTCTCTTCTCTGCTAAGTGCTGGGCAAACTACAAGGAAGAACATAGGATTGAACTTGAATTAATAATGTCAAATGTTTTGAAACATAAGACAACTGTGAGAAATTTTGTTTAACATTATTACACATAGAACACATACCAAGAAGAAAATACATCATCATGTATTGTAGAACTATTACCAGTTGACAAGAAAATCGTAAGAAAACTGCAGTAATTATTTTGTTTAGAATGTAAAGCGCTATAATAAAAAAACATAACTGACCAGAAGATTCCTTTTTCCTGTCCAGGCGAAGATGTGCTCTCACTTGTCCTGGTTCACATCCATCACAAGTATCACTGCCAGGATGTATATGAAAAGAAAGCACCGTTTCACCTATCTTCACTTCATCTCCATGCTCCAAGATGTAGGGATCACATTTTATTTTAGGCTACAGCAAAAGAAAGTTTTGGCAGACATGTTAACTAGTTACTAATAAAGGGCACAAACACTATTTCATGAATATTGCTCATAATTTAGTAATTCTGTTTGGTCTCACAAATATAGGCAAGTATTTAACTACAGTGGATATTTCACTCTACCAACTGCAACTGTAGTGGATTTTTCCTAATACAAACCAAACACAAAGTATTGTAAATGGTCCTAAAAACAGAAGAAAAACAAGGAAGAGAGTAGTGTATGAAAGAAGCCCCATAATGTCATTGGTAGTGATTTGTCATAACATATTTAAAATGACCACAACTACCATTTTCTACAATGTACGCGGCATTATAATAACAACAGGTACTCACCTGAAGAATCTGATTTCCATTAACAACTGTTCCATTCTGACTGCCTTGATCCACAAGAACATAATTTTGCAAGTCATGGTCAAAATATACTTCTGCGTGAAACTGATAAATAGAAGCCTAAGTGAAATGTTCTTATTAAGCAAATACTTCACAATTTATGCTATTTTAAAGTAAGATTTCAGAACATATTTTGAGGGCTTTTAAGTGAGTTGCTCTGGTACTCTTAAGTTAGAGTATTCCAAACCTTGAGTTTTCATCCATGTGAAATGTAAATGAATGGGCCACAACAGCATGAGGTAAAGTATGCTATTAATATATAACTATTTTGACCATAAACTGATTCAGTACTGAAAAAGTATATACTTCCAATGTTGCAAGTATGCTTTACTTAAAGGACTGCAAGATTCAGTAACACAGCATTTTTAACTGTTGTTATAAATAAAGGGCTTTTTTCTTGTAAGGTATGTTACAGCAGTCTCTAATTTTTCAATGAAAAAAATCTGATAAGATTTTGCATAATTTAAAGCCATAAAATCTAAAGCTTAATTCATACACTGATCTACCTTTCAGCAGACATAAATCATGTGTTACCTTACTGACTCCAACTTCAGGAATCTGAAGTGTGTGTCCAACATCTTTTTCTCTGGAAAGGCAAGTTGATATATAAATCACCACAAAACAGAAATATGTCTAGTAAATGGTTTATGAAAGGGGTACTTCAGTTTAACCTCTCTTCTGAGCCACTAGAGAGCTTTACAGATGTAAAACACTGTTGCAGTACACAAAGACTTCCTTCGTGTCCCTTCTTCCATCTATAAACTATACACAGTGGGCAATTAATATATGATAAAGCTGTACCTTTAAGTTTTTAATCTATAAATGTGACATTTCTATCTGAACTTTTACACTCATACAAGGCCTGTAAATAACAGTCTAAACTCTACATCCTTCAAACTTCTTGGTGCATCTTAACATCAGTCTTCAATGCTGAAGTTGAATTCTTGGTAGCATTAGGCAGGTAATACAAACAATGGAAGAGTAATCTTTACAGATTTGGGTTTTTTTTGGTCAAAAACACTGCAGTAGGAGGAGGAAATTTGTGTATTATTTTATTAAACTAGGACATGAAGCAATGCAGCTAGCAAAGGATCTATAACAAATTGCAAGCAGAACTGTCATCTGTTAATCCATATAAATGTATTTAGAAAACTCCAGCTATAAGAGCAAATCAAAATACATCTATCAGCATTAGATAAAAGCAGCTGAAAAGGGGTGAGGTTTTCTGTAAGCATAGAAGAAAGCATTAATCCATCATTAAATTCATCATCCACAGTAAAGAAACCTGATTTTTTTTTTTTTAATATTAGAACTGGAAGAATGCATACAGGCTAGCATGACACTCAACCCATTTAAAAATGATGAACCAATGTTAGTGGAATTTGAATGTGTGAGGAAGTCCAGGATATGCTTCCTTGTGATTCTGAGTTTGTGAAATGTTTTCTTCCATTTCTGAAAAAGGTACCTTAGTGGCCCAGAAAAAAAGTTTACTTACTTTCTGGGAAACAACAGTTTTCAAAGAATCACTTGCAGCTGTACTGCAAGATCAAGTTATCACTAACAAATTTTCATGACTGCTGAGCTACATTAACTGTGTATGCTGTTATCACAGCAAGCGTGACATTACGCGACATTACATGACATGACTTAGATTTCTTACTGTGGGCTAACCTAACTCAGAGTACCTCAAAACTGCTGCATGCTAGGAGGACAAGCATGAAGAGAAGGGTCAAGCAATCCTGAGTGGCTTCCACAGTTTTCAAAGTGAGGTACAGTTTCAGATACATGTAACAAACTCCATTCAGTTTTACCTTCCAATTGTAGCAGGTTTCACAGCAGTGATAATATAAAGTGATCCAGTCTGCAGAACTGGTGATCTTATTACAATTACTCTGATACAAGGAGGCCATATTTTTTCTTCATCTACAATTACAAAAAAAATAAATACTGTTACTACCAACAAATTACAGTATTACCCCTATAGTCCATAGCTTTCAAACAACTGATATACGTTCAGCCGTTATCTGGCTGGATCCTATGCAACATTGAGAAAAAGAAATGTATAAGCACATCTGAGAGAAAACTTTGATGAGACTACTGTTTCAACAGGTTTTTGACTAGACACTAAAGTAATAAAAATGTTTTCCTAATTCTGATTATTTACATGTGCACAGCTGTTTAGTTAGAGCAATAAAGTATAAATACATTCACAGAATTTACTAGCATATTATAAATGTATGGACCAGTAGTCATACCAGATTAGAACACAATTTTACTTTAAGAAAAGACAGCCCTTTTTTTTTCACCATATCACAAACCTAATGCATATAGAACTTAATATTTGATAATTTCTATGTAAAATGTATTTTCACTAGTTTTTATTCTTACCAGCACTATGCACCAACACAGAGAAGAAAAAATAGATAAGCCTACAAATGCATATGCTTTTTTTTTTGCCTCAGTATCTGTTAAGTAATTATGTTCTAACAGCTGTATGAATTCTGTTCTTGGATGTACATTTACAGAAACAGTCTCCAGTGATCTTAGCTAGGAATATACACAGTAAGGTGGGAAGGCACTAGCTTAAAAGGTACTAAGGGCATAAAAACTGTCTCCAGTTTTTATTACTCCAGCCTTACTGCAGAATTGATAGAAAAGAGTAAGAGAAGGAAATTCAGTCTGAAAGCCTGATGCTAGCAAGCACATTTTGAATGGCGTTAACCACTCAGAATCTGAGTTGCTGAGTAAGTAAAATAACAAAAACAGATAAAAAACTGACTGTTTAACTGAGCAAAGCACAGGCTGCAGTACAGGCTTCTATAGATTGTGTTTCATTCTGTGACTTGGAATATCTTTTGCATATACATAGTTCCAATTGGTTGCATTAAGCTTTTCACAGGTTACTTTTTTTTTTTTTTTGGCCCTCAACAGACCATTCAATTTTTGAGGAGGTCTTAAGGATCTAAGACAACACTTTCTTTGGTACAAAACAGCATACAGGTTTCCTCTCTATACCCATTTCTTACAGGTTGCTATGGGAATATACATAAAATAGGATTTCAAATAGTACTCAGTACTACTCATTCATCCTTTTCACCACAGTAGATTCATCTTACATTGAATTACATGTGATTGTTTATGAACAGTATCAGAAGTATTGTACATTAATTGAAGAGAGTTAATACATAGAATTACTGTGAGGTCTGTACTAGAATCTCTGTTTTAGCAATAGACTTTCTTTTCTCCTGTCACTATCCTAATCTAAACAAATCTTGTTCTACCACTGAGGTTTCTACACAAGCTCAGGAAGTTATACCCCTAAACAGCTTTTACAAAAACACCACTACTTACTTCTGTCTACTGTGCAAATAAAGAAGAGGAAACAAATACTGGTAACACATAGCACTTCTTAATTCTCAGGTCACATTAATTATTTTGGTATTATTATTTTTTTAATTATTCAAACTGTTTTCCTGTACTTTGTTCTTAATGGGCTCCTGGAAAAATACAGTAATATCATAAATAAAAACCACAATAATTCACCTTCGTCTTCCGAGTCTTCTGAATCAGTACTTTCTTCACTCGTTACTTCGTCTTCACTGCTGTAGGCTTCGCACTCAGAATCTGTAATTTCACCTTCTTCTGGCTCACTCTCTGTGTCTGCTATTCTACTATCATCTGTATGTGCCACAGTATCTGGTGTACTTTTGTGAGAATGTGAATTTATACTATCTGTAGAAATTGATTCTTTGGCTGTTAAACTGTTTCGTGGTTTTGTGTCAATTTTAGTCTTCTTTCTTACATTTGGAGACTCTTCTTCTTCAGTAGAACTTACTTGCTCGGTAGTGGAAAAGCAATTCAGACTGTTAGATGATTTCTGCTCTTCTGTGTCCAAATCCTGGAGAGGAGTTACAGAATGTTACATTCTTTACAGACTTGAGTTATTCTAAAGTCTGCTATCAGCCTGGAAGTAAATTCTTCACTAGGAAGAATTATTTTTACAACTATTAAGAAATGGTTAAATTTCCAGAAAGTTTAGCACATATAGTCAACAGGACATTTCATTAGACCATCTTCTATTTGTGAAAGTGTGGCTGCACTCCTCTTATAAACTTCACTTATTCCTTCCTCTTTTCTCACACAAAACTTAAGATCCTTGTCCTTACTTTCGAACTTGTACAACAGCATCTTGAATATTTTCCAGTTTTGCTTTTATGACACTTACTTCTGTCCCTCTCTTACTCAATACTTGCACTTGTTTAAAAGTTCTTTAATTGATGTTCATAATATCTTCTTTTTGTTTTTGTCTTCTCATTTTTTTCCACAATGATTCAGAATATCTGGAATGCCCACCCATGCTTACCTAATGACCTGCTTTTCCTCCTTCCAACTTTAAAAGAGCCTTTCATCAAGATACTGTAGAGAACATAAGTTTAATTTATGCTATGTGGAACAGTTCTACTGAGAATCCATTTTTTACTGCAACAAGTTTCTCCATTGAATACCAGACAGATTACATCATTGCAGGTTCTTCCATTGCCACTTGATTTCATCAACATTTTTTTAACTGAGAAGTCTCAAGTTTCTGATTAATTTTGCCAGAATACTTTGAAAGCAGAATTCTGAATCTAGTAGCCCTGCTGACCATCTTAGAAGAATTAAAAAAGATAACATAAATGGCTATAAAAGATAAACAGAAAAAATCTCAGATAAGTTATTTGCCATCTTGGATTTAGAATGAATGCATTCAGTTGCCCTGAATTGTACCAAATACTCCAACACAGCAGTTAAAATAAAAAAAACCCAAAAAAAACCCAAAAAAACCCCAAAAATCAACCAAACAAAAAAAACCCCTTTTCAGTAAGTTTTCATATAAAGCATTTTACATTTCAAGATACATGAATTAATGTGAATGTTAACATAATGGCAATTAAAGCACTTTGACACAATTCAGAATTGTGAACAATCATCAATGGCACAGCTGTAAGACAAACACCAGAATTACTCTCTGACCAGCAGTGAAGCTGTTGGATAGGACCTCACATTGTACTTCTGAAACACTTTCAATAACACAGCAGATTCTCAAGAATAATCAGAAAATTTTAAAAGACCTCATGCTTTAAATGAAGGACTATCAGTTTGCTTAGGGTTTCTCTATAATGCTCTACCCCTCCTTCCTGAATCCTCTAAGTAACTGGAACTAGGAAGGAACAGGATTGCAAGGTCACTGCCTAATGTTGTTTATTTTACATAAGAGATGTAGTAGTTCTGCCAAAAGTAAGACTACACTAGTTCATACATGTCAAACATATTAATTCCATTAAAATCCTTTTGACAAATCTGGTTATTGTTTTTATGAATGATCTTTTGTGGTGTATTTATTTTAATGTATATTTATGTTTGGTACGGATATTAGATCAATACCCGACATACCAAGGTACTTTACAATCCTAAGTGCATTTCTTCCCATAATACTGTGAGCTACCTAAGTCCTACAAATCTAATCTGAAAACAGAGAAACTAAATAGTCTGCTCAAATCACAACTGAGGCAAAGCAAGAGATGACTGTGATGCACTGATGCCCAAGTATAATGCTCCATCCACTCAGTTCTTTCTCCACAGTGAATTCAGCGATGTTTGATTTTGGCATCACTTCAGATATTCTAAATTAGAAAATAAAAAAGTGCCATTTCAAAGCCTAGCAACTAAAGAGTAGACTCTTTGTTCTGGTTTGAAAACAAGAATTTTAAAAACCGCTCTTATAGACAGACCAAGGATTCTGTACGTACATTCTGCTAATATGACCATTAAGCCTGTTCTCAGCAGTTTCTGTATTTTTTTCCACTATTACTACAATCAACTGTTACGAAAGCAAATAAACTAAATAGTTCTGTTGAGTACTGATGAAATGTAATCTTCACGTTTAGAAATCCTTGTGCAAAACTGAAGACTTTAAAATTACATTCCTAAAGAATATGTATCTTGAGTCCTTTATGATTTCAGATATGTATTAAAATGCACATTTGACAGTGTCTGAACATGAAGCCTGGGAATGTTGAATGTATTCTTAAGGCATTTGTGGGGCTCTTTACTTGTGCTGAAGAAATCCTTTTCCATTATATATGACGACTAACACAAAACACATGTAGCATGCATGAAAGTGTAACTACACAAACAGCACGTAATACCTGGCCTCCATACAGACACTGCTTAAAAAATGGGAACTAGCAGTAAACAGAATGTTCAGTATATCATGCTGAATGATGTAACAAATACTAGCATGCACTTCATTTCTCAATGGCAAGATATTTAACTCTTCATCGCAAACTCATGGTACAACACACAAAGTATACAAGTACGTGCTCCTTATAACTGTGTTTGTTACACCACATACTAGGCACATACATTCCTTTCTAGGTTGCTTTCCTTAATATTCCTAAATAGTCAGTAGACCTACTCCAACAGTCATACGTTGGATATGGATTGCCTCTATGTGATTCAGCTTTGAAAAACTTTGTACCTACTGGGTATTGCCATATGATCTCTGGCATTTTTCTCACTAAGTGTGAGCAAAGTTGAGAGGTGGGATGAATCTGATCCATAACAAAATCTCTCTTAACTACAGGATTGAGTTTGTTCGTATTTCTGCATCCCTGACAAAGACAGCCAAAGCTGCCAGTAAAATCAGGACTTTTATGTATCCCATGAGGAGTGATCTTACAAGAATTACAAGTCATGTCTGTGCAGCTGGAATGGATGGTTTTGCTTTATAAAGAATAGGCCATAAACTACTGATTACAATGACATTCTGAAGTGCAGATTGGCCTACTTATAATACATAAACGAATGTTGATAGCAACTGAAGTGTTTTTAATGAAAAATTCTAAATATTTAAGCATTTAACTACACTTTTTGCTTTACTGTGACAGAACAAGACATTTTATCTTTCAAAACTTCACATTTTTCTACATTATGCCTGATAAGAATAAGTGTGAACATAATTAGCTTGATTCTAAGAAATGCACTATTTAAACTGTAGTGTTTTCTAAATCAATTTATTTTATACAAAGCATACAAATATGTACAAATACAACTTTTCAGAAATGCACAGTTTGTTGCTTCTTGGTTTGCTAGAAGTTCAGTAAGTGACTTAATAGAATCACAGGTACTCAATGCCCTTATCTGAAGGGGTGAACGTTACATCTTTAGCAATGACTCTCTCAATTTGAAATATTAATGACATGCAGTATTTTACTAAAGAAACATTTTCAAACAGTTTAAAATTGCTTTTTCACTCAGATGACTAGTCTTCCATTTGCTAGCAGCATTTCATAAGTACTTCAGTTACTGTTTTCCACCCTGCGCAATACTGAAATTTCCAATGCAAGAAGAAAATCTAATTAAAAGTCAGAAAAAGAACAAAGCTCTTCCTATATCATAAAAAAGCTGGTTTATACACTGGTGGACAGCTCTGAAATACAGGACACAAAAATTTGCCTTACCTAAAGAACACATAGTTTGTTTAGTCAGAACACCCTACATTGAAACAGTGATGCTATATATTTATATCTATCTTCCCAAATATTCTAGAATCCATCAAAGTTTTCTTCAGATGTTTTGCTTATACAGTGTTTCAACTACATTTCAAAGTTACTTTGTAGATGAACTGATTTTGATCAAATAGCTTAAAAAAAATTATTAATTCCTTCAGGAAAATAGGTAGCTAAACGTGAACTACTAGATGTTATTTGTCCTTTAATTAAAATATCAAGGTTAAAGGTAAACATCCATGGACTAATGTGTTTGGGATCTCAACTCTACCTTCACCAGAAGCTGCCAATCCAAAAGAAGAAATCTTCAGATTAGCCATGGTTTCTGTCAACTGACGTACCTAAAGATGGGACGAATATCAGCAAAAAGTAAACTACACGTGATTAAAAAAATAAAAATCACTGCTTCAAGAGTTCTATGGAAATACTACTACAAAAGCCTTGTCTCTCCTACAGAAGTACCTGGGATGCTATATATGTCTATAATGGAAAAGAATATGGCGGAAGTTAATTTTGAAGACCATGCTGAAATAAAATTTATCAGACAGTAGTTTAGGGATAAACTCTAAAATAATTTCTGGGAAAAAAAAAAAAAAAGGCATGTCAGACCTTGCATCTAAATTTTGCTATGTGTTCTAATGGCCCCACTCTAGTAACTAGAACTACATGATCCCTACTGCACACAGTCTACTCTC